>VZTD01004963.1:415732-577916 GCA_013397725.1 Rhagologus leucostigma | reverse complement strand
GCCGCCGCAGGTACGGCCCGGGGCCGCCGCGCCGGGCAGGACGCGCGGGGAGCGGCCGGGGGCGGCAGCGCGGGTCGGGCTGCGCCGCTGTGCTGGGGGAGGGGGCCCGCGGGTCTGGGGGCAGAGGCAGCCCCTGCCTCGCTCTGTCCTTCCAGCGAGGCTACAGAAATACCTGTCGGGAGTGAAGTGCGCTCGATGTGCCGTGTCCGATGGCACAGCATCGGTGAGGGGCAGAGGTGTGTTGACCTCTCTCGACGTATGGGCTTGCGGGCTGATAATGAAGGGAAGATGCTGCCAATGGATCGAAATTCGACTACTTTGTCTCTGTGTAGGGCTGCACGAACTCGTTTACATCTTCATGAGCGTCTCCGCTGTCACTTCTCCCCGCTCTCTGTCTGCTGCGTTGTTGGGCCTTGCTTTGTTTGTTTCCGTCATGTTTTTTGAAACTTGTGGCTTTGTATGTTTTAAAGATTGTTCTGTGGTGGGACTGGCTGGTGCTGCTTCCTGAACACTTGGAGAAGTGTCAGGTTTTCAGTTTGACTCGCCTATCCCGCTAAATACTTTTTTTGTGACCCCCATCGTTTCATCTTGAAGAAAAAAACAGTCTGTGTCTGTTCTTTGTTTTACTCGTATGCTCACTTTGTACCACCACATGCTTTAAGAGTGTTAGTTGTGGGCTGTACTGTCATATTTTTTTGGTTTTCATAAAAATTTATTTCCTTTTCATATTTTCAAATCTCGTCTTGAAGAGAGAAATACAGTGTGAAAGTCCAGAAATGCAAGAACTTAGTTATTAATTTGAAAAGAGACATAAGCATGCCCATTATCTAATTCTAAATATACTGGCAGAGTGATAAATTACATTATATTTATTGCTTACTTTCTTTCCTGTAGACTTTCAAGCTTTCTGATTCTGTGCAAGTTTCTATATAAGTATACATCTGGGATGGGTTTGCTGACAGAAATATGTGGAGTTCTATCACTTCTTTGTTTTTGCTGTTGTAATTATACTGTAGAATTTCTTGCCAGAGGCTGGCAAGACTGTTTCTTTTGCAACAATGGAGTACTTTAAAAAAAAAATCCGAACAAACCCCCTATCAAGTTTAACAAAATAAGTTGTGCTAAGAATTCTATTTTAGTAACTACAGAGAACTTTTACTTGCTTGGCCATAAAAAAGAAAGAAAAATCTCATTTTTTAAGCACTGCTCTCAAGAGTAGTCCATACCTGTAATGTAAACATGCTATTAAAATGTTAGAGTTTTCCTGTCTTTTTCGTACAAGACTTAAGATCTGTTAAGGAGATAGTGCTTCTAGCAAAATGTTTCTAGAAACTTTAAAAAAGTTGATGCTTCAGAGTGGAGGCTAGAGCCACGGGTCCTGCACCACTGAAGCAATTAGGATGGTGAATGCAGAGTACTACTTGGAATCTGCTCCAAAAGTGTGTAAGAAAATCTCAGAACTGTGATTGATTACAGCATCTCATCTTCAGTTTCCTTGTCCTTACCTTTTCTGTATGTGTAACCCTTGAAGGTGCAGGATTGTTTCATGTGTCAGGTGGAACAAACATGCACCAGATGTTATTCATGTGTGTTATTACAACACAGAGTGTTTACATAATGGAGTTATGGTCAGAATAGGAGACTGTGTAGGAGAAGATGGAATTGGTTAAAGGGACTACTTTTAATGATGTTAATGTCTAAAGAGTATAAATCTAGCTTAGTGCTGAAGGAGTTCATACGTGTTACTCTTGCAAAGTGTATTAGTTTAGCTTAGCTTATGTCCTGCTAACTTGATAGAAGAACAGGTTGAGGTGCTTACATGGATGATAGTATTTGTATCTTCTTTGGCAAGTCTTCATCATTCTAGTATAGCAGCTTCACAGACTTGGGCCTTGTCCAAATAAATGTGAAAAAAGTTCTCAAGCTTGGTAGTTCGACTGTGTGTGTGTGAGCCCTGTCTCCTTAGCGGGAGTTTAATTAGAAAAGTAATTTTCAAGAGTAATTGCAAGAGAAACCTTGATTAGTTATAATTGTAAGTTTAGAGACTGTACTGGGAATAAGTTGTGACATAACATGCTTTCTCAGTGGAAAACTTGATTAAAATAATTTTTGAAAAATAAGCTAACTCAACCCCCAAACCCTGCGACATTCAGCAAATACTGTCTTCAATTAATATGGCTTATTTTTCATATGGAGAGGGTTGATAAACTCCTTAAAACTTCTGGTTTCCTTGTCAGCCTAAATGTTTTTGTACAGCCACATCACTGTTGTAACGTTCTTCCTAGCAGCACAGTAGCAATACTGAGCAAATAATGAGTTTCAAAAAATTTATCTTCTTCCTTCAGCAGGGGGAGTAATGTAGGTTTTTTGGTTTTAATTTATTTTTTCTGAAGTTATCTTTTATATTAGAAAAGACATGGTTGAAAAATTTCCTCAGACAGTGAGACTACTTAATGGTTCTAGATTCTAGAATAAAGGCACAGAAATTAAAAACTGACCTCTGAGTCTTCCACATAGACGGCTGCAATCCATGCGATACAAAGTTCATCTGTAGGTTTTCTTCATCTGGAAGATAATTGTGCAGAATGACTTAGCATGGATGTTGCACTTCATTTGGTAACAGTATAATGCACAATGCTGATTTTGCTTTCACTTGCTGAGTAGTTCGAGCTCAGCTGTGTGATGGAATGTAGATGTGTGGATAGTTGAGGCTTGACTGTGAAATAAGAACCACTGACTCAAAGTGATTTTTTCAATAAAAGTAAGTGTACTGTGGGTCTTCTGGTTTATTTCCCTAACTCACTTAAGTACTTTGTGACAGGAAAACCTTTGAACCTTTTGCCTCTCTCTTGTCCTACTCTAAAGTCTTAAAGTGTAGTTTGTCACAGCAGTATTAGCCAAATAGTTGTAACAGATTCTGATCCAATGGGCTGTAGCTGTTGATTCTTAAGAACAATCTGCTGTTAGCTTTAAGGTTTCTCTTCCTTGTTGCCAACTTATACTAAGATTTTCCTTTTTTTTAATGCTTTTTGGTTGTTTTTGTTTGGAGTCCATGTTACTATTTTTAAGTGGTACATGCAAGCAAGTGCTGATGTTCTAAAAAGCTTCAAAAACTGTCCTGAGTTACAAAAAAAGATTGTTGTGGTTTTTTTATTTGACTCTTCACAAACTGTTAAGGAGTATATTTTCGAATGGATTCTGTGTTGATTGTCATTCCAGAAGGATGTATGTTAAATTTCTTCAATTGCTGAAGTGGGAACAAAGCAACTTTATCTGTAAATGTTTAATTTAGAATAATGTAGCTGTTTGTTAAGGCAGAAATGAGCCCTAATGCACAAGCCCATTAGAATGCACTCAGTGAACATGTGGAACAATCCCAGCCTTAAAAGGAAGGTATAATAATCTACAGTATCAAAACTTGTGAAGAAATAGTTGGAAAAAGGTGAAAGATCAGTAGTATTCTGGCACCTTCCTTTCTAGTTGTCTTTCTAGATGTTTGCATAGAATCATAGAGTTTGCACAAATGTCTGCACTTGACTTGATCTTCTGGTCGGTATGTATAGAAATGCTCCAAGTTGCTTGCAGTGTTTTAAGGCTGGAATGGTGCTGGCGTGCAGCACTTCACTGCCACTTTGGTGCCACTTGTTGTGAGTACTACATGTAAAAGATTATTCAGTGGATTAACTTCCTTGCATTTTAGCAGGTTATAAACTTGTTAGCCAAGCTCTTAAATGAATGGTACAATACCATTCTAATAGTGGGTAATGGGCAGGACACGAAAACAGTATGTTGAAGCTTTCATGCTTTTTTCCCAGTTGTGACTTTGAGCTTTTTTTTCCTTAGATTTATTTCATAAATAAATATTAAAAAAAGAAATCCTTGAAAATTGTAAACACTTAGCAGTGGTAATCTCAAATTTGTTGTTGCAGATTTGGCTGATTTACTTTAAACAAAAAGTTGATTAGACATGGATAAATCAGTGGAAAAACTTGCACTGATTAAATGGACCAGATTTCAGCCTGCTGTTGGATGGGTGTCAGCAGGGAAGGCTGTTGGCTTATCAGTGTGTTTGCTTATGTTTAATTCATTGCACTTAAGACTGGTTGTTTTCTTGTTTTTCAGGGCATACAGGACATACTGCAGATATGAATATCTTTTTAGATGATCCAGAATTTGCAGAAATTATTCTGAGAACAGAACAAGCTATAGAGTGTGGAGTTTTTCCAGAAAGAATCTCTCAAGGATCCAGTGGGAGTTACTTTGCTAAGGATCCAAAAGGGGTGAGCATGTTACTGCAAAGTCAGACACACCATCAGCAGCAAGTTGAAAATGGAAATTCAAGAATTCTATCTATATGTGAAATAATTTAAATAAGTTATTTATTAATTTATTGTATGCCAAAATTTATTTTGGAAAAATCAATGCAAGTAATACTTAGATTTCTAGTTATATCTTGGTGCATAAGCTAAGGCAAAATAACTGTTATTTCTGCTTCAGTTTTATCGCGTTTTTAATGATCTGCACCAAAGAAATACGGAAAGAATAAACGGGCCTCTAACATCTGAAAACAATTCAGGAATTCCCTTGTGCGGAATTTTGTTCTCTGTATATTTTAATCGGTATTTGCACAACTGAGCTCCTGATTTCAGTATGGTTTAAGTTTCTTTAGCTAAGCCTCCTGTATTTTTCTCTCTTTTCTTCTTAGATAGTCTTTTATTTAGGTCATGTCTCCTTTCTCATATATAATTGGTAGATGGGCGAGAAGAGTGATATCATCAAATCTACCTTCTAACTTATACTTGTCTGCTGCATCTTAGCTGGAAGATTTGGTTTTCCCTCTGGAAGATTTGGGTTTCCCTTCTGTAGTGGTGACTGGTACCTGTGATCATCAGTGAGGTGCCCTAAGGTTACATTGAGACAGAGAAGTAATAGTTACCTGAATATCTCTCTTGAAAAGTTACATGTGGTTAGCATTATTTAGTAAGAGGAAATGTCTCAGACATACTTTCACATTGTTTTCTTTAAAGTAGAAATACTTTGCTACTGACCTGTTTAACAAAATAAGACCTCCAACTGCTCAACTTTTGTTAATTTGTCACATCTGATTTTATTTTAAGCTCAGTCAGCAGTTTTTAGGTCTTATAGATGTAGGTGTTCATTAATCCTGAAGATCCCAGTTGTGCTGGAAATGGAAGTTGGAACACTTTGAATGCCTAGGTTTTCAGAGCATGTTCAAGATTGTTGTGATTCCATGCATTCCCATAACAGTAATTTCCCTTTCATTTAGGAAGTAGTATGGTTTTTGTTTAGCTTTTAGTCATATTATTGACTATATATAGTCATTAGAAAATGTATTCCTGTTTTGCCAGTTAATTTTCATAGTTGTTTAGTTTGTTTTAATGGCAATTTTCTGGTGATAGTTTTTACACTTTATTGAATAAGTGAGTTTTTTTTTAGAGTAGATCCCTGACTTTAATATAAATAAATATATTAATTTATGATTTTATTTTTATGGAAAATAGCAGAACCACCCCTTCAAAATCTTCTGAAAACTGCAGTTCATATGCCTGTGTTCCAGGAACGTTTATTAGTAATGATCCCCTTCATTCTGGTAGAGGAAATGAAAAGGAGGGTCTCTCTCTCTTTGAAACCTGAAGGAAAAAAAAATCTCTCTGTAATGGCTTTGTGGGATTCTTGCTATCGCATGCAATGCTGTAAATATAAAAACCTCTTCAGAGTTTTCCAACTTCAGGTCACTCCATATTTTAGTAGCTTAGATCTTTGTAGATTTTCCGGTTGTGTGCTTATATACACATATTCAAACTTTATGCTGTTTTTAAAGTAGTATTTTAAAGTAGGTTTGTATCTTATTTAATATGCAATAGGAAAAAAATGTAAGTAGTCAAATACTGGTTTAAATCAATATTTTTTCAAAAATTCTGTGCATGATGTATCTAAAGAATATTGGAGTGTCATGCTAAAAATGCTTTACAACTGATTAAGTTTTTTGAGTTTTTCTTAATGCTGTGCAATCAAGATTTTTTTTATTCTGAGAAAGTTAGTAGAGAAATCACTAGGGAAAAAAAATCATACCATGTGTGCAAATCTCTTTTGTCTGAAGCTTATCTGGATTGATTTTGCTGGGTTTTGGTCACTAGACAACACCTGAGATACTCATTGAGCCCTGGGGATAATGAGAGAGTACTTATGCATCATTTTAGTATAAACATCACTACAGTATTTTGGATGGGGCATATTATTCCTTGTTTCTTATGTGGTGATTTTCTTGTTGGTTTTACTTTTCTTTTGCTGTGTTGTTTTTATTCCTAGTTAAGTTTCTACTAGTGACTTGCCCTCCTCCCTTATGCAGGTCGTTGATTTGAATGTAAATGTTTAGGAGAAACAACGACTGAGGACAGAAGACTGTTTGTTTTACATGGTTCAGAAAGAATTCATTGCAAAATATGAAAGTATTTGGGATATGGGACTGTGAGAATACTGATACTGAGTTCTTAGCAGACTTTAAATTTTGCTTTTATTCTTTGCTTTTATTCTAGAGTTTATCTATGTTTGCTATTCATATTAAAGGTCTGATAAAACTTCATTTTGTCAATAGTCCAACTTTCATGTGTAAAATGGATTTCAGATCCTGTTTGAGTATTGCATCATTCCACTTCAGACCAGTTCTGTGACTTGCTTTCTCCTATTCCTCTTGAGTAATCTCCTCTTTCTTATGCTGGGAAGGAGCTCATTAAAGGATGTGCTAAGCCTTTTTACTGGTCACCTTTTGAAGTGTTTGCCCAAAATGAGTACCAAATTATGGGTAAAATAAGCTGTTTCCATTACGTCAACTTATCTGCTGATTTGGTTCTATCAGAAAGATAAAATTCAAATTGCCTAATTAAAATTAGCTTTTTGCATTTATTGGCAAAAATTATATAGTTGCATACTGAAATGGAGTTCAGTACTTTAGCAGCACTATTGCCAAAGGGTTGAATATTTCTGCATTTGTTGTTCATTGTGTAAGCAGTAAATAAAAGACATTGTGTCTGTTACAAATGATTCTGCAGTATGTTCCTGACAGTTTCAACTAATTGCTAGTGTTAGTGGAGTCAGTCTATAAATTCATTTTGACTGGCAAAATTAAGACTGGCCTTGGTGGCTTGTTCTATAGATTGAACTTCTTGGTTCTACTCTGGTCCTCAACAGCGGTGGCTCTGCAAAATTTAGCAAGGTTCTAACTTCAGCAAAACCTTGAAAACCATATCTAGATTTGACAGTACAGCACAGTACAGTCCAGGCAAGTAATAGAATGAGCTAAGCTCCTTTTTTAAATGGGCACTTATTAGGAAGTATTAGCCAGAGAGTGATTCAGAAGAGATAATTAAAGGTTTGGCATGTACTTCTAAATACACCACAACAACTCCAAGAACTGCAAAGCTGCAGGTAGATACATGTGATTCAATAGGAAAAAATTAAATAACTTTTTAACAATTCTAAACGTAACATTAGGATTTTGACTAAAGTAGTATACCAAGTATTGTGATTTAAAAATAATAAATAATAAAGTATTCAAAAAACATGCTGGCCTTTCACATTGCATAGACTATTTATTGCATTTTTGTAGGTCTAAGTTGAGTTTTGTCTGTGCAGTTGTGTTCATGGTTTTGAATGTAACCTTAGAATTACAGATAACAGCATACCAAACCCAAGGGAATTCTTGTCAATTTGTTTCTGACTCTGTTCATAGGACACTAATTTTATAGTATGAATGCAAATAATGGTGTTTTGTAACTTAGTTTTCCTTGTAGTTCATGGGAATGAATAAAAATAGATGGATGAGACAGATAATGCTACTAATGCCTGGTGTCTTGTGTATCCGTTTACAAACGGAATGAATTAAGTTTTCTACAGTTACTCTGTCTTGGACAATCTTCGACAAAGCAAGATTGTCTTGGAAAAATTGGTTGAAAATTCTCTAGAAGCTAAACGAGCTGGTCAGATCCTCTCCCTAATCCAGCTGAATCAGCAGCTACTGAAGAATACTGCTAGTTTCTGACTGCCAGCAAACATGTTCATGACCCGAGTGTGAATCAGCTTTGAGTGTTGGTGCAACAGGCAGTGCTTAGCTTATTGAGATACTCACTTTCTTTCATAAGGATTCAGTGAAGTACTAATATGTGAAAATGCTTCTTAAACAGTTGTCCTTAAGTATTTATTAGAAAGAATTTGATTTACTTGCCATTGCCCAGTGGGAAGGGATGAAGATGCAGCAGTTCTACAGCATTCCACTTGAGCTACAGAAGAGTCATTATGGGAACTTTATGCACTAGGCCAAAGCTTATCACAGACCATTGGAAGGTTATATATTTTAATGTGGTAATAACCCTGTAGTTTGAGGTTAACAAATACAGACTCCTATGTAGAAGGCACCTTGAGAAATTGCCTATCTGATGCTTGTGCTGTGGAGCAGGATCGTTTTAACATCATTCTTGAGGAATGTCTAACTAATCTGTTAGTTGCACCTTGTTTTGGAGGCTGCAGAACCTGGCCATCTGTTCCAGTCTCGAGCTGCCCTTACGTTTCTAAATGATTTCTTTTTTGCAACTTACCTGCTGGGCTTTAAGCGTGTCATTTTTTGGCTTATTATCAGTAAATGTGTTGTTCCTTTTTTCTACAGCAACTTATTCCATAGTTCATTGTGCCTCAGTTTTCTCTTAGCTTAAGTATTCCCTGTACCGACTGTCTTTCATTATTCACATACTTTGTGCTTATTCTCAGTTTTTTTCAGCTTTCTCCAGTTTGTTAACAGATTTCTTGAAGCATAGTGTCCAAAACTGGACATAGGGCTCTGACTGATTTTAAGATTTACTATGTGTCTCTAATGTAAATGATGACTGATGGTCATTGTCACCTTTTGATCCATTCAAACTCAGGGTAATAAGAAAAACACATTTAAAAGAAAATAAATCAGTTGATTTTTAGTGTTCTGTATGCTTGTCACTTTCCTGGAGCCATTATGTCTCTGACTGAAATAGTTGGTCAGTGAGTTGTTGGTGAGCTGAAAATTGTTTTTAAAGCTACTTTTAAAACCTCCATTTTTAAGAACTTAAGATAAAAAAATGTATTTTAAAATGCAGTCCTTTTGAATTTTGACAAAATGTTTTAAAAAAGTAAGTGGTGTTTTGAATTTTCTCTTACAAAGAGCTTATTTTGAATTTGTACTACTACTAAAGAAGCACTTCATGATGAATTTATTTGGAATTCAATTTTGTTAGTTTTATTATTTCTGCATTTAAAAAGAGCAACTGTAAAACACACTGGATAGGATTTAACCAGTATTTTCAAATAACTAATTTTCAAACCAGTTTTAGTATTTTGCAATTCAAAGTGCTTATATTTTAATTTTATGTATCTTAGAAAATTGTTGGAGTGTTCAAACCAAAATCTGAAGAGCCTTATGGACATCTAAATCCAAAATGGACCAAATATTTTCACAAAATTTGTTGTCCTTGCTGCTTTGGCAGAGGCTGCCTCGTTCCAAATCAGGGATATCTCTCTGAAGCTGGTGCCTATCTTGTGGATGAGAAGCTGGGGCTTGGAGTTGTACCTAAAACTAAGGTAAAAGTTAAAACACATAAATTACTGAATTAAAAAAAAAAAAAAAGCCAACATATTTGTCAGTCTCTGAACTGTGGTTGTGTAGATATCCTTGTATATCATGTGTTATTTGTAAGTAATTTATAAACTATTGCAAGTGCAAAGGCACAGTGGTTTGGTGTAGAAAAAGTGACTGTGATTTTTGATTTAATGGATAAGTTTGAGATCTGAATTGAATCTCTTCTTTGGAACCAGTTTTTAGCATTTTCTGATACCTTTTGTGCCTCATGTTTTGATGAGATGCAAATTGCAAAAATCAGCATATAAAATTCCCATTTTTGTTTGGGATATGTAAAATAGAGAATATTCACCTTTTCATGTAAAATTTATCTGTTGAAAATGCCTCATGCTTGCTTCTTGATTAATTTTTGAAAATTTTTTTTGTAACTGAGCATAACATTTACTGTAAATTTACAATTGAAATAATGAGGAATTCTGAGCTGTGCTTAACTTTCATATTTTAAGGTTGTCTGGCTTGTCAGTGAGACCTTTAATTACAGTGCAATAGATCGTGCAAAGTCAAGAGGAAAAAAATATGCTTTAGAGAAAGTGCCAAAAGTTGCTAAAAAATTTAATCGAATTGGACTACCTCCTAAGGTAAGATGAAAACTAAGTAATTTGTGTACTTTCTGATTCTTACATAAACCTTTTTTTAAAAAAGGGGTGTTTATAACTAACTTCAGCAGTAGAAGAAAAAACTTATTGAAAACTATCTGAAATTTGATACGTGATTGTTTCCATGCAACATTTATCCACTCTTATATCATTCCTTCATTTGAACTGTTTTAATAATCTTGTCACTTTTTGTTTCAGTTTACAGTCCAGTTTTCTGCTGGAGTAGTAACATATTAATTGTTGTATATCTCACTTTTGCTCTACTTATTGCTTGCTTACTACCTTTCCTTTCAGTGTCATGTTTTGATATTGTCAATTTGTTTTTTCCATGCAATTTATCTAATTTTTTAATTTTTTGTGAGGTTTTTTTTTGTGTTCTGTTGTTTTTATTCTTTTGGCTACCCTGCTGTTGTGTTCTTCCTACATCCCTTTTGTCTTATGTGCAGACTACACTGACTAAAAACCTCACATCATTATTCCCTAATGAGCCTTACTGTATTCCCAAAATATCCCTACACTGTTCTAATCCTAAGCTTTTAAAACACAGGTTGCATACAGCTTGGGTAATCCACTTGTCAGTTCCCAGCAGTTTAGAGCCATGTGACATGGGTTGTGCTAGCTTGTATGAGCATGGTTATTCCACACGCTGTGTGATAATCTGTCTGCATTTTACTTCTCAAATAGAAGCTCTTGAATTTCGATCTTGACCACCTTTCACATACATATGGAGCCTATGCTAGCTCTCATGTTCTTCCTTGAACTCTTTTGGGAAATGTATTTCAGTCATTTTTATGCAAAAAGCATCTGTCTTGAAGAAAATGGTTAGTGCTGCTGTTCTTATCGGTGAAAGTTTAAGACTTTTCAGAGAGGAAGATTTTTCCTCTTGTAATTTTTAGTGAGTATTCTCTGAACTATTGAAACAAGCATTTCCAATGAAAAAGAGAACAGGTGTTACTTCTTTCTCTTTGTTTCATATATTTCTTGTAATACTAACTGTTCATTTACACTGAGCTGTCTGGTTATATTTTATTCCTGGTAAACTCGGTAACAGTTTAAACAAATATTTTAAAAAACCACCACCAGAACCCCCACCCTCACATGGTTTGATTCTTACCTTTTTTAAGAATATAGGAATGAAAGAGAAACCACTTAATTTTTTTTTAATGTCATACTTCCTGTGCTCTGAACTTTGAAAGTATATAATGAATTTTTCTCTTAATGTTGAGATTACTTATGTGACCTACCCATGTGCATTTTCCAAATGCAGTTTCTTAATATTTCAGGTTGGCTCCTTCCAGCTGTTTGTTGAAGGATATAAGGAAGCTGACTACTGGCTCAGGAAGTTTGAAACTGATCCTTTACCTGAGAACACAAGGAAAGAATTTCAGTCACAGTTTGAAAGATTGGTTATCTTGGATTATGTCATCAGAAATACAGGTATTTGTTAGTATCTCTTGGTATCTCTCTGTTTTTGTGGCGCAGAAAGCAATGCTGGCTGAAAGCTGGTGCTTAAGGCTTTTAATGGGTATCAGATGCTTTTCTCACAATTGAAGGCCATAAAGGTGCATTTGAAATTTTGAAAAATTTACTTTGGATTAATACACTAAATATTGCAGTACAAAACCAATCCAAACAACTCTTTTTGATTGTTACTCACTATTTTTAAGCAATGTCGGAAGTCAAGAACAAATGTTCATTGTGCTTTAATTCTGTGTGTAGGCTATTAACTGTTTCCCCTGATCAGGATAAAGGATGATGGAGTTTCAGGACCCATAAGAAAAGCAATGACTACAATTCCTTTTATGCTAAACTGGAGCTGATAATAGCACAGTTTCACACCTGCTCACAATAGTTCATATTCATTGTGTAGGCACTGAGGTACCGCTGCACTGTGTACCTGTCCGTTCTCCTGCACTCCTGTTTCTATCACTCCGAAGCTGGCGTTCTTCTGTTACCTGTGTAGGTGAATTACATCTTGAGGAATCCAAAGGCAGTTTTGTGTTTAAAATATTTACTTTGTTGCTTTGGCAGAGGTGGGCATCTTTGCTTTTCTTCAGACACACCAGGTCTAGCTCATTTTCCTTTTCTCAAATTCCCTCATTTTAGAAGCAAACTAGAAGAAAGTTTCATAAGAACATAATACTTGCTAGCTATTGCTATGATCTGTCAGCTTTATCAAATAAACCTCACTGTTTCCAAACAGTTAGTGTTTTTTGACATTCTTAAAATTGAGGCAAATACTCAAAATGCAAAACCTCAGTGCATGGATGATTTTACCTTCATCTAATATATCTAATCATAATAAAACATGCAAATCTGATGATGGTTAAACTTAAGGGAGCACCTTAAAATTACAGAAGGTCATACAAATCCATGCAGTCATCCTCTGTCGGAAAGACATTTTCAGAGTGTTCAATCTCTCAATCTTGTCTGAACAGTGCAGACATTATCAGTTTCTTGCCCTTCTGTTCAGTTTTGCCTCCTGTCCATCTTTGTAGAGTGTTTTCTCCATGTAGTCAAAGGTCACATTATCTATAATTTTAGAGGCCTTCTCCATTTCCCCATCAGCATTAAAACAAGCTTAAAAATTAAGTCATTGGGGTCTGATAGTGTTTTCCTCACGAAAAATGCACACCACAACCAATCATTCATAAAACGTATGAAAATAGTTTCTTTTGGCTTTGTTCATATTTTGCTGCATATTCAGCCAGTTGGGGAACCTAAGGAAGTAATACATACCTAAGAGCTTGGTAAATACCAGGTAAATTTGTGGTCTTTCCACTGAATCGGTTGTCTATGCATTTCAGTAAAACTAAACCACATGTAATGGGAAAAACCCTTTTTGAACAGTTTTGCCTAACTCCATGGGTAAAGTGTCAGTTTACAATATTGTTGTGTGTCACTCTAGATGATGATTTCTTTATAAATTACATGTTGTGACATGCATTTTCCTGTTTACAGACAGAGGTAACGACAACTGGTTAGTCAGGTACGACAAACAAGATGATGGACTTGATCTCTCAGATAAGGTAAGAGAATTGTACTCTGAAACTTATATTCTTTAAATTGTTTAGTTTTGTAGCTTGGTCTTGTTGGAGATTAAGGGCATGTCCTTAATACTTGTGCATGGTCTCAAGAAATATGATAACTACGTTATTGTAGGCAAAATGATTGGAAAAGCTCTTTTGATTAGACTAGGTAGAACAGTGCTAGAAATTATTTTTATTGTTCTGTATTTTTGCTCTACTAGCTTGGGCTATAGCAACAGTAACAATGTCCACTGTTGCTCAGGTACATTTCTTCATCCCTTTGTGCTCTGCTTATCTTGTATTTGGGGAAGAGCTTCTCTTTTATAGTGGTAGAGTAAGAAATTATGTGTGGTGGGGTTCATTTGGATACTGCTTTATATTGTTTAAGTTGAATTTAACCAGAGAAGCTACAAAGTATATTATTTAGTGTTTTTAATATATTTCACTGTTTGTGTAAGCACATAAATATCACTTACTTTCTAAATATTCCTTCTGTAGGATAGCCAATGGACTATAACTAAAGAATCTATTAAAATTGCTGCAATTGACAATGGTTTAGCATTTCCTTTTAAGCATCCTGATGAGTGGAGGGCATGTAAGTACTGCATTCTTCAATCATCTTCCTTTTGGGACAGTAACTTCCAAAGACGTAATTTTGTTTGTGTTGTTGCAGTAAGAAACTAAGAAATCATCACTGTAGCTGTATATTGAATTTTAAAATAATGTACTCTTCTTTAGAAAGTTAGCAACAAATGCCATTTTTGCAATGGTATATGTGATTTGGCTCTTGTTCATATTTTTTACTTTTAAAAATATTAATACATGGACACTCGTAAACATAATACTGTATGTGAAGTGACTAATGGTGGAATTGGAAGAATTTAGGAACATGTTTCTCACACATGTTTTCTTGAAAAACGTGGTGGAAAATAACTCGATTGTGAGGATATGCAAGTTGTCCCTCTATTGGCCAAATTTCTATTTCAAAAGGAAGGGTACTGTTGTAGATGGACAAGTAATCAGGTTGTTTTTTCTTTTTCTCAGCTTTAGCTTACTTTGTAGAAGTTAATATTTAGTTAGTCAATTTTCCATCTGCTTGAAAATACTATTACTGTTAAAGTGAGAATATTTTTGACCACGTCTCTGACTACTTATCATTAGGAGGGAAGTGCCCAGCAGGGTTTGCAATGACTTCTGTGGGCTATTATCCAATCAGGTAATTATGGCAGTTAAGTGTGGGCTAGTTATGCTGTCAAAAGGCTAGTTAAGTACTCCACCCAGAGCTCTGTGTAGTCTCTGTCTTGGTATTGAATAGGTACTGTCCTACATATCTCTTGGCTGCAGTCACTTCTGTAGCTGTTCTAAAGACTCAGCAATTATTGCCTCTTTTGTACCATCTTTCATGTTAGCATCAAAAGGAATAAACTTGCGTAATCCTTTAGAATTCTTTGCAGATGGACAGGTGTGTGGTAGTTTTGTAAAAGTAAACTTGTAGCAAAATGTTTACACATTGCAGTCCCTTACCGCCTAGAGCATGGTTTTGATGACTAGAGCTGGTTGATCATTGAGGATAACCTCAAAGCCAGAGAGCAGCATTTGCAAAGGCAGGAAGTTGGTCCAGCATGGATAAAAAGGGAACTCCTGACTGAACTGGGATGCAAAATTTAAGTACATTGGGAAAACAAAAGCAGACAGATGAAGAGCCTTCCCAGAAAAAATAGAGAATTTTTCCAAAAGTGCAGGAATGGAGTTTGGAATGTCAAAACTCAGCTGGAGTAAAGCTAGCAGAGGACATAAAGAGCAACATGAAAGGATTGAGTAAATTAGAAGTGAGAGTGGGACTGAAGAAAAGTGCAGCAAAGACATAAAGGCAAAAGGCATAAGAAAGATTGAGTTACTCAATGCTGACTTTGTAAGGTTTGCTCTCAGGCTCTTGGATCTCAAAGCTCGTAAGAAGAGCCCCTGGGAGTGAATCCCCAGCAGAAGAAAAGGAGCACTTAAGGAAAATGGTCATACAGAAGTTCATGGGAGTAGATGGGATGCACTGGAAACAGTGGGAGCTTGCTGATGCTGTTGTAGTGCAGTTTTCTCATCACTCTTGAAAGACCATAGTAATGGTGAGAGGTTGCTTCAGTCCCCATGAAGACTGTGGAATGAATCCTCCTGTAAGCTGTATTCAGGCACATGAAGAACAAGAAGGTGATGGGGAAGCCAGCATGGATTTACCAAGGACGAGCTGTACTTGATTAACTAGGCAGCTTTTAATGATGACTCGTTCAGTGGCTGAGGGGAGGGCAATGAATACTTATTTTTTTTTTTCTTGACCTTGGTGAGGACTTCTACTTGCTCTGTCATAGTATTCTTGTAGGGAAATGTGAGATATCATCTGAACAGACTGTGAGATATGTGGAAAACTGCCTGGACTATCAGACTCAAAGGGCTGTGGGCAGTGTGAGGAAGTTTGGGTGGTGGCCTGCTGCTAGTGACTTTTCTCAGCTCCTGCAAGTAATAGTTTGGTGTCTTGTTTAACATCTGGTAATATTAATTGCTTTTGCAAAATAATTTGAAAAAAGCTGTCTAATAGCAATTACATGAAAAGTTATGAATGCTTTTCTCTCAGCATGCTTAGAAGAAGGCATTTTTAAAAAATTAAAAATTGTATTAAAAATAGTAGCTTTTTTGTTAATTCTTCCATATGAGTCAAATACCTGAAAGATTTCTATTTGACTGCAGCTATTATTTTACTTCAAAGGAAACTGCCATACTAAGCTCGGGGAAGGCCTCTACTGTTGCTTATAGTGTTAAATTTATATAGCTTTTTTACTTACTACTTTAACTAAATATTTATTGCTTAATATATTCTCACTGTTTGAAGAAATGGCTTAGCAGTTGTAAAGCTGCTCTGGTAACTGTAGCCAAAAGGGATGTGTGGGGTAACAATTTTGGGACGAAGTGGTGTTATTGAGAACTTGCAGTAGGTAGTAGAGTACTCAACTCAGAATTTCATTTTTGCTTGTTTATCATTAAGTGCACTGTTTTTCTGCATTAGATCCCTTTCACTGGGCTTGGCTTCCTCAAGCAAAAGTTCCTTTCTCTCAGGAGACCAGAGACCTAGTTCTTCCTCGCCTTTCTGATATGAACTTCGTGCAGGACCTTTGTGAAGACCTTTATGAGCTATTTAAGGTGAATCAAGTGCTTCTTTGAATTGACTATTACTGAAGTAGCTGATACTTGTAATGGGACAGTTACATTCATAAAAAGAATAACCATCTAACTTCTGAATGCCAAGATACTATGCTATTTTACCTTTAACCTTGGCATGGTAGAAAGGGTTTATGTAATCATAAGGAAACTGTCATCAGTGTGGTTAATTGATAGTAATTCGCTCAATTGAAAACATAAATTACCTATTAGATATCTAAGTTTCCCATAATCAATTAAAGCTAGTTTACTCTTTCAGCAAAAATCTGTGTAAAAACTGCATTTGACATACCTATGTGGTGTGTATAGACTTAAACCGTAGCAGCCTGAGGAAATGATGTATTTAACATAACTTAAAGTACCTCCATACCTTTCATAGACTTAATTTTAATGCATATATTGTGCTAAGCTGATGCTGAAATCTTGATTATATTGAAAGTCAAACTCACTTTAAAGATACTGAAACTGTGCTACAATATTGACATGTAAAGAGTATCCTTCTCTGAAACATTTTGTAAACATTTTTGTCAGATGTTCAAGAGAAACAATCCACTTAAGGATTGAAAGAATTGGAAATTTTAAACTTGTAATGAAAATGCAGCTGTAATGTCAAAACTAGATCCTGAAACACATTTTTGCTATATTTGCATCTTCGACTCATTTGTATTCAAAATCCCTCTGGGTTTGTTAGTTAAGTATTATTATATCTGAAGGAGGAAGTATTTTTCTGCTGGAGTCATTATAAGAGAAAAAGCAGTGTGATATTAAGCCTGGTATCTACCAGCTATTGGTATTTACCAATGCCCAAAAGTGGTATCCACTGATGTATTTTACTTTGATGTGGAACAATCTTCATTTTCACTATGTAAACTTGATGCAATAAGTAGATTGTGATTCATACTAGGATTCTATTTGAATCTTTCAAAAATTATAATAGTGTGGGTAAATATGAATATACATATCATGATATTAATGAATTTACATGCAAAATATAGAGCCAAAAAAAAATGGGTTATTTACTTTAAACTGTTTGTTTTTCTTAATAAAGACTGACAAAGGATTTGACAAGGCTACTTTTGAAAACCAGATGTCTGTTATGAGGGGGCAGGTAAGACTTTTTTTATGTTTTTATTTGTGTATTTAATTTGTCATCACTCCTCAACTGCTTTCTTTAGAGCTACAAAAACTGTCTCCTATTACACTGAGTGACAGTTGAAGATACTTTCATCTGAGAAGACTAAATTTCTTTGTAGAGTTTGTTCTTATTTGTGGATAGATGAAACAGCAGAAAGTGTATACTAATTTATTTTTTTTATTTTTACAGAAAATGTTTTTAATCTAATTCGGTTTTATTGTTTTTGTGGGGGATGGGGAGGATTTAACTGTATATTCTTAGAAGGTATTTTAAAAATTAAAGAGAAGAGTCAGAAATTTTGGATGGAAAATTTGATGTCTGATTTCATTACGCTATTAAAATAAATGTGACTTTATTTTAGAGAGTTGACTTAATTATTGAAAGCAATATTAGGTAATAAAATTTCTTCATCCTATCGAATGTTGAAACCATACTTCAAAACAGTCCAGCCATTTTCAGGTTAGAAGTTTGATCATAGTTAAGTGCTGGGCTTGTTTTGTTTTGTTTTTTCTGGATTTTTTTGTGGTTTTTTAAACACTAAAGAAAGAGAGGAGAAGGTTTCTCCATCTTCCTCCTATTTTACAATTTAAGTTTAGTGTGACATACTAGAGAAAAAGCTTTAGCTACGAACAAATTTAGTTCATTGTAGGCATAAAATAGTGATTTCTGTAAGTGTAAGGCAATTGGGCTAGACAAATTAATAGTCCCATTTGCTCTGAATTTATTGAAACTTAGTCCTTGTGTTCATAAATTCAACATGGATTGCTTTAAGCCAGACAATTCCTAGAGTGTCTTAATTCGATATTTTCTTTGTAGAATTTCCTGTATCAAGATGTACCTTGCACAAGACTGCAGCTCTGCTTAGTCAAACATAATCCCAGTTACCACCTTTTGTGTGGTACCGAAAAGACAGCAAACCTTAGTTACTAAATTGAATTAGGAGTTGTTTCTGAAATAACTCTTCTGAGAAGTTTGTGTAGTCACTGGGAGGTCGGTTCTTGAAGTACAGGGATCCTAAACTATATTAAGTGGCTTTTTTCTGATGAGACAATTGGCTGCAAGGAATCTGTTATTTAACAAAATGCTTGAGGAAAAACATGATTGCTATAATTGAGAGTGATGTAGCTGAGGTTGTCAAAATTAATTTTCCACTATAAAGGCTGCATTTGGACCCTTTCTTCACACCCTGTTCCTCAGGTGGATTTTAGCAGAGATTTGTTTTAGTTTGAGGGTTTTCTTTACTTCTCGCTATCTATATTAAGAGCATGTTTCACTGTGGAAAATGCCAGGTTTTCACGCATGGAAGAAATGCAGTTAATGAGTAATCCTTGGTTGAGATTGGAAATACACTGGCAAACAATGCGTTTTAGCACTGATTTTAAACTTGTTTTTGGTGTAAAACCCCAAAGTATGTTATGAGGGCATTATGGAAGACTTGGCTATCTAGATCACATACTAAGAGATTCATTCAGTTGGGATGAATTTGCAGTATAGCCAAAACATCTAAATACATCCTTAAAAAATGAGAATTTAAGAATTAGAAAATGAAGAATCTAGTTGATAAAAAACTGCAGAGAAACATATATTGCATGGAAGAGTCAAGGTCTTTAAATCTAAGATACCGAACATTGTTAGAAGGCTATTTTTGTGAAGTGTAGGAACAAAACTTTGGGAAAGGTTTCAAACCCAAAGGAAACAGTTCTTCCAAGAAACGGGAAACACATCTACAAAGGATTGCCTTAGAACTTTGAGAATGCAAATGTCAAGTGCAGTTGCTGGCAGAACCAAATTGCAGTAAATAATGCAAAAGACTTTGTCAGGGTTCTTTGGCCATGAAAGACCAGAATAAGCAGAGGATCAGTAAGGTTCACAAGGCAGAAAGGGGCATTGTGCAGAGGAAAAAAGGCTTGATATTAAGGATAGTGCAAATGTGTCGCTAGAGCTAAATTGAATACTTGCCTCAGTTTTCAGCAGGGTAACATTGAACATGGAGTAACTTATGAGTGCAGTCCATGAGTACTGAAGTTTTGGAAAGAAGATAACAGACTCCTGGGAGCTGAGGGCTGAATTTGGGTCTTAGCACTGGGTTTGGTATGAGCTAATTATATGGCTTCATATCTTCTGATATGAAAATAATTTTTAGCTAAACTGCTGGTACATCCTATGTTAAATCATGTTGATGGCTTTCTTGTAGGTATTTTTTTCACTAAAGGTGCAATGCTTTCAAGAGATGTGCTAAATTTAAAATGCTCTTAGATTTTTATCTCTTACAGTTTTCTGAAAATTTGGAGAGGACTGCATGAAATAGTCAGGATAAGAATGGAAGAGGAGACAGCAGTAGGATGTGTTCATGTTATTGAATAAATAAAATATTTCTACTTGCAGTAGCATATCTTCTGAAATTAATTTATTCAGCAGCACAGTCCTCTACAGAATTGATTTAAGAGTGGCATCTAAAATTATAGGACTGTTAGCCACAGTTTTATTTGTGCACCCTAACCTCACCTGCTTTTACTCTTTTTAGATACTAAACCTTACTCAGGCATTAAAGGATGAAAAGAGTCCCATTCAGCTTGTTCAGATGCCACGTGTGATTGTAGAGCGAAGTAGCACTGGAAGTCAGGGCCGAATTGTTCATCTGAGTAATGCATTCACACAGACTTTTCATAGCAGGAAGCCTTTCTTTTCCTCCTGGTAGCAACAAAAATACATTGGAAGAGTAAGTTTCTCTTAACTTTAGAAAGCTACTTTTGTGTAAAGGCTCTGCAATAATGTACTTCTGCTGTATACCAAGAGCTCTGACTGCCGACACCTCAGAACTTAAATTCTAAAGACTTAAGAAATGTATTTTGAATGTAATAAAAGTTTACAATTTTTGTGTCAAAATTGTGAATTCTTATGTCAGGGAATGAAAAGAATTTGTCCATACTGTATTTTTATAGGCTAAATTAATGTATTCTGAATAATATTTGGAATGAGGGAAGATAGACCATTTGCATATGCTGAGAAACTAATTTTGAATACAATAACATTTTTTTAAATATAAATGTGAAAATCCATACACTATCAATTTCTTTTTATATGGCCTTTAAAAAAAGTTCAGAATGCTATCTTTGATTGTGAAAATGCTTTTCCTTGGAATTTCTTCCTGATATTTTAAACTAGTTATAGATTTTTGTAGACTAGTTACTTGAAAAGTCATGCACTTAGAATAAATCAATCTGTCCTTGACAAACAAGTCAAAGAAAGGGAGAAGGGGGGGAAAATGCTCCAAGTAGGCCTTTTTGCACATGGGGACCAAAAATAGTTAAATAGTTGAATTGCAGCAAAATTCAACCCAAGTAAATACACACAGTTCCTACTGTGACAAAATACACTGAGTGTATGTTTCAGAGGTTGAAATTTAACTGTAGTGTTCAGCACTTGTACATTTAAGCACACAGATGGAAATCTGTGATATTTCTTTAGAGATGCATCATGATGAAGGAATTACACTATGTTGTTACAGTTTTCTTTTGCCATACGTGTAAAAATGTGTTCATTAGTTGTCACCAGAGTGGTTCTGCTAATGACAGAAGCTCTAATGTGTTCATCACAAAGCCAGTCTGCCTTCTAAATTTCTAGCTAAACACAGTTTGTTCGGGTTTTTTTGACTGGAAAAAAAAAAAAGAAAAAAACCTGGAATACCTACAGCACAGAGAATTACTTTTGTGCTCTGAATAATGTTGTGCTCACCTGCCAGTTTCCATTTGCATTTATGTTTAAGTTACCTGGTTTAAGACTTGATGGTCATGTTTCTAAGTCTGCGGCTTATGTAATGTGGTAAATATTTTTATTTTAGTAATTTTCTGGACATTTAAGACTGGGAAGGGGAGAAAGATTGCTGCTTTTATGAAACTTTCAGTATTTCAGGCATTGCTGTATTTTGTAATTCTAAGCAATATTGTGAACTGAGAAATAATAAAATGCTTGTATTTTATTTAATTTTGAGTGGATGTAAATATATGTTAATGTAGCGTGTCAGCAACTTCAACAACGTGAAATGTTTAAGCCTTAAATGTTAAACACGGTACAGTGCAGTTCAAAAGGAGATGGAAATGCCTTTATAAAGTTGCCATGATTGTTTCATTAGAACAGTTTATTAAAAAATGAACGGTGTTGTTTATGTGCGGGGTCCGCCTGCTGCCGCCAGTCACTGTCCCGATGGGAATGGCCGGGGTCCGGGCCCTGGCCTGCTGTTCTCGCCCGGCCGGCGCCATCTCCGCCGGGACCGCCGTTCCGCTGGGGGGCGCCGTGCCCCCGTGCGGCGCGGTGCCCGTCGGGAAGGAGGCGGTGCCATGGCGGCGGCGGGCCCGGAGCGGCCGGGGCCCGGATCTCTCGCCCTGCTCGGGCCGGCGCCCGGCGCGCCCAGCTGCCCTCACGGTGAGCCAGGCCCGGGGGGGCACCTCACGGCGCGGGCTGTTTTGCAGCAGCCTTTGGGAAAGCCTTGTTCTGGAAGCTCGGTTCTTGCAGCGGAGCCGCGAAACAGATCTGCAGATATTCTCTGTGTTATCGTATCATCGCGTTTGTTCCTAGGTCCTGCACTTCTGTTTGTGAAGACCAGCCAAGGAAAAGAGGAGGGAAGAAGATTCTATGCTTGTTCGGCTTGTAGGGATAGAAAGGATTGTAACTTTTTTCAGTGGGCAGATGAGAAGGTAAGAGAGCACTGCTTAAGGCGATGCTAAAGCTTGAGGGCTACGAAAGTGATCGCAGGTCTGGAGCACCTCTCCTATGAGGAAAGGCTGAGAAAGTTTGGGTTATTCAGCGTGGAGAAGAGAAGGCTCCGTGGAGACCTTATAGCAGCCTCCCAGTACCTGAAGGGACCTTCAAGAAATTTGGAGAGGGATTTATTGCAAGGGCATGTAGTGGTAGGATAAGGGGTAATGGCTTTAAGCATAAAGAGGATAGGTTTAGATGAGATGTTAGGAAGAAATTCTTTACTTTGAGGGTGGTGGGGCACTGGAGAAGTTGCCCAGGGAAGTTGTGGATGCCCCATGCCTGGAAGTGTTCAAGGCCAAGCTGGATGAAGCTCTGAGCAACTTGATTTAGTGGAAGGTGCCCCTGCCCATGGCAGGAGGGTTGGAACTAGATGATCTTGAAGTCCCTTCCAACCCAAATCATTCTATGGTTCTATGAAATATTGGGGATTTTTTCCCTCTATTTAGCAATTTTAAAAGTATATTTTGTTGTGGAAATCTGTGGCAAGGGCTTTTTTCTAAACTTTGTTTAATAGTCGGTATTTAGCTGAGCACTTATTTGTCAGGAGAACATGTTTCAAGTGTAGCTTTCAAGGAAGGCTGTGTACATTTCGAGCAAAACTGGCATTTGTTATTCCATTGCCAAAATATACAGGAAGTTTGCCGATGCTATGCAATGTTGAACAAAATTGGGTACTTCTGACCCTAAGATGCCCTCATTTCCCCTGACTAAGACAGAGAAAATCTGTTGGATACAAACAACAGTGGGGTATACAGAATGCTGAGATGGTGGGGCTTGGCATGATGCTCAGTAGTTTCAGAATACTTGCAGCAATTTCTCTTTGTCATTCATTTTGAATATCACTTGTATTAGGATGTCTTTCATTGTATTGAATTTTACTGTCTCCTCCTTATGGAAGCAAAACAGTTCCATAAGGTTTGACCAAATGTCTTGAAACTCTATTGTGAAACCATGAGTATGTTTTGTGGGAATAAAGTAGACTCAGAAGAGTGTGAGAGACTGAAATGTTAAAGACTCAGGTGCAGATCATAACAAGGAGTTGTCATGCTTTTAAAATGCTTTCACACAAAAGGCTTGGGCAACACTTCTACTGTCATCAGTTTTTCAGGATCAGGTCATAGTTCTTCAGAGGGAACACAACTGCTGGCACACATTAAAAGAAAGGATGGCTCTTTCTGTCTTCATCATAATCATGTTTTGAGTTTTTCTCTTGAGTACTACATGTGGTAGAAGAATGAAATGCACAGTTTAAATTTACAGTGAGAGGCTTGTGTTGTTTTGCAGCATGCCTCTGTGCTGCAGACATACTTGTTCTTCTGGAGCAACAAATGTGATCATTTTTCCTTGCAAAGTAGCTAAAGCATGAGACCTTTGATGCACCCCTTTTTTTAATGTTGAGATTTGATTACAACACACAGCAGTAGCTGTTCGTTTTGTAACTTTTCATATATGCAAATTTTACAGATGTCAGAAACTAGGCTCGCAGCACGTGAAGAATATAATAGAAATCATCAGCCTCCTTTTACACACAGACAGAACGTGGACAGGTATTGTTAATGTATATTTTCTTCAATAAAAATGAAGTAATACAGGTATCTGAATGTAGAGGTAACATTTCAGGATTCTTTAAAATGTGAAAAGAGGAATTTGGAGAAATAAGAACTGTTGTATGGCAATGGGAAGGAAATAGCATGAAACACTTGACTGGAGCATGGTATTTTCAATCCAGGAACTGGGGGGGTTGGGGTTTTTTTTTTTTTTTTTTTGGTATGTATAGTCATTCTTATGTTAGTGCTCATAATGTGCTTACAAGATGTCAGTAGCAATTTCTGTTAAAAAAATTATTCCTGACTTTAGTATGCAAAAGGAGCAGGCTTAACATTGTGAAAAGAAGCAAAGGTAACACATAATGTCTGAATTTTGTGTGTAAACGTACAGGACTTTGCTGATAGTTGATGGAGTCCTTCCTCTGTTATTTTATGAAGATTTCCAGTATATTTGGTCACAATATTTTATGCATTTCGAAGTGTCCTTTGAATATTTTTTCATAAATAATACTTCATTTGCATGGAGTTTTGCGAGAGCAATGTAAACTGCGTTGTCTGTTTAAATATCTGAACTGCTAAAATATGTGAAATCCCATCCCATAGCTCCCCTTCCTATCTTTGATAGAAGCTTTTTCAAACTTTGTTCCGTATCGTCTTTTATATTTAAAGGTACAAGAATTTTGTTCTGTTGCCATTATCAAAGAGGAGGTTTTGCCAGGAGTGCCAGCAATTGCTATTGCCAGCAGAATGGGAAAAACACTCGGATCACCAGTTCCTGTGTGGTATCACCACTGCCCAGTTGAAAAGTCCCAGTCAACTTCTATATCCACTGGAGAATAAAAAAACAAATGCACAGTATTTATTTGCAGACAGAAGTTGCCAGTTCCTACTGAATCTCCTTATAGATTTAGGATTCAGACGAGTGCTCTCTGTTGGAACACCCAGGTACATCAGTTAGAATTGTTACACTTTCAAATAACATTAAACTGTACAGCTTACTAATGATTACATAATCAATGATTCTCCCATAATAAGTGTCGCTGTTGAGCCCGGGACGAAGAGGAAGGACACGACCAGAGTCCAAAGAAAATGGCTGATTTAATTAATTATAAATCAGTTTTTATAAGTTGAGTCGCCAGCATGGTAAAAGATTATTGGACCTCTGACCAACCACCCATCAAGGTGGATCTGTCAATCCACAGAACACCCATTTCAAAATATTTCTTGTTAGGATATCATAACAATTCCTTGACAAACAACAGGTGCAAAGATAGAGAAATAGTTTACAAAAACCCTTAACAGTATTTTGCCTAGTTTCTGTGAGAACCTTATGTTTCTCACAGAATGCAGCAGAAGGCTCAAAAATCCCGCTGCCAAAGCTTTTCAGTGTCCACAAGTAAGAGGTTCACTATTCTTTAATTGGTTGGGATTATCCAAGCATCTAGTGGGGTCTAGCTTTGAACTTAAAAGATACCAGAGAAGACTGTGGCAGCACTGCAAATAATGCACATACACACTTCAGGTCTCTTTGTTCCTTACGGAAATGACAGTGAGTTTCTTAGTTTATGCTTTTTTTGTGCGAGATGATCCCGTAGGCTCCACTGACTTCTCATCTTGTAAGACTAACCTGTTTTTCTAACTTTGAGTACAAACCAAATGGAGTCACCCAAATTTAGACAACTCCATTTTGTTTATCTGTTTGGTTTTACATTTAGGGAAGTACCAGGCGTTCTTGTCTTGCAAGATCATTTCTGAAGCCAGTGGTTATGTGTTAAATTTCTTTGTTCCAATTATACTTCAGGCTTCATGAAATGATCCAGTCAAGAGTATCACAAGAAGAAGAATTCAGTGTTAGAAGCCTTCTGCTGGATATTGATTTCAGGTAGGTTTTAACAAATGTTTATCTATCTGAAGAACCTATACAAAGATGTGTATTCTTCCTACTTTAAGAGATAAATTGGTGGTTGTTTTCCCTTTCTTGTCTCTGCATCTCTGTTCCTGTACACATACACAAATGACATCCAGTTGATGAGAAAAGTAAGTGTACTTAATAATTTCTCAGTATTGGTATGTGTTGTCAGTAATCAGAACCCAAAGATGATGTTTTTCTTGAGGCCTGTTTTAACTATGTTTAACTATCCCATTAGGAAAGACGAAAAGTTGTTTATATTTTTCTACTGCTATCAAAACTTATTTTACAGGTATTCACAATTTTACACAGAGGATGAATTCTGCCACTATAATATGTTCAATCATCATTTTTTTGGCGGAGAGGTAAGGCCAAGTATTTATTGAGTGCTTTGGTAAAAAAGTGCATGTTGTTGATGCAGAATTTTGTAAGAAAGTCATGGCTAGTCTAGTAGAAAACATCATGGGAAAACATGAATTAATTAAGAACATTTTAATAAAAGCAGCAATTAAGGTGCGTAAGCAACATTAGTTAGCATAAATTTAATAGGCAACTTTGAATTGAGTGGAAGAGAACTGCTGAAGAGGAGGCACTCTCATTCTTTGATTTTCAGTAATGTTTTTATATGTTAACGGGGCACTTGTTTTCAGTCCTTCAAATCTAGGTGGGTTTTTTGTGTTTGTTTTTTTTTTTTTTTAATGCTACTCGAGGAAATTCACTTCCACAAGAGGGAAAAAAGTTCCATCTTCAAAGCTGGAACTTCTGCAGTGATTGGTTTATTGCCAAAGACCATATGTTTACGGTTCTTTATTTCTGGAAATTAACCTCTGTTTCTTACAGGCTGCGCGTGAAACTTGCAGGAAATTCTTGTATGAAGAGGATGGTGAAAGAGTCATTATGGTAACTGATCCCCCATTTGGAGGTTTAGTGGAAGCACTGGCTTCTAGTTTTAAAAAGCTGATGGCAATGTGGAAGGAGACAGAAAAAGAAGGTATGTATTGCAGCTAGATAGGTGGGTTGTGCTGTAAGATCACTTTAAGGAAAAAGGGCCTATTTATAAGTCTGTGATTCTTGTTATTCAGGTGAATGTGAGCACACTCATGTTATAATTTCTAAAGATGAACTACCATATATCTAATTTACTCTCCTGATATTTTTTGTTCAGTAATGCCCAATTCTCAAAGTCTGTCTTAAAAACTTTTCCCACTTTCTTACAAATCTACTTTGCAATTAAAATGGACTTTAAAGGTAGAGAAAAATAAGCTGTCAAACCAGTACCATTTCTTAGCAGCCTAAGCCAGTATCAAGAGTTTAGTTATATGGCACTTACATCTCTGCATGTAAAATATGCCAAAACTTTCTGTTGCCTAAGAGAACTAGTTCTGCCCAGCATGATGTAGATATCCATGTTTATGTATTTGGAATGTTCACTGTCAGTTTCTCATGCCACATGTACTATGTTTTTTCCTATGTACACCAAAGTCTTTTCATTACTAGGTCATGACAACAAAGAGATGCCCATGTTCTGGATATTTCCATACTTCTTTGAGTCTCGTATTCTTGACTTTTTCCCAAGCTTCAGTATGATGGATTACCAGGTACGGCTGAATCCAGTGAATCTCCTAAATACCAGTTGTGTGCAGTGTGAACAGGAATATGAGTGAAAGCAGTTACAATGGCAGTGCTTCTCTGTAGCTGGGCCTTGCTCATGTGAAGCCTGGATTCTGTATTTCTGTTAGTCATGTTTGTGATAACTTTATCATGTTCCTGTTATGTATCTTTAACTCATCTGTCATTTAACCATGAATTTGTTTATTCTGCCAGGCTTTCAGTGTAGCAAAATCTGTTCTAATTCTGACAGGTGCTTGTTGCAGAGGTGACAAGTAACTTGATGAAGAGTATTTCATTTTTCACAGATGTTGAAATGTTAGTGAGTAGTGCCCAGCCCTGGTTAAAAATATATATATATATTTTTAAAAAAATGAAAGTCTTTCATCTCCAAAACTGCTGGGATCAGAGTACAATTACAATGATGGTGATGGTTAAAATAAATAAGTGAACTTGTCAGTGATAAAGCAATAATCTGGCATCAGCTTCTTCAATATTGTATCCATTCTGTACATAGTTTAAGCACACCTACTTCAGTGTGTTTTGAGAGCTCAGTCGTGGGTAATCATGATGCTAAAGGTTTATTTTTTCAAATAACAGCTCTGCATGAATTTTGACATTGATGTTCTGAACAATGTGTTTGTGTCTTGTAGAACAGAAATTTGTTGAAGAAAATTCAAAACTCATGCTAGGCTAGACTCTGCACTCCTGCGAGTGTTCAGAGCTGAGAATTTTTGTGACAAGTCTCTGAAGGCAGAGCTGGAAAAAGCAATGCTAATTGGATGTGCAACTTTGTAATTGTTCTGAGATAGGTTAAGATGTCACCGCTTGTACTGACCAACCAAACAGTATAGATCCTTTTTTTTTAACAGGTTGCTCTTGTAAACAACTGCAATGTTATCTTATGTATCACATGCAAATAAACAAAAGGAATAAGTAAAATATGATTATTGAAGTATTGTGAGTCTAGCCTAATACTATGTTTGCACAAATTTACAAGTAAATGAGAAAAAAAAACTTGATGTAGAATTTGTAATCTGATTTGGGGTTAAAGTCTTTTGTATAAACATGAACATTTCATAAGGCATATATAAAGATAATAAATATGTAAATAGCTCTGCCTCTGCTTAGCATTCAGTTTAAGACTCTTTTTTATGGTTTTATTTTTCTAGGTAGACTATGATAATCATGCACTGTATAAACATGGCAAGACAGGTCGTAGACAATCTCCTGTTCGTATTTTCACAAACCTTACCCCAAGTATGATTGTGCTTCCTGAAGAAGAGGGATATAGGTAAGATGTATTAATGCTCAGGTGACTTTTAAAAGAGTGTCTTTGTTCTTAATTAGGGCATAAAATCTCCAGAGGAGTTTGGGATGGTGCTGTTCAGTATTGTCTTGCCTAACTTGGATGCCAGGCTTAAGAGCACATTTTTCTGTCTCATTCTAAAGTTGCGTATTTTATGAACAATGTATAGGAGAGCTGAAATATCTAAAAAGACATTTATATTTTCCAGTATGGAATGATGAGATTCCTCTTTTGTCTGTAGGAAATATTGTCTACATCTACAAGAGAGATTTACAGCTATGTCTGATTATCTGCTGTTCAGACAGTAGTTAAGAAATGAACACTAAGAGGAGCATCGAGTACAGAGGAATTTAGTTTCATTTACTACTGATGCTGTTGATAATTTGACTTCAAGCACCTGAATTTTACTATGTAGATGTACTGTATGTAAATGGCCTAAGTGGTCATTTATGCATCAAAGACATAATCTTTAATTCAACAGAGTGATTTTGCAGTCCTTATATTTGTTGTTAAGCTTGTATAAAATTAATTGTTTTGTGAGCAAATAGTGGACCAGTACATCTTTTTCCCCAGATTTTGCACTCTATGTCAGCGATATGTTAGTTCTGGTAACCAGCACTGTGAGATATGCAATTCATGTACATCAAAAGTAAGTATTTTCACTTCTTTCTGAATGAAAGTTTTAGAAGTAGTCAGAAAACAACCTCTGTAGTACTTGCTTTGATAAAAACCTATTCTGTTACTGAGTTCCATGGGAAACCCCCAGCAGTTCAGTTGCATAGACTTATTGTTACCTTCTCAGTACATCTTTCATAACTCACTGGGAATTAATGTCTCTTTCCCTAATTCCTTTGTGTTGGAAAGAGGACAGGACAAGTTTGCTACTTGCCACTTAGACCAGAACTTACTCAGCTGTGTAAGTTTGACGCCTGCATTTTTTCTTAAGCTTTAAAGTTGTAGAATTTGCTAATTTCAAAATTTCATCTGTGATTTTCACAGATTCTCAGGACTGCTGTTTCTGAGTTACAGTCCTTCCTACAGAGGAGTTGTTTCTGTAAACAGTGAGGACCATACAAGAGTAGTTTTGTTTTAGGATAGAATCAGTGGGGGAATTTAATAAATAAAACCATTTATTTGCCTTTTGTAGGATGGCAGACGATGGAAACATTGTGTTCTTTGCAAAAAATGTGTAAAACCCTGTAAGTACAGAAAAATATTTTCAAAATAAAAGTGCACTTAGTCCGAACAAACTAAGATTCCAAACCAGAAGAGAAAATATTTTGTGAAAGAAGTAAAATGTAGTAATTCAGAAGACATAGAATAAAGGAAAAGTCTTAATTTCATGCAAGTTGTTATTCTTTAGTTTAGGTTTACTTACATTGTGTGGAAATGTAATAAATTCTTGTCAAGGCAGACTACATCCCATTTATATTTATTATAGGAAAACTGAAACATTTCCATTTGTCATATAAGTGTGTCCTGATTTTGTAAACCTTAAATTTGATAAACAAGTAGGCAACTACTAAAATGTTTGAGAGATCGTGATAAAATTATGTTTCATGCACAAATTTAGTTGTATTTATAGCTCTGTATAAATAGCTGAAGCAGTCATTTTTGTTACTGTTAAAAAAATCACAATTTTTAAGTACGTTATAACATTTGAACTATTTTTCTTTTTAAGATTACACACAGGATAATAGTTCTAATGCCAGAATAATTCACACATAATTGCACAGTATGTCTAGTAATGTGATAAGGAACCAGAGAGTGACTACACCCATCTCTGTAAAGCTAATCCAGAATTAAAAACCTGGTATTGTGGCTGTGCCGGTTTGGCCAAAATCTAGTAATATAGCCCCTGAGAGAAAACCAGGTTACAACCACCCTTCCCCCCACAGGGTTCAGGAAAAAAGGAAATTTTTCCTCGAAGGAAAGTGAAAGAGATAAAAACTATTTATTTTAACAAACACACAGGAAAAGGATAATGATGCTGAATAATGAATTAAAACCCCCGCTATAGAGAGAAACCTGGGAAGATTTCAGAGTCCTTCTGTAGGTGTGGTCTCTCTCCTCCTCGGAGCTGGTCGGTGAGGGCGTGGGCCCACCCCTGGGCCTTGGGGAGAAAATTCTCCTGATGTGTTCTGAGGTTGTTGAAACGGTTCAGAAGAGAAGAAGGAAAAAAAAAAAAAAACCCAAAGTCCCAGGAAACAAAATTCAGCTCTCTGTCTCACTCCAAGAGGGAAAAAAACCCAGCTGGCTGAAGAAAAAGCAAGCAGGGTGCTCCCTTCGTGCCTTCTGCAGTCAGACAAAAAACTGAGGAGTGTGTAATCTCTGTGTCCTTGAGAAGCTGCTTTGGAAAGTTTATCTGGTTTTTTTTTTCAAGCTCAGTTTAAAGGCACAATACTACTTTTTGGGCATAGAGCATGATAGGGGATACACATGATAGAGTCACCCCAAGACAGTGGCCTATATTTAAAGCTTAGTTTCAAAATGGTCATTCTAAACTTTTTGCAAGATCATAAATCATGTTATGTATTTTGCAGCTTGGTTTCACTGTAACAATTGCAGCTGCTGCACTCTTCAAAAGCACAGTTGTGAGAAGGCTGATGTTGGCTGTTTCGTTTGTGGCAAGGCGGGTCACAAGCGCAGTGCCTGTCCCAGTCTCTCTCGCACCAGAACAGCTTGTCAGTAAGTGTGATATTGCATTAATACAGTAAAATACAGCATTCAGATGAGATGAGATCTTATGTTGTGGAATCAATTCAGAAAGAGAAGATTTTTGGCTTTAGATGCTGATGTCAGTTTCACTACTGCCCACTTGCTGCGTTGCTGGGAGTATATACTGAAGGGAGGGTATGATAAAAGGCAGCTCACTTACTGGGGCTCCCAATTCCCCATCTGTGGGTTTTCTTTCAAAACTGACTTATATGGATGGCAAACTTGGTGACTGGTGCATGGAGCTCTGTCAAGACAACTGAAAATTGAAGTAATAGAACACTTTTATTCCCTTTGAGTTCCTCATGAAAGGGCAGAGAAAAGAGTCACTGTAATGGTTTTATTGCTTCCTGTCTCTTTTGCTTTGTTGTAGCATATTTTGCTTTTTTCTTTCTGGTATTTCACGTGCTTTTTGTAGTATGATCTAAATCTCCAGCATTAATAAGGGTCACATTTGAATACTTTTATTCTTCTGTGATTGTCCTTCTGTAACATACAGAACAACACTGTACACATACCTGTGTGTATCAGAGAGCCAGTTAAATGGTGTGTGGTTGTCTTCAGAAGGAACTAACTGAAAAGAGGAAAGGGGATTTGCTAAGACATGATCCAGCAGATGGCTCAGTCTTTCCAGTTCGGGATAATTGACTGCACTTTTATAAATTCCTCTCCAGAGTAATGGGGTTTTCTGTGATTCTGGACTTGAACGGCTGTAGCAGTGGAAGTGCAAATCTTCCCTCCCAAAAGCTGTACCTGTGTTACACAGTGAGACTCAGACAATTACCCTCTTGGATCAGTGTCCAGAGACTCACCAGGTACCTGCTGGACGGTAGATGGGTACAGCTGTATTGCTTCGTGTCCTACTGATATTAAACCAGGTTTTGCTTAGGGAGTATTAGACACAAAAGGTAGCAATGTTTCATTTTACATATCTCTCATAAAAATTCCATCTCTTAATGTTTCTTTTTCCTTTTCTAAAAAAATTAAAAAGGATGCTAAAAGAAATTAATGAAACCTCATCTGTTTCTTCTGTCAAGGAAGGTACTATTCTGTCAGTTGTACCAGAATGTTTTAGTACTTTCAGGTCATCAGTTAGTTCTTTTGCTGATTTATTGCAGAAGATAACTTAGGTCTCTTTTTCTAATAAAAATTTTGTATGTTTTGTTATAATTATTCAACGTTTTGCATTATGACATCTTTTGTCGGAGACAGAAAACAATCCACTTGCTAGTTGTATTTAGGTGCTGTATTAATTGCAGGATGCTTCCTAATGGTGTTAAACTTTACATACTTTCTTCTAAGTCTTTCTATTATATATTCATGCATTATATATTCAGCATGAAATTATGTATGTGCTTTCTTGTACTTGGTGAATTTCTTGTTTTTAATATCTGTTTAAATTTAAATGCTGAATAAAGACATAAAATGAAAGTATAATGGCAATAAAGTGGACAGTTTTGGGAAGTTGAAATACCATAATGTTTTAAGATGGAATATTCCTTGTACTTTTTGTCACAGTACTTCACATACTGCTACAAAATTTATACACTTATGTAAAATACCAGCAAATATACTTGTACAGAGAAGTGTGTTCTTCATTTTATTCTAATCTCTATGTTCCTTATTTGCTTTACAGACCTGACAAAAAGAAAAGGCAGAAGACTCGAAAGAGAGTAAAGATGGGGATCTGCAAAAGATTAGCTATAAAACATGCCATATTCTCTAAGAGGAAAGTAAAGAATAAGAAAAAAAAGACATGACTTTTCTTGCTGCTACATAGTTGCTAATTTGTTTTTTTATTGCCAGCCTTCTGTTTCATTTTCTAAAAGTGTAAATGCTAACATCCAAAATAAAACCTGACTGAATGAAAAGTGACAGTTCCTTTATTATACATCATTACTGGTACCAAAAAAAACCACAACCAACCCAAAAACAACTAAGTGAACTACCACAGCCCTTACCATGTGTTTGTATAATGTGATAATTTTGTAATTAGGATTAGCTATTTGCCTAATTTGGTGGGTGTTGGACGTTAAGGGGAGTACTGCCGAGGGGTCAGATACTGGCGGCTGCTCTGGTTTTGTGTTGGTATTGGAGGACGTGGGGCAAGGGAGGGAGTGAGAGTAGGTGATGGGAAGGCACGAGTTCTAGGAATTCAAGCTCTGTTAGTTACAGTCTTCTCACAGGCTGGCTTGTGATTTTTAAAAATTTTCTTTCCAAATGGAAAAGGGGCTTAAAAAAAAAGTACTTGATTTAGTACTAAATAGTACTTAGTAAGTGGGCGGAGCGGGAAGAGCCTGACCCGCCTCCCCGCGCCCGCCCGGGCTCGGCGCTGCGGCGGCCCCGCAGTNCCCGCCCCGCTCCTTGCCGCGGCGGGAAGCACCGCCCCCGGAAGCGGGAGCAGAGGCGCTGCCGGTCCCGGCGGAGCCCCGCAGCCATGCCCGCCTTCAGGCAGGTGGGCGAGAAGCAGCTGCCACAGGAGGTCGTATTCATGTCCTGGTCCCCCAAAAGGGACCTCATCGCCCTGGCCAACCGAGCGGGGGAGGTGAGTGCGGAGGCCTGGGAAGGAGCACGGGAGGGATGGGCGCTGCCTCTCCCTGCAGGCCGAGATGCCTTTGGGCATGTTTCTTGGGGCATGTTTCTTGTAAAGCCTGGCCAAGCATTTAGGAATAGCGATTTTTTAAAATCAAGCTTCTTACTACTTACTGCCTCTTCACTTTTTGCATTCTAATTTTCGAACAAATTCACGTGTGACGCTCTTATTGCTTGTGTTTGTGGGATTTTAAAGTGCATGAAAGTTTCTATTTAAATTAAATCTACTTTTGAGTACTTTTTTTTCCTGGAACTGCAGCATGTGAGCATGCATGAAGACAAGACTTATGCTTTCGGGCTGTCTGCTAGAGTGTGATGGGTAACCCCTGTTGGTTAGGCGTTTGTATTCTTATGCAAGGCATAGATCCTTTCTCTGTATTGCTCTAAACTGTATGCTGCCTTCTGAAAGAACATAGGAGTGAATCATCTGCTAGAGGAGCAGGTGGTGTTTAAGACACAGGCGTTAAAAACTGGTAAAAAAATCCGTGCATCTTGGACTTATTTACAGACTTTTATTAATGGGAGAATGTGTTTTAAGTTTGTCTTTAATGCATTTGCTTTGTAGGTTTTACTTCATCGGCTCGCAAACTTTCAGCGAGTGTGGAGTTTGCCTCCAAATGAAAATACAGGAAAAGAAGTGACTGCTCTTGCTTGGAGACCAGATGGCAAAAGTAATGTCAAATACAGGAGGTGATATGGTGCAATAAAGTCCCATGGGAAATCGTGAATGGCAATACCTCTCATCTATGAAGGAAATTTTCAAGTAAACCGTGTTTGAAGAGAAGGGTGGCTTAATTTTATGTAGGTTCGTTCACAGTAGTAGAGAGATTACACCGTTGAATGTAATTGCAAGAAAGATCTGTAAGCCAGATTTATGTCCCAAATGCTGCTTTTCAGGGTATAGCAAAATTTCAGCCTCCTAACTAAGCAGGATATTTTGTATGAACTAAAAAGTTTACTGGGAGAGAAAGAAGCTGTCTGATCAGGATTGATTGAAGAGCTTAGCTTGCTTATCATGAGCAAAATGTCATAGGCTAAAATGCTCTAATTATAGACCAGGGAAGAAAAAAAAAAAGTCTTTTCCTTATTAACAGAAATAATGTTGAATTTAGTAGCTTAATAAACTTATGCCAGAAATCAGTTAATTTTTAATTCACTGGAGGTGGGAGAATGGGAACAATCTTCTTCCATGACATGTGGATAAAAATTACCTATATTGTTTTATGATATAATCTAGAGAGTTTAAGAAACTTCTTTTTAAGCTGATTAGCTGTGATTACAAGGAAGTAAGTACAGAAGCCTCTGCCTGCTATTTGCTATTATGGATGAAGAAGGTTAGGAAGAAAGTGATGCAGAAGTTGCTCAGCAACTCCTAATTTGTGTTTTGTTTCGATAAAACCCAAACCTTTCTGGTGGACAGTCTTTATATATAATATTGGACTCAAGTTTGTGAAATTGGAAGCCTCTACTTTTTCAGAACTATTGTTAGAAGTGTTAGAAGCATTTTCAGTTCAACATGTAGGTAAATAATTGTGAAATCAGGCCCTTGTCTTAGATTTATCACCTGAAACATGACGGGAGTTCAAACTTTCACTACAGTAAGTAGATTTCAAATGAGAGTTTGGAAGGACTGTAAACAGACAAAGAAAAGTGTCCAGTAGTTGGCTTTGAAAGCACATTGTTTTCCAGGTCAGTGTAAAATACAGAGTTTTGCACATTGGTTATTTATACATTTTACTTGTCTTTCTCTAGTTTTGGCTTTTGGCCTTGCTGATACCAAGCGGATTATTCTGTGTGATGTAGAAAAACCTGAAAGCTTGCACTCCTTCTCTGTGGACTTATCTATTACATACATGCATTGGATGGAAGTAACTGAGGAAAGCAGGTGAGTCTGAAAAGGAGTAAATCACGGGCTATGTAATGCCACCTTACTGATAGTTTATACTTGGTATGTTACAAGCAGTCACATGAAATAATACAGTATTCCATAGCTGTGGGGTTTTTTCACCACTCGGCTAAAATTTTCTTTTTTTTAAAACACACATTTTTCATAGGCTTATTTTTAGTGCTGATATCTTAGTCTTGTGGTTCTTTAGGTTATACATTAAATTTCAGCATGATCTTGTGCTTCTCCCTCTTAAGAGCTGCTTAATCTAGTGTTAGCATGTACAGCCTGTCTTCTGATCCAGTTTGCTTCAATACCAATCAATGTGTTAAGCTAATTATAATAATGTTATGTTCATCTATTTTGTTAGTCAGAATAAGTATTATATTTAAATCTTCTGTGTTTTCAAGATCTTTATTTTGGTGTTTACATCTTTCATGTTGTGTCTTTGGTGTTACATCCAATTCCGTTCGCAATTCTGTTGTTCAGGAAGTCAGATTATTCTTAGTGACCACGAACTCTGTGTGATTGAACAATTCTCAGCAGCACTTTTGAGCTGGAGGACATCGTGGTCCCTGTTTCTGTTGTCTTAAAGAAGTCTCTGATATGCATCTTATGGCAGTGCAAGAACATAATTAAACAAAACCTTCATTTAAAGGAGGCAGGTGATGTAAGCTCCTAACTTGAGGATTTCCCCCCTCACTGCCAGTAAGCATCAGTCTTAAAATAGCGAGAAAATAACTCTTAAATCACTCTAACATTCTTCTCCTGGTGGGGATAGGCTTAGCTTCTTATGGGGAATCTCATCCTTCTGACATATCTAAGATGTGATATTAAGTATTGTGCTTTGATCTTCCTCTCATTGCAATGTGTCTTTAGCTGTTTTGAGGTGTGGGTAAGCTGTACTGCAGGTTTGGAGGGAGTTTAAACAGAAAGCCTCTGACAGTAACTGCATTAGGTAATGAAGGATTTGGTGACAAGCCTCTGAGCCAGCAGATACAAACTTTATTCACTGGAAACAAAAAAAATGATTTTCAGTTCTTTTGTTAATTTGATCACTCAATAAATTATTAAAGGTCCCATAAAGGACTATCCTCTGATACTTCTAATTTCGATATACATAATGTATTGAATATATGCTCTAACTTTGGAGTTAAAAAGAAAGTCTCCTGTCATTTTTACATCTTGGATAATAAAGACAGTATTACTTCTTTTTCAGTGTTCTCACTTCCTTTTACAATGCTGAGGATGAATCAAACCTCCTTTTGCCTAAATTACCAGCACTACCAAAAAAGTAAGTGTTATACTAGTAAGCTTGAGGAGATACCATTTGTCATTTGTTGTCATTACTGCAGTTATTCATCTAATGCCCTACAGATGTCTGACCATTGTTACTGAGAGTAATTATTTTGTTTTCAGTTACAGTACCACTGCAAAAATTTTCAGGTAAGAAATTGTCATGTTATAACTCTCTATGTTTTAGTTTTGTTTTGTTTTCCATTATTGAGACAGGCTACATAAGCCCTGATCACATGTTTTGTATTTTCAGTGAAGAAAAGTCAGATGAGATTATGAAGCTTCTGGGTGATGTCAGGTAAATTCTGTCTGTGGATTGTTGTTGGTTGAGGTTTTTTCTTTGGATGCTTTTGTAAAAGTATCAAATAATGGATAAGTGAGTTTACTTTCAAGTTTTTAATAATTTTTTTTAAAGTTTCAGAGAAATTATATGGAATATCTTTTTTTATGTACAAAAATAAAGTTCAAAGAACTTCAGTTAAAACTGAAGGTTTCCATCAGTTTACACCTTTTCACCTCAGTGTAGAGGGTTTATAAGGCACTTTAGGCACTTTATCAGCAACTGCTGTTGGTGTCATATCTTCTTTTTCTTAGAAGATTTCTTGCAGTGTATTTGAAGGCTGATTTATGTGTTAGTTAGGATGGTCTTGGAGATGTTTGTGGATGTGTGTTCTATACAGAGAATTCCTGGGGGTTTGTATGAGTGTGACAAATCTAAACTTAAAAGTAGCTCTGAAACTAGCTGTATTCATGTTACTTTAAAATAAACATCTGTTATTAGGAAAAACATGAAGAGCAGCTGGAGGAAGTGTAATTTAGCAGACTGAGGCTGGCTTTGTGCGGTGCCTTCTGCTGCTTTTTTGAGGAGGACACTTAATACCTGTGCCTTGTTTTTTGCATTTCACTGTTCCTTACTGTCTCACCACTGAGAACCATCCTTCTTAATTCAAATTTGCATCTCTATCACCAGTTACTCCTTTTTAAAACCTGATAGCTCTTTTTACAGTAGGATTTCCTTGCTTGAGAATGAGCTGTCTGTGGTGTAGGAGCTTTGTGAATTCTCTGCTCCCTTCATCTGCTCAATTAATCAAACCAAAAGATTTTAAGATAGTTTTTTGCTAAATTCTCTGTCGGCTTTAACGGAAACATTCTGCTTCAACGTATATTTACTTGGGTGTGTAACAGGCAGAAGTTGCAGTTAATTTTCTTTTATTTGTAGGTTTTTTCTCAAACCAGTGTAGCACATTAGTGTTAATAAGTGAGCAAAACACAGACCTGTCTGTCCCAGACTCTATTCTTTGAACTGGGTTTCTGTTTCTGATGCTGTTGTTACTTCTGTGGCTGTTATTGCTGCTGCATCCATTTCAAATGTTTATTGCCTTTGAGGTTTTGCTGAGGAGTGCCACTGAGTGACTGTGACAAACTTACTCTGCATATAGTCAGGATAAACTCAAAGTAGTTTGTAAGAATGCTTGCAGCCTGTATTGGTAAGGGGACTGTTGCTAAAAACTTGTTAGTTTTAGTGAAAAAGAACTCTGTGACTAAACTGTGCTATTTTTTCCGTATTCTCTCAGTTAATGTAGTAATTGATACTCTTAATGTAAATGTTAGAGGCAGGTTTTATCAACAAAATCCAAGCTAATTTGTTTGCTTTTAAAGTTCTTGGATCGTGGAAGGTAGCACAGTATTTCTTTTTGTGCAGTGATTCCTTAGAGGATCATTATTAAAGGGATGGAATTTAAGTATTGAAAAGGATATCTGTGTGCATTCAAATTTCTTTCAGTATGCTTATCAACACATTCTTCTATTTTTATAGACTTAATGCTCTTGTCCTTGGTGGCAGCTCAGGATTTATTGAGATTTATGCTTATGGAATGTTCAAGATTGCTACAGTAACTGGGGTATGTTTTGTTCCTTTCCATATTTTTTCTTCATAATATACCAAACTACAGCTGAATTGAGTTAAAATATACATATGCTTACACATAAGTGAAAGTGGACTGCTGAATTTTAAAGGAACTAATTGATTGGGTTATTGGTTATCGATGGAAGGACATTGTAACTAGGAAATCTAACATCCTGTTTCAAAGTTCAGTGTTAGTACACAATAAAAAGAGCAGGTTTGTTCCTGAGCAGTAGGTGAAAATTACACTTTGTTTTTGCGTGTCATTGAACACAGTCATCTTTATATGTCAGTGTGTTAGAGCAGTAAATATGTCTTAGAGGAAATGAAATGTTTTATTAACTTGTAAACTGGAATCCTTCAGCTGGCAGGTTCTTGTCGTGGACTGTGTTTGTCTAGTGATTTGAAATCACTGTCAGTTATTACAGAGGTACAAAGCTCTTCAGACAGCGAAGCAGAGATAACTTATTTTCAGGCAAGTAAACTAATTTTAAAATGTTTTTTAAAAGTAAAACTGCTTTTTAAATTACATTCTGGTAGCTTTATTGCTTTCCCATTATCTGCAGAAAAAAACCACAAATTACCAGTTCCAGCCTTTCTGAAATTCACCCCAGTTTAGCTTTTGAATTTATGATGTTAACATGCAGTTTCACTGATGAGACTGCCAGTGGTGATCTGAGGCTTTCTTTTAAAATACTGCTTTTAGAATAATGTTAATTTATTCAATTACAGTTACAGTGATTCAGATTTTCTTAATTCTGCACACAAAGGCATAACAGCAATGCTTTTGATTATCGTATCTATCCAGAAAAGTCATCCTTAAAACTATTACTGTTAGAACTCCAAAATATGGAATCTTATCAGGGGTTTTTATAGATGTATTAAAAATAGTTATTGCTTCTTTGAATTAAATATATTTTACTCTTAAAATCAACCTTAAGGAAATGAGAACTCAGAGATTTTCTGTGGGTCCTTCCAATCTGTCTTTTAATTTCTGTAATCTATATGTTGTTAAAGGACAAATCATCTGTTAACTGTTGCTTGTTTCATTTGTTATAGTTGGACACTAGTCTATTATCAAGTTACTTACCTGAGGTAACTCGAATGGCCCGGAAGTTTACTCACATTTCAACTCTGTTACAGGTACAGTTGTGTTACACCATCCTTTTAGTCTCCTGCTTCTTGCAGGCTTTGACATTCTAATGCAAGTGAAATAAATGTCTTCTAGTAGGAAGCTTGAGTTAGTTTTAAGTAAATGTAGAGCTTCAACTTGGAATTTGATAATAATTTTTATATAAGATCTACAGTATATCTTCGCTTTGTGTAGTAACATCCAGTTTTTGAATGTGTTGTCAGAGCGAAGAAAGGAAATAATACTAATGCCAGTTTCTGTATTACAGTATATAAAGCTGTCATTGACATGCATGTGTGAAGCATGGGAAGAAATACTGATGCAGATGGACTCACGACTAACAAAGTTCGTACAGGTACTGTAGGATTAACCATCCTTTTGGAAAAACACTTTTTTCAGTAGTTCTGTTGTTCTTGTTAGTCTACTGCATATCGTAATGTTGAAACATGATGCCTCCAGATAACAGTCTCTAAGTTCAGAGACAGCCTGGAACCTGTTGTGTGTCAAGTGCTCTGATGCTGAAGGTACCTGTGTACAATCAAGCGTGATTGCATTGTGATACTTTATTTTATTTATTCTGAATTTTTTAAAAATCATAGCTTTCAGCTTGCCCAGCTGTTGATCAGTTGCTTTCTATTTAAGATTGGGCTCTTTGTACTTAAGTCATTGATAAACTGATTACTGTAATTGTTGAGTAACAACACTTACAACCTAGTTCAATAGAGCACATATAATTATCCATGTTTAAGATGCTCTTGGATTTGCTTAAATTTTGTGTTCATTGACCATGGCCAGAAGTTAATGAATCATGTAGTTTATTTATTTTTTAAGATAGATTCTTCGTGATGGCAAACTGCTTACAATTTTTATTGGGTAATGCAATTTAAAATAACTTGAAATACTAAAAATTTTCAGTGATCAGAAGATTTTCAATGATCAGTAGTCTGATTTCAACATTCAAGGATATGGGTGGGTTCTCTGAAATATTTTAATTGAAGTTTGTGAAATAATTTGGTAGCCTGGATTTAATCTCTTCACCAATCTATTTCAATCATTTTGACTGACAGGAAAAGAATACAACCACTTCTGTTCAGGATGAGTTTATGCAGCTGTTGTTATGGGGCAAAGCAAGGTAGTTACTGTTGTTTCATCTGAGTATGCCTTTGCACTTGATGTTGAAACACAAAATTGAATGCCTTTTTGGTTCTCTTCCTTACCTTCTTCAGTCTGGAACTTCAGGCGTTACTAATGAACCAACTGACAGTAAAGGTATGTTAATATTTTTTTAAACGTACTGAACTCATCTATTCCGATATCTTTTAATCATTTTTATGTTAATGAACATTATTATATGATTGTATTTCTTTATTAACAGGGTTTAAAAAAACTTGGTCAGTCCATAGAGTCTTCCTATTCCAGTATACAAAAGTTGGTTATAAGTCATTTGCAGAGGTAAGTCACAGAATTTCCAATGAATTAAAGATTAAATGGCATATAATATGCTTTGCTAAAAGACAGTATGCTATATTGGTGGTGCTTTCTTTGTAGGTGTGCTGCTTTGGAGACTATGATCATGGCAAAACATATTATTTTACTTTTGCATAGTAGAGAACTATTGGTGTATTTGGAACAATCTCCATGATACATCACCTGTAAATTGCTCTCTGGTGTGTTTTATAGGATGTATGCAAAATATTCACACTAACTTATTTGGTGGTTAAAATCATTGGGACAATATTTGCTTTTCTCTGAAGTGATACCTTACCTCTTGTACATGTCAGACTACCTTGGAAAACTTTGTACTTTGTGCATTAAATGATAAAAATGTAGCATGCAGCAAAGCACTGAATTTCCAGAGGGTGAATAAAAAATTATATTTTCTTCCTCTGCCTTCCTAGTGGCTCTGAGGCACTGTTATACCACTTGAGTGAATTGAAAGGAATGGCTTTATGGAAACAAAAATATGAATCTCTGGGATTAGATGCATCTGGAATAGACGGTACAGTAGTGTGTGTGCTACCTACCTGCTTTGATTTCACTTTTGAAAGCTTAATAATAATGGTCAGCTTTTTTTACAGAGGCTATTACTGCTGTTGGTTCTTTCATCCTGAAGGCAAATGAGCTGCTTCAGTGAGTATAAAGTCTGGAGAGTTTAAAAAACATTCCTATTCAGTCTTGTATTGAAGGAGATGGATGTGGTTGGGAATAGAGGAGGTTGGGAGAGCAAGACTCCTGTTGGTGGTGAGCTTTCATCTTGCTTCACTGCATGTCAGACTCATACCACAAGAATAGTCTTACTTGAAATGTTGCATTGGGCATTTTGAAAAAAACTGATAGTGCTTTCAGGCCTTTCTGTGGTAAAGATGGCACTTAAGCCTGGAGCAGCTGGTGACATTCAGATTTTGTAATTTCTTTTCTTGTTTCTTGTTTAGAGTTATTGACAGCAGTATGAAAAACTTCAAGGCATTTTTTCGATGGCTGTATGTTGGTAAGATTGATGACATAGTAATCATCCAGTATCTGTTTTATATTGTAAGCATTGAAATGCAGGCGAGTAATTAGGCCAATCTTAGTTATAACCATCTATTTTTTTCTATCATAGAAAATTTCTGGACATGTAAAGAGATATAGTTGATTAGGCAAGACTAATTATAGTATTAAACACAGATTATAAATTTGGTAGTTCTCAATTAAATTTAGTGTATGTAGAGTGGGTATTGTATATACTTGATCTGTAATGTTGCTCCAAACTGCTTTCTGCTTCATGAGCAATTTCCTGGTCTTGATTCGGATCAAAATAAAGGACTTTTTTTAGTCTTAGTTTGAAGTATAGCCTAATTCTCTTTTACTCTGTTACTTGCTGTTTTCTCCTGTGACAGCTTAGTTACGTGTAAGGTTCTGCACAGATGTAAACAGTCTCCGAATGTCCAGATATACTTAGTAGCCACCTTCAGTTGTGTCTAGTTAGCTGCAGAGAAAATGTTAGGAAGTGCAGAATGCTGTATTTTAGCCTGCTTGGTTTATAAAGTGTTTATGAACAAGTTTATAACTTCTATTTGATCATTTTAGAACTACTTTACAAAACCTAAGTGGTGTTACCAGATACTGTAAAAGCACCAGATATGCAGTGTTAGCACTTACTAGCAGGAATATAATAGTTCTAATTAAAAAAATTGCAGAAAGCAGAGATATTAGAGTTCTCTGTCATAGTGTTCTGTTCACTGTGTTTGGTTTCAAACTGAAGAGAGAACTTTATCCAAGCCTTGCTGATTTAAAATTACTCCTGTGCAATTCTCTTAAAACACACTATTCTGAGCATGACAGTTTTCATGTGTTTTACATACATCCATGTTACTACTCTTAGTATGGACATGAACAAATTCTTATGAGCCCTTTTCATAATAATTTTGTCTCAGTCTCATACAGGGTAGACTGCAGTTGGAAAAGGTTAAAGATACAAATTCTTCAAAATTTGTAATGTAAGATAGTGGGACTAGTGAGACCTAATTTCAGTATCAATTTGTAATTCTTCATTCCAGACTCTTTTGCTTCTGCTGAATTCATCTTTTCTAACAGCAGTGTCTTATTACATAGACATGAAAAATGAAGAATATTAGGAAAACAGTATTAATACAATAAGACCATAATTTTTCCCACAGCCATGTTGAGGATGTCAGAAGATCACGTGCTTCCAGAGCTGAACAAGGTAATAGTAACATTTTCTGATAAATGGTGATATGCTCTGTATTCTGCTCAACTTGAAAGCAGAATTGAAGGTTTCTTTTTGTTCCAGAAGTTAAAGGATAGCGTCTGTGTCATTTTTTTGAGGAAGTTGATGCCTGCACATTCACACTAACATGCTGTCGTGCATGAATTACTTTTTCTGTTTTCTTTGTTAACACTACTGTGTTTAGTACACTGTGTATGCAAGGCCTCTGTATAGCAGCCCTTTATGTGCCCTAAGTGACGAAGTTAACCAGAGTGAGATTTTAATGTCTTTATCAATGCCCCAGTAGAGGAAAGGGAATATATAATAATACAGTAATATAATAATACCTGCATTGGCTTTGCAGCCGCCATCACACTGCCCTCACTTGAGGGCAGAGGTACCTTTCAGAAATAGATAGGCCGGAGGAATGGACAGGTAGGGACCTCCTGCAGTTCATCCATGCAGGACAAAATGCAAGGTTCTGTTGTGGGGTGGGTTAACCGCCTGTGACTGCACAGCTGGAGCCTGTGTGGTTGGGAACATGTCAGCTCTGCCAAAACGATGTGGAAATCACTGGATGCAGGCTGGGCATGAGCCAGCAATGTGCCTTGATAAAGGTGGGCAGAGGTGACTAGGGCTGTAGTAATAAGAGCATGGCCAGGAGGTCAAGGGAAGTAGTTACTGTCCGTATTTAGCACTTGTCAGATTGCGTTTCCAGTTTGGGACCATGCTGTACAAGACAAACAAGAATGGTCTGGGATGAGTTCAGCAGAGCACTCCCAAGCAGGTTGGAGGCTGGAACATTTGCCCTGTGAGCACAGGCTGAGGAAGCTGTACTTGTGCAGCCTATCGAATGTGTGTTCTGTGCTCATTGAAATGTACTTCTTACCCTTTGGTTTTGTCACTGTTTTTTATCCTTTTAGATGACTCAAAAAGATATCACATTTGTTGCTGATTTTCTTACTGAGCACTTCAATGAGGTAAGTGATACTGGTTTTCCAAGTACATCATTTGACTGTATTTTTGCTGACAAGAGTTGAGTCTGAAAAATGTTAGAATAGAATACTTTGATCATCTTTTTGTTCACTACTTCTCGTTAACTTTGTGTTTAAATAATGGGTTTGTTTGCATTTTTTTTTTAGGCACCAGAACTTTACAATCGTAAAGGAAAATACTTCAATGTGGAGAGAGTTGGCCAGGTAAAGAACTAAGGAATAAATGCAAAAAGAATAAATGCGAAAATCCTTAGATAGAGAAGTTTTTAAAACTGTGTCCACTTTTCTTCCCTGGCCCTTTTGCTCTGTGTTGCACATACTAGTAATGGTAAAAGAGAGTATTTGAATTGTTTCCCCTTATTATTAGGAAAATGAGGGTTTAGAACCGTGCCTTGTAGTTTCACCTTACACATGCTGTGTTTTTAGGAAAAGACGAAAACATTTTGCGTCAGTAGTAAAACTGTAAAAGCCAGCTTCAGTAAAACTGATATGTTTGTTGTCTTTATGGCACTGAGCACTAGATCTCAAAATATTTGTGCTCAGACTTGATTTAAAAATCAGTTTTTTAGGGAAATATCACCATGTGAGCTTACACAACAGTTGATTTTTCTTACTGTTTCCAGATGGGGTGGAATATGTAGTTTTAAGGCTATGGCATGTTAATTTAACAAGAAATGTTTAATATACTCACTGGAGCAATAGTGAAGGTGAATTCTATTATTCCCTATTCTTAAATTGCAGTCTTAAAAATGTGTGTTTCTTTTCTAGTACTTAAAAGATGAAGATGATGACCTTGTATCACCACCTAATACAGAGGGAAACCAGTGGTTTAACTTTCTGAAAGATAGTACTCATCTTAAAGGTAAAGTGCTTTTGTAAAAAAAGGAAGTGAATGCAAGATATATGTAGAATGTAACACGTAGAAGAGTAGTCTTTTTTCATGCTTATGAGTTACTTCTGTAGTGTTACTCGTTGGTCTTCGTCTGATTAGAATAAAATAAATGGGCCTTGTTATTTTGCAGAGGGTTTATGTAGCTGCTTATCCAGTTAATTACCATTTTCTGGATATTGTGAGTTCCACATCTTTTCTGTACCAGTCTCAGAAGTGTTGGTGTGGAAGGAATCGCAGAAGATATCTGTTTTAGAATATCTTAATTCCAGTTCAAGAAAGTAATAATTATGCTTAACTTATACCTGGGGGAAGTGTCCTAACTTGTTCTCTTTCACTGGAGTCTGAGACTATTTTGTTAATTAGTGGTGAAAAAGAAGTAAGAGACTATAGAGCAGATGGTGAAAATTATTCTACTTTAACTTTAGAAACCATAGACTGTAAAACTTTGACAGCATAAGCTGTCATGTAATAGAATTTGCCACAGTTGCCTTTTTCTGCCTATTTAATTCAATAAAAAGGGGGGAAATGGTAGCATTTTTGTTTGGAAAATAGTCTTTAGAAAATCTGGTTTTAGAGATAATAATGGTGTAATATGTTTTTATAGAGATACAAGCATTTTTTAAATTAGCTTTTATCTGTTTACAGAAAGCCCACTTCTGTTTCCGTACTATCCTGAGAAATCACTGCATTTTGTCAAAAGGCAAATGGAAGGGGTCATTGATCAATGTTTACAAAAGCCAGCAGTAAGTTCAGTTTCTATAAATGATAACTTTGTTTTAGGGATAGTGGTCAGCTGAAGGTAGCAGTCATGCTTATGCAAGGCCTGAAGCTTTAATCTTTGCCTTTGAGTGCCTACAGCTTGGCTATAGTCCAGTTTCCCACTGCTGGGATGTCTCAAGCCTTTGGTTAGGGAAAGTATAATGGGGGATTTTTTTGTTTATCATGTTCTGTTCCCACATTATTGGGATCTGGTTTTAATGTTAATTATGTGTGTGTATGTGCTGGGTACCAGGTAACTGTGTTAGCTGGCAATACATTAGTCTAATATGAAGAAACATGAAACAAGTGTATGAAGTGACAGTAGTGTTTGCATTAGGGATGTTTATTCTAGGATAAATATTGGTAGATTTTTCTTTCAGATGTACTTAGAAGTTGTTGGTTGGTTGGGGTTTTTTTATCTTAAAAGCATGTATAACTGTGAATAATTACCTGAATTTTATGATATTATGGCCTATTTTTATTATATTTGTTAGGATGTAATTGGAAAGTCAGTGCATCAAGCCGCCTGCATGTGTCTCTACAAAATTTCTCAAAGGTATTTCTTTACTAGAAGCAGCCAAAGAAATGTGCAACTGAAACTCGTGCATGAGTAGCATTTTATAAACTGGTTTGTCTTTCCTTTGCAGTGAAGAATCCACAACTCAGTTATTTAAATTACCATTTCTGTGAGTATGCTGCTATTCCTAGTTCCTTTTAGTTTACCAGCTATTAAAATTTGATCTAAATTTTCATTTCTTCCCCCACATTGCAGGTGGAACGACAAAACATCTAATTTACATTATGTTCTCTTCACCATGCTAGAAAATTCTATTTCTAAAATACACATTTTGAGGAGACATACTGATACTTCCAGGTAAGACAAAAAGAGGGCAGAAGTGGTGTATGAGCTTTGCCACATTTGTACAGAGACAGTTAAAATTTAAATCTGTTTGTAAAAATAAGGAGTGAGCACCATGAATACAGTCTTTCTTGGATACTAGAGAAAATGAGGTGTACATTAAGAAGTCCAGCAGGAAACTGCAGCAGAAGTTTGTGTTGTAGTAGACTCAGAAAATGTAATCTCAGGACCCAAGATGGTTCTGGGATAAGGAAAAAATCAGACTCCATTAGATTGCTGCTCACAGAATTACTTATTTGTGCAAACTTCTGAAAAATGACAGAGAGTCTCGCTTCCACTGTTGCTTTGTCTTAGTGTAAATAGTATTCTTTGATTAACGTCTTGCAGTCAATAATTTAATACTTTTAGAAATATGGGGACTTCACTCACAGGTGCATCAAATAGAATGCATCTCTTTGGGGCGTGGATCTGTGTACCTTCAGAGTTTGTGTCCTCATTGTGATTTGTCACAGCCTGGTTGTGCTGATACAACTGTTCAAGCTGCATTCTATCAATGGGATGGCTGAAATGAGCTGGGTTTAAAAACAACAAAAACTCCTCCTCTCTCTAAAATACTGATTTTTATAATCTGTGTCATTTAATTTGAGGAGACAATGAACTGTGGTGGGGTGGGAATTTGTAAAGCAGTTTTACTGCTAAGGAAAGCACATGGTGAAAGCACATCTTTTGTGTTTCCAGTTGACAGCTGCTGATGACAGAATTACTGCCCTGTGGTGACTTCTAGTTCCTCCCTCACTGGTACCTAAAACAATCTCACCTCTTTTGCTGTGGAGTAACAAGTAACATAATGAACCTGAGACTAGGACAATTGAGCCAGGAGTTCAGCAAAGAACTGTGTCCCATAAGCCAGATGGAGTTTTCCATTTGGCTCCCATTAGTCACATTTTTCTGAGGAGCAGAAGAATTTAAAAGGTTCCCATACACCAATCACAATTTTGGCATGTAGACATGTGTTGTGCTAAGCTTAGATAGGCTTACACCATCTTGTACCATGGTTGCCATTAGAGATTTTGGATTCTCTGTGAAAGGAAAAGTTTTTGTCACTGAGATAATTAATTCTGTTCTAGGTCTGTCAGTAATGGGATTCTTGCAGTAGAGTTTGGTAACTTCTTGAACAACAGTATGAATGAGAGCTCAGACTCCAGGTCAGTATATTTGATTTTTCTTCCAGGCTGCAGATTGCTGAATTAAAGATCATGTTTCCTAGTGGTTTTTTTTTGCTTTAAGTTGACTTTGAAGTTAACTCACCTGGATGAATCAGGCTGTAAGAAATGGCACAGATGCGTGAAGCTGCAGGGTCGTGGGAATCTTACTTTGCACTTCATCTCAAGGTCAAGTAAATTTGGGTTTTCCAGTTGAAAACTAAAGCTTTTACACATGTGCAAGAAACAAAGCTGGCTGGAAACAAGTATTGTTTATCTCTGTGATGTTCTTTAAGTCAGATAAGACTTGATATGCCTGAATGTAGCCATCGTACAAGGCACATGATAGACTAAACTCATCCTTTTTATGTGGAAAGGCCAGATATGGTTTGCCCTCAGTACTTTCAGCTGTATTTCTAAATTTTCTTTGGTGTTTGTGTTTACTGTTTCTTAGGTTTGATCTGAAATGTGAAGATTGCTAGTAAGTTTTTTTTTGTGACTTGCTTTTTTTTCCCCCTTCAGAATAATTTTTCCTGAATGATACAGGAATCTGCCAAACTCCTGGATGTTATGGCTATCATTCAGTGTCATAGCTGCACAACTGACCTGTTTTATTATATACAATAAAGCTCATTGTTAAGTACTGAATACTTTTTAACAGGAGGCTGTGCCACTTTAAAATACTTTAGTTCTGCATTCTCTTCTATTACTTGATTCTTTCTAAATTATTTTCCTGTAGATGCTACAGTTGTTTGGATGCTCACTTCTATGATGATGAAACGGTGACTGTAATTCTGAAGGAGAGTCTGCAACAAGAGGGGAAGGAGAGAGTCTTGGCTCAGCTGCCTTTATCTTCAGTATATACAGATGAGGACCAAGATAGGAAATTGATCTGGGATTCTATGGAAAGGTATTGAAAACTTTGAGCAAATCTGAAAATGTAGAACTGGAAAGCAAATTAAGCAAATATTTTAACTGTGTACAGTTAATCAAACTTTGTGTGTATGTAAATATTTTAAAGACACAAACTCTTTTTGTGCCAGGAGAGTAGGATGGGGGAGATGGAAGCTTCCTAAATAGTTTGTTTTGGGGCTTTTGGGAGCTTGGTTTTGGGTTTTTTGATACTGATGCTACCTCTGTACCTGGTTGTCATGAAATGCAGGGATCAGCTGAAGACACCGTGTAGAATCAGAAATCTTCCTTTCTTTAGAAGATGCTAACTTTGCTGGTCAGAATACTTCAGTTTAGGATGTTTTCAGCGTATCTGCTCATATATCTGTGCCATGTAATAAGAATACAAAGGTATTTCTTCATCTTTCCCTGGTAGTCACCCTTACAAATATTGTCAGCTTAACCTTAAAACATCAGAACTGGTACCGCTGTCTGAATTGGCATAGGTAGACGAGAGTGTCTGGTGAAAGTGAACACACACAGGCCAGTGTAGTTCAAGCAGTGAATCCAGTCTTTTAGTTGTTGTGTCTCCCTTGCTTTTAATTTTCTCTCATTCTTCTTTGGTGGTTTGCTTAAAATGCATTTTTATTGCAAAATAAAGAGCCATACTGAACTGTAAATTAATTTTTTTATGCCACAAAGATATTGTGTATTGAAGAATAAACAGAAAATATTAAGAGCAGGTTCAAACTAATCCTGGCTGCTGTGATAGGTAGGGAGTGTCTTCATACAGTCCCTGTGAAGGGGGTAGTGATGCATATCTAAAAGGTCACGGATGCCAAACTTTTGTGTAAGGGGAGGCACTGCATCCAGGACTGTGTTTGGAAAGTCCTCTTTGTGCAGAGGAGAGGTTTGAAGGAAAACCACCCGCATCCTCCTGCCATAGCTGTTTCTTGTGGGAAGATCAGACTTCACAACTCTCTTCTCACCTGCTGTAATGTTTTTAACTCAGTTAGAGCATGCTGTGTCTCTACAGTTGGATCTCCATCTCTAGAGTATCTGTAGCAGCATTATGGTGGTTTCAGAGGCTTATCCTGCTTGTTGCATATGATGAAATTTAGACATAAGAAACTGGAGGCTTTTCTTAGAACTGCAGTTGTTTCTTGTGAACCAGCTTTGTGTTTTTTTCCTTGCTATGTGCAGGCTGGATGAACGAAGCGGTGAGATACCCACACGTACTGTCTTCTTGGAAAATCAGTGGAGAGTGCTGGAGAATATGAAAGCTCAGTATGTTTCTGTAAATGGCATTAGAAAAGTTTCTTGTGTGGTAAGTGCAGTATCTCTGAAAAAGCACTATTAAAGAAAATATGCTGACTGAAGTGGTAACCTAAAAGTTACCCATTTTTTTTTTAACAAATAGATTATTTTCTCATAATCTGCTATAAGAGTGTCAGGATGCAGTCATACCTGTCTAATAGCACAGGATGGAAAAACTTTTAACAAGGTAATTGATCTGCTTGCTTTACTTCTCAGCCTGTAGAGCAATAAAAAAGTTGCTAATTCCCTTGAAACCTCAATTTCAAAGATAAAGGCAATTTTCAAAGCTATTGGCTGTCAATTAAAATGCTATGGGTGTTTTAAACTTACTTAGTCATTAACAGGAACTTCTTACTGTCTCTGTAGCTAAGTTCAAACCTCCGCCACGTCAGGGTGTTTGAAATGGATGTAGAGGATGATGGGGAAGTTGAGGAAGAAGAGGAAGAAGAAACAACTCAGCTTGCAGCTGGGGAACCTGATGAGCCAAATCAGCCTGCAGATGGACAGGACAATGTGTGTGGTGCATCTGCTGAAGAACTACCTGATGAAACTGAAGAACACGAGACAAGTCTGGATCCTTGAAATAGGTTTTGATAATAGTAAAGGGACAGGACCGAACTGTAAATACTTTTTTTAATGGCATGAAGAAATTGTGTATTGAAGAATGAACAGAAAATATTAAAAGCAAGTTCGAACTCATCCTGGCTGCTATAATAAGAAGGGACATTGTTAATACAGTCCCTGGGATTGGCAGTGATACATTTGGAAGGTCATCTAACTAGTTAGAAAGTAATCTGACTTCAGGCTGCTGAGATGATGGATCCTGTACCTCCTCAAGCAGCTGAATCAAGTTGGAATTCTGTACTGCTTCACAGCCAGGACTGTGTTCTAGAGTGCCTTTATTGACTCTTTTTTGTCTGGCACATGGTTAGGTACCAGCTTAAGCTTTGAAAGCTTTTCTATTTGCCATTTTTAATGGGTGATGAGAAAAAGAAATACCAGCTGAGGTTTTTGTAGCTAGGCTGTTCAGTCTCGAATACCGTTGTAAAGATAAAATAAAGTTGTGTATAAAAACAGCAAAACTTGGGACCTAAATCTTTGCTTCTCAGACTTTGTGTTCTAGTGATGGGTATGAGTGTCCTGTAGAACCAAAACCTAGGATTGCAAATCAGTGTAAGACTAGGTACACAACAAAATTTAGCAACTGTTAATTAAATACATAGTTTTAAAAGCTCTTTGGATAACATCTGTCCTTGGTAACACAGCATTTTGATCTATGCAATTCTTTAGTCCTCAGTGCAATATGCGTGTGCACAGGGCATGATTTGTCAGACGTTTGCATGTCTCAGCCTGCCTAGTTTCTGTGAATTTGTTCCTGAAAGCCTGTCTTCTCAATGTGTACTTTTTTGTAATGAAAAATTTCAACAGAGAGGATATTTTTTACTCTTGATTTGGCATTGTATGTCATGCATAGCCCTCAGCATAATCATGTTACTTGCAATTTATATATTACGTAGGCATGATGTAGTGCTAAGCGGTAGAAACTAGAAACAGCATTTAGAAATCTAAAATGTTTTCCTTTTCCCTACTAGCTGTCATTCTTAACTGACTTTAAACTCAGCTCTTTGAACACAATGCTGCTAAATGCATGAGCTTCCTTCAGAAGAGTGAGTGTACCTTGTATTTGTGAAGAGGACCAAGTTTCCATTCTGTGCTTTAAAAATAAATCTTTTGAAATTGCTGTTTGGCATTGCAAAATTCAAATACTAATATTATCTTCTTGTTTTGAAATATACCATTTTTAAGGAACTTTTTTTAAGTGGGCTTCTGAAGGTTTTGAACTGTTTGGGGGAGATCCTGGTAAAGCAAGCTTTCAGTTTTGAAAGAAGCTAAGTTTTTCCCCTTTCCTGACAACCTCCTTGAAAGCTGCTTGGTGTTCATCATTCTCATCCAGCAGATGGTCGTGGTTGAAGGCACAGTGAAGCTGTAGGACAGGAGGGGCAGAAATGCCCATCCAGAAGTGCCGTGATTTTCTGTGTAGAGCAGTTAACTCTTAATAAGGAATTGCTGTTACGACAGAGCCCACTCAGCTTAAACCTGGCCTTGTGTTCTTCCAGGAAACTTTTGCTTCTGATCTAACTTAGAGTTGTCACATCAAGGGCTTAGAAGTAATTGTTCTGCTGTGCTTTGTGCTAAGTAGTTTTAGTCCGTGGGCATATGGAAATCTGATCTACCCTGCTCACAGTAGTTGCTAAATTTGTGTTAGTAGCAGATGTGTCCCATGTCATAGGGGGATGTCTTTCAGACATCTCCCTAAGGTTATTCTGTGCACCTTTTTAGTCCAGTCTTGGACAAGCTTGAGTCAGTGGGAGCTTTGTGTCTGGCTTGGATAAGTCCGTGTGCACATTCTGCATTTCACAGTGACATGGTACAGACACACCAGTGGTCAGTGCTTCTGAATGCATTGCTGATTCCTTCTGACAAGCTTTTTTAAAATTTATTTTGCTGCCAGATTTCTGTAATAATAAATATGTCAGTAATGTGTTTATGCATCTGTTTTCAAATGGGTGGTAAGAAGTACTAGATCTAGAAGTATTTTAGGATTTTGTTGGTGTCTGGATGTGGTGGTTTTTCACTTGCCATTTTGATCTCTTATCTCTTACGCTAACTGAAGGCTCAGTCAACCTTTTTCTGTGGGGAGTTGTCATAATTTACTCATAGTTTTGTAGTCAAAAAAGCTTCTATATTGTCAGCAAGCATGCACACAATCTGCAATGCAAATCTTTGGGTCACTAAGATTGCTGCTGCCTCTTTTTTAATATGTTTGTTTTGTCTTTGGCGTTACTATTTTTTTTTAAGATCTTATGCAACTTTTATTTTCTGCTCTTTACCTGTGTAATCCCTTTTCCAGACCTTTTGCCCATACCTTTCCTGCCTGATCTTTTCGAAGTTTGCCACATTTTCAGGTGTGTGCTTTGGTCTGTCACCAGCTGGTGCTGTTTTGCTCCACAACCTGGACATGCTGTGGTACCATTGCCTCCCACTTACGTGGATTTCGTGGCACATTTGCACCTTCCTTTGTAAACAGCCACTTGAGCTGCTCGAAAAGGCAGGAGATGGATGTAGAGCAATAGTGAACAAAAGCTTGCTTTATCATAGTTATTTTTGCGGAGGGGGCAAGGGATGTGTAGCTTTGTAACAAAAGCTACAGCTGGTCCTAATGCTCCTTGACTTTGAAAAACCTAAAAAAAAGCCTTTAACGCCATTTGTAAACCTTGACAAAATGGGAAAGCCATCTCTTTAAGCATGGAAATTCCTTAGTATGTGGCCTGTGTTTAGTATCTGTAGTCAGAACTGGTTCATGTGTCTTGTTACTTACTGCAGTAGCATCTGCGATCTCTCATGCTACCTGGAACTAACTGTTGCTTTTGGAGTTGTGGCTATAATCTGGTATCTTGCTTGACAAGCTGGTTAAGGGGAAGAGCTGGCTTAGCTTGTGCCATGGAGCAGTGGTAGCAGTCTAAGAAGCCCATACTGGAGAGGGGAAGGAACATCTCACCATGGATCAGTTGATAAAGCAGTAAGAAGAACAAGAGAGAGGCAAAATAGCACAGAGATCTCTCTGGAGAATGCCCTGTTGAGGAGTTCCAAAAAAAAAAAAGCCAAAACTACATACCACCTCTGTAAGCTGAAGAGAAGAAATGCCACTTATAGGTGAATAAAATGCGTTTAATTATTCCTTTAGGTTAAGTAATGTTGCTGCAAGGAAATCAGCACATGTAGACCATTGGTGCCAGCAAAGTCCAGGGTTGAAGGAAGTTACAATGGGATGTAAGGGCCCCATGGTGTTCAGCGTTCTGCCCACAGGGCGTATTATGGCTTCTGCTCCCAGATGGCAGCTCTGCAATTATGTAATCATGCCTGCTCCTGCTTTTATGCAGTTCTCACTCTTAACCTACAGGATAAAGTAAAGAATCCTATCAGGTTTAATTCTGACGGCTCCTCCCAGGAGCGCTACGTGCCAGAGTGAGCCTGTTCTTGCTGACAACATAATAGCTGGTGTCCCTTTTTCTCTGTGTCGTCACAAGGAGTCCTGAATTTTGTGCAGACTGCCTTGGCATGCACATTCAGGTGCTTGTGAGTATGTGGATATGAGGGTGTGAATGAAATTGATTTTAAATTAAAATGAAATTGGCTTCCCTTACACTGCCTGGATTTATGGTTTGCTATGTTGCCGCTGCAGTGTTGATTACATAAGAAATAAGGGGAAAGAGAGCCAGTGCTTTTTAAAATTTGAAAGGATGGACCCAGTCTAAGGTGAGTATTAAGGAAAAGTGGAGAGAAAGAACTGGATGCAAATATTTTTAGCAATGTATCTGATGCCTTCTCCCAGGAGCTGTTTAAGACCAGGCTGGATGGTGCCCTGAGCAACCTGAAAAAAGGAGTGGCATCTCTGCCCATGGCAGGGGTGTTGGAGCTAGATGATCCTTAAGGCCCCTTCCAACCCAGACCATTCGATGATTCTATGATTTTGGAAGATTTAAAATACCAGTCCAGGGTTTAGGGGCATGTTTATTTATCTGTGGTATTCATTAATGATTTTTATGCTTAATTTTAATTGAGGGATCTGATGGCTTGCTTAGGAAGAGTAACACTGAGAGTATGTTTGGCTTGATTTTTAGGGACGTGATAGAAATTGCAGCCAGAAGAGAATGAAGAGACATTCTGTCCCCACTTTCCTGTCTCCAGTGCATTTTATCTTTGTAATTACTGATATTTCCTTGACCTGAACCTTGATTGCTCAGTACTGAGTGAAGGAACAACCTTATCTGTCATGGTTGAGTGTATTGATATTTGATTGGCACAATCTCAGTTCTAGCCAAAGTCCTGTGCCACCCTGTCCTTAACCCAGCAAAACTGATCAGGGTTAGCCTTTGGTTCTAAAGTCCTGGTTGAAGGAGTTCCCCCAACAAGGGAAACTAGTTCCCTCCTCTCGTCCCTCCTAGCTTAATACTGGGCTACTAATAAAAGCAACTTGGAAGATGTCAGTAAACATGCTCATCTGATTCGCTTCATAACATTAAAGGGAGAAATCTGCATGTCTTTACATTCAAAGAGGAGTGGTAAACAAAATCAAGAAAGATGTTTACAATTTGTTGAAATTGAGTGCATCAGCAAAAGTGCCAATTACATACTTTGCAGAACAAATCCATTTAGAACTCTTAATTGCAAAAGGTGTCTCTTAAAGTGAAGCTGTGCCAAAGTCTCTGTAGCCATGTTGGAATTGGGTTGCCTCAAAGTGAACCAAGGCGGAACTTCAAAGCAAGTGTATCCCTGCTAATTATAGGTACAGGGATGGGAGAGTGTCCCAAAAAAATGTAAGTGAAATTTACACCTTCAATTTTCCCTCAATGTTTATTGACTATGTTTTTCTTTTCCTGTGTCACTAGAGTCTGTCCTGTAGTAGACCTGAGCTTTCCTTTCAGTTTCTCTGCTTGCATTAGAGATTGCTTTACTTTTTATTCCATGTCTCTCAGATGTGCTAACAGGCATGTACTCATGGAAGCGGTACATGCAGCGCAGCTATTGCTGTGTTGAGTTTGTAGTCTGAGTTGAATTTGACTTCCTAGAGTGGGATTGTCCAATCTCGGTGAGCCACTTTCGGTAAAACACCAGCGGCACTAATTCAGTTTGTTGTGGCTGCCTCCCCGTTCTACTGCAGGAAGTATATACAGGGAATATTGCAGAGGGAGAATGGTTCTGAGTGCAGTCAGATCTGGCTGGAAGTGACACTGCTGGCTTGCCAGGTCAGGTTCAAGTTGTGCAAGGTGAAGTCTGTTTTAATTGAACAGCATCCTTCAATGATTCTCCTGTTCAGCTTTTGTTCTGGTTCATGGGTGGGACTTTGCTGGGTCTGCAGGTGAAGAGCTGTGCTCTGCCCTGCAGCTCCAAAGCTGTGCTAGTGACAGGCTGAACTCACAAGGGAGCTCTTATATCCTCAGGCTATTTCTGACAGTAATATTTTGTTCATGTGAAAAGCTGCAGGTGACTTAGTGAACAAAGTAGCCCACCCACCTGCACACATCTGCAAACGCTTTTAACAGAATCCTGTCTCCAGTGTTCTCAATTCTCTCTCAGACTGGGATCCTTCAACAGCACGAGACTGGACTGGACTCTTTGTGCACATTTTGTGCCTTGGGGAGATAACCAAAGTTTGTATTCAAGTGACAATATTTTAAAACAAGATATGGAGTTTACATCAGAGAAGGGTTTAAGGTTTTATTCTTGCTTCCCTTCCAAAGGACTCCAAGGAAAGCATGCAAATTCAGACCAAATCAGCTTGACTTTTGCAAAATCCGCACTTGATGGGTGTTCAGCAAGGTCCAAATTTATACCCTGTTTTGAGTACTACCAGTTATGACAATATTTTTTACTACATTTTGATGTCATGTTGTTTTGAACATCTTAGGATGCTTGAAGTACAGAATCATAGAATCATGGAATGGTTTTGGTTGGAAGGCACCTCAAAGACCATTTAGTTCCAGCCCCCTGCCATGGGCAGGGACACCTTCCACTAGACCAGGCAAATAAGAGTAACTTAACTTTATGGAGCTGTTCTGTGAATGTTGGAGGGGAGGGTTCGGGAGGGGTATTTTTAGTGTGTAATTTGTTGTTTTCTGGTTTGGTTTCTTTTTTAAAATCCAAATGACGTTTTATTGGCCATTATAGTTTTATTTGTGATCTAGGTTTATGGATTTATAGCATATATGTTTTATCAGGTGGTTTTGTGACTTCATTTTCGAATGTACTGCAAGGGAGGTGATAGCTTTAACAACCCTTAAAAGGTATTTGGGGGGAATTTTATAGCAAACTGCTGTGACTGTCTTGTAAATCAAATATGAGTGGACTGAGGGAGGAGTTGAACAAGACACTTCTAGGCACTACATGGAACACCACTGGTGTTTTAAGGGAATAGCATTTTTCCCTGAGTCCTCACTGAAGACTCCTCACTTTGCTTTGGCAACTACATTATTTTTCCAAGCCCTTCATTGTTGCCTTCTTTTTTGTTACCATCGCTTCTGGAATGACTTTTCTTACTGTTCCTTAGCTGACCTATTGCAAAGTCAGTATTGTTTATACCCCTTTCTATCCAGCATAAGCTGCTCTAGGTATCTTTGCTCACCAAAACCTTTCTGCTGCCTCTTCTCTAAGAGTAGTAGTAAACAATTGCTTAATTTAGATTCTACGCTCAGTTTAGAATCTGAAGAAGGTGCCAAACTAGGCAGTAGCCAAAACTTTAGCACAGTATCATGTCACTAAGATGTCAGCACTAGGAAGTGATACCTGTTGAGGTGGTTTCCTGAACCTTTGTCTTCCTAGAGAGCTTTGTTTTATAAATCTCTTTGCCAAATACAGTTTGAGTTACTAGCCTTGTGCATCAGCACTTCAACAATGTGGGAAAATCCCACCACTCTGTGACACGGTGAGGTCAGGAAGTATGATTTTAAGTTTTGCAGGATGAGAAACAACTGACAGGACATAGATTCTGCCACACATTACCCTCCTGGTCTTTTATTCTTCCAACTGCTGCTCTAATATAGCAGATTTTCTACAGTGAGAGTCTGCTTCTCAAACCAGCTCTTAATAGGAGGTGGGAATTGGCCTTCTCTAACATCCTGGGAAGGTGCCCATAGGGAAACAGCAGTGGTGGAAATCCTGTACTGGTTTCTGCAGTCAGGGCACTGGATCGCTGTTGTCTGTCAGATCTTTGGAGACTGCTTCCACTGTGTAGATCTTAGTCTTATTTAGTCCTGCGTTGAACTTCATAGTTATTTACAGCAATTGTAGAATCACAGAATGGTTTGGGTTGGAAGGGATCTTAAAGATCATCCAGTTCCAATCCCCGCTGTAAGCAGGGACACCTTCCACTAGACAAGGTTGCTCAGAGCCGCATCCAACCTGGCCTTGAACACTTCCAGGGATGGGGCATCCACAGCATCTCTGGGCAACCTGTGCCAGTGCCTCACCACTCTCACAGTAAAGAACTTACTAGTATTTGCAAGTACCACACATCATGATTGTTAATGTATTACATCATGGACTGTGATTTTTTGTTTGTTTTTAATTTAAATTCTCAGACTCCTCCTACACATTGAAAAACCCACAGAAAATGTGGGGCCAATGTAAGGTGCTGTAGCTTCATGATAGCCAGAGGTCTGTTTTGAGATGTGAGAGAATGTATTAGTCATAGGTAGCGTGCCTCAATTTCAGGCATTGACTTCAAAAAAATACTCTTGCAGATGGCTTGTGAGCTGCATGGGTAACGCTCTTCTTTCAACTTTGTTCACTAATTCTATAGAAAACAAAGAAAATATTATATGACAAAAAAATTAAACAGTATTTTTTTTAATCTAATAGGTTCCTCAATTAACTTAAACTTTTGGTTACAGGTAAAAAGTTCTGGTTTTGTTCTGCATACTACATACTCATGCTCTCCAATTTTAACCCATGTAATAGTAAGGGCATGCTTATATAATGGCATCATTGACAAAGCTCTTAATCTAATGTTTAATTTTAAACCCTTGCAGTTCTACATTAGACGATTTTGAAATAGCTGGTCATTAACATGATCAAGACTGCATTTTTGTTTTCAAAGAACATCCTGTTAGATCAGAATTGTGACTTAATTTAAGTATAATCATTTGCAGGATCTTGTTTTCTCAGTTTACGGAAGTGTTTTAAATCAAATGGGAAATATTTGATTGTGCCAGTTAGATTAAGCAGTGGGGAACAAAAAGGCATTTTCATTCTAGTGGGCTTTCCAAGTGTTATTTAAAAATATTTATCTAGAGTTCAGAAATTCTCTAAAAATAGTTTTGTTTTTCTAAAGCAAGAAATAATTTGGAAGCTTTGAGAAGAATAGATAAGTGAGAACATCCCTCAGAAATGAAACTGAATACAGTCTCTCTTCCTACACATATGTTATCTACATTATGGTAAAAGAGTTTTTGTTCCAAATGTTGCTGTCCTCCCACTGTCTTTCATTTCTCATTGTGATTCCTGATTATCTGGTTATAAAGGGATTCCTGATTATAAAGGGATCACTTTTAGACATTTACTGAAGTAAAAATGTAAGGGAGGCACTATTTTTGTTACACATTTCTGGAAGTTGCTTCATTGTTTGGATGGAATTTACCTAATATTTCTCAGTCATGTAAACATTTGGACAAATATTTATAGTTTCAAATAACTCAGAATCATTTAGCTAATAGAAGAAAAACTTCTTACCAGAAAAAGCTGGTTCTTTCCCAGAAGCTTGCAGCAAGGAATGTTACAGATCCCTGAAAAACACATTTGAGTTGCACGATCATCACTTGTGCTGCAGAGGCTTTCTGGAGACTTAAATTAGTAAACTAAGTCCTTTTTGTCTGTGTTTACACACTTTGGATTGTAAGTTTTTTAATTACAAGAGTAGTAAATGCATGTTCCTCTCATTATGTATCCATGTTTTTGAAGCTGTCAGTATTTCATAAAATATAAACTACAGACCATCACAAAGACAAGATAAATAGAAAAAACTGTTTTTCTAATCAAGAAAATTCTGTTTGACTTGATATTTGGATAGGGAAGGGAAGAGAAAAAAATGTGTATGTATCAAATATGTACCAAGTTTTCACTTCTATTGAAAAACAAACCCCGGTTTTGTCACTTGGAGAAAAAGAATGTACTGAAATAGTTTTTGCTTTTCCTTTAGCTAACAAAATATTTATCTATATTGTCTGTATGTAACCAAACATGTGCCACACAAAGGATCAGACACAAAGTAGGGTACCTATCATTTCATGTTTTCTGCAGGTTCCCATAATTTTAACAGTGGAGTGTTTTTCAGAACAGGACTTTTCTGAGTGCCCTTGATGGAGGGGAAATATTCGGCTGAGAGGTTGTTTCTATTAGTGAGGGTGGGATATAAGAAAGTTCACATTTGGGAGTGGATAGAAGATCCAAAGGAGCCAGTCATCAGTAATTTTGGCAGAGCATGGAGATTGGGATGTGAGTGTGAGAGGAAATGGGAGAGACGGGTGGAGACAGTGTTGGGCAAAGCTGATGAGATGAGATGTTGTGCCTTGGCAGTGTGAGCTGGTGAAGACTTCTGGAGCAGCCCCAGCTTGAAAAATTCAAGAGGACATTTTGTGTCAGAGCAATGTGGTAGCCAGAGAGCTACTTGTTTTTCCTGGTTTGTTTCCACCTTAAAAAATTACAGCTAAAAAAAGAAAAAGAAAGAAAGAAAAGGAAAAAACAAGTACTAATTTCCTTTAGCAGACTTCAATCAAGTAGGAGGTGGAAACACCTTGCTGTTCTTATCAATGATGACACAATTGTGTCATCAAATCTGCAGAATTATTTTGCCTAACAGGATGTTAGATAAACTTACTAAGGTGTGCCATTTGCTGTAATGGAGTTGTAGGCATATTAAAGGAGTGTAAAGCTGACCTGCATCTAAAAATAGACGTTCCTGGCAGAATGTAAATGGAAATCTGCGTCATACATTTTTATTTGAACAAAACTAACTGTAAATCAGATAGGGACATAAGAAAGGATTTGTCTTAAAATTAGCACAGGGTTCCTGTTTGAAGGACTGTATCTGTAAATCATGTCTGGACATAATGAAAGGTTTATTTTCAAACTGTTGTAGGCAATTGCTGATAATACTAATGCAATGCCAAGTATGTAATGCCTTTTTAAAAAAATCTAGCTGAAGGTTTTTATCTATCTGAAAAAAAGTGAATTAAAATAAAGCACACCTTGCTGGTTACTCCCAATACCTGCCCAGTACTGTTTCTAAATGCTAATAAGGCCGTCTCTTATTAGCTTAGCTCAAAAGTTTCCCATAGGCAGGTGGGGCTGTGCTTTAAAAGTCCTGTGCTCTATCATTTAATTAAAAAAGAAAATCTAGACAGTCATCTTTGTAATATAAGCAGTGACTTAACATAGTCTTGCTTTGTGTCAATCCGTTAAATTTTTATCGGTTAAGCTAAAGGCCTAAGTTCCTTTAAAAGTCTGGACGGATGGATACAGACATGGACCCACAAGCAAGATATGGCATAACAGTGTAAGCGTTTGGATTTATGAAAATAAGCGACTGGCCGCTGAGTGCCTTCCCACAGGACTCGCAGCACAGGTGCAGCAGCCGCCCTGCAGTGAGAGGGAGGGAGGCACCCAGCCCAGCAGCCACCCAGCACCATGGGAGGGGGGCACGCTCAAGGGCAGCTTCTGTGAAATGCTGGGTGTGTGCCATAAATCCACACCCTGCCTCAGCTCACAGCAACTCATTTAGTAGTCATGTCTTCATATCTTTCCATCAAGTAGAATTACTTTTGGTGAAAGAACAACCTGAACCTTCTTTTTAATATGATTCTAATGAGCTCAGTGAGAATATGTGCAGAAAAAATCCATCCAGGACTAACTGAATGGTTCACGTGGCTGTGAGAGGTTCTGCATGCCAGGAAGGTACCTCTGAAAATCTGGGCAGGAAAAGTTTTGTGAGAATGGGACTGAAGCATGTGGGCATATGCTGCTGTTGTTATGAACACATCTGAAATATGGACCTGATGCATCCTTACAACAGATTGGTGAGAGGCTTGATTTTTATTTTTTCTGCCTCCGGATAAAAAATTTGCTGGCCCTCAACCTGCTTTCAGTAACTGTGCACACATTGTACGGTTGGCCCATATATGCAGAGTGGACGTTTGTCAAGGCTTCCTAGATACTTGATAGCCCCATTGGAGCAAGAGCTACCTCACATCCAGAAAACAAGGAGAAATGGACAAGCAAAGTACCTAAAGGGGAAGAAGAGGATGTGTGTGGGCAGAAAGTCTCAAAAGTTCGGTGACTACTTCCTGACTGCTGGATAATTTGTGTGTTTTAGTACATAAAGCACTGTAATTATTTTAAAGGTCCAGATGCTTGGCCTATTCATTACTTTCTCAAAGCCAAACTTTAACTCTGTACCAGAGGACAGAAACCATGGAAGGTTTTTGATGCTATTCTTTTTCTTTTACGTCTTTTCTATTTCAGATGAAAACAATATCTATGACTTAAGATTTCTGATTAAACCTATATTTTCCCATTTCTGATTATTTGTGATGTAACACTACGGGAATATTACCATGCCTTCTTGGCTGGTCCTCCAGTTGTAAAATCCAGCTGGGAGTGGTTAGATCTGGGATGGTTAACTGTTAGAGCCCAACTGGAAGAGAATGACAGAAGCATTTTTCTCTTTGAGTAATTGAAATTGTTTAAGAAGCCAGAGACCCACTATCTTTTTTTAGACAGGAGAGGTGGGGAAAAGAGGACTTATATTGTGAAGTGTGATTTCAGAAACTCTCTGTGGGTTTCCTGTATTTTTTGGGGAGACTAGGAGCTGGTGGAGCATGTGACTGAAGTGAATACGGACCTTAAGAAACCAGCTTTATCCATTACTCTTATTACTTAGACATTTTGACTACTCAGAATGGCATTTCCTTTTTTTCCCCTCTGTTTGTTTAGGTTACGCCTGTTCAGCCTGCCTTCAGTTTGTGTATTTCCTACTCTACATATAAAGTGATCTCTCCGTAGTAATTGCTTAAAAGTCAGTTTCTAAGAATACTCCACCTATTTAAATTGTTTGCAATAGTGAGAACAGAGAGCAAATCCAGAAAAAGAGAACACAGATTAAGTGGATTTGTTTTTAAATTAAATGAGTGGAAAATATTTATAGGGTTCATTGTTCTCCCACTGTAAAAGCTGCTGTTGAATTCCTGTTTGTCTTAAGTAAACACTTATACCTGGAGCCTCAAGCAATGTTTTTCTTTATATCAGGCACACACTTCAAATGTCAGTGTCTTCTGCTTAATGATCTGCTGGAGGCCTCGTTACACTTTCTCTGTTGTCCTAATCATCACGTTAGGGAATCTTCTGATACAAGGCTGTGCGGATCCCCAGTGTCAGGAATCTGCCCTGTGCTTTGACCACTTGGAGTTCATCCTCAAAGTGCATTGGGGAAATGTACTTTGCTCACTAAGAACTTAATTTGGCCTATTAAAATTTGTACTGTCTTTGTGCAGTCTGAAATGCAGTGGCTGTGTTATTGGCACTTCAGAAATACAGGTTTAATGCTCCCTCAGAGTTGAACCTAAAATGATTTCTTAGTATCAAACCTGTTCATTTGTTGTAGTGGTGGTTTTGATATATTGGTGGTGTTCTGAAAGGCAGTATTTATAGAAAGAAATAATTATATTTTATCAGATCAACAGATTTAGCTGTTTTAGGAAAATTTTTAGGAAAAAAATAGAGTTATTTTAAGAAAGAGAAGTGTTTCTTCAGTCTGAAAGTTTGTTGCAGTAACAGACTGGTTGAAAAACCCCAAAATATTGCTACTCTCTATAAACCCATTTAGCTTTTGCTTTGAAAAAGGTTAATGACCTTCCTCAGGCTAGTGACCTGAGGATATTACAACCTGCTACTCCACGCAATAATAACTCTAACTGAAAGTGGGGCTTGTCTGAATTACCTGGATCAAGAGGGGAGAACGAGTTTACTGCTATATGGATTCAGGTGATATAGCAGAATTGTTGTGAATGTTTCATTAGCATCAGGTTCCCTAAATTGGTGTCTGATTCAGTTGTTTAGTTGCTGTCTGAAGGTGCTTTTCAGAAGAAGCCTGAAAGAATTTAAAGTAGTGTGCTGTGTGCTAGCCCAGATGGTGGACTGCGGGGGTCCAGAAATGAGAACAGAGATGGGAACAGAGACCATGCTTCTTTTCTTTCTTTCACTTGCACAGGGATTTACCTTCTAAGCCACGGCATGAGGGCCACTTTTCTTTTTTAGAGTGTTTGCTGTGTTCCCGTAGTCTGCGTGAGCAGTGCTGCCTTGGAGATAAGCACTGGACAGGTGGAAAGGAAGAGAGACAAGCCAATTTTCCCGTTGCAGACATCCTACTATGCTGCAGCTCACTCATTCTTCTTGTCTCATTCACCTTTTGTTGCTGCTGTAGCTGGAAGAATAAAGCACCCTTCAGCTGCATCTCTTTGCTGCCTCCAAAAAAGAAAGATTGGGAAAATAATGCTGCACTCATTCTGCCATTCTTTCTGCCAAGATTAGTGGGCAGTGTGTGCTGAAAGAGAGTTTGGACCAAAGCAAAGGAGAAACTTGCAGCTAAGTATTGGTTAAACACTCATCACGTGGTACCAGAATACAGCTGAATATTGGACTTAATACTGAAACCCGTCCAGTGCAAATCTCTGACTGCTGAAATGTGATGTTTGGAGTGGATTAATGATTCTCTCTGTTAGAAATCCCTAAATTAAAAGTATGAGCAGCCTTTTAATAATCAGTAAACCAGGAAATACAGAACAATTGCCAGAACTGTTCCAAAGCAAAGCATTTGGTTACCCATCACTCTAATAACTTTAGCTGTTTTAAATAATTTCAAAATCTCTCTCTTAATTGCTTTCTAAACTTTTTAGGTTACTGTATTTATTAATTTAGTCTACTTCTATATAAATTCATTTCAAAATAAGATGGTTAGAGAAGTTTTTTCTTCCTTTCCTGATAGAAACAATAGATCTCAGCCTTGTTATAAGGCTTGCTTTGAAAATATCTAATAATTATAAGATGAGTGAACAACTTTTAATTGCATATTTATGATGCCTCATCTGGATTTGCTTTTTCCTGTGAAGCCTCATTTGGACCTAAATAAATTAGATGACTAATTAAATGAAGGCCTTTGTTTCGAGATCAGGAAAACATGTTTAAATGAAGGCTACACCCTCTTCTTTATCTGACAGCATCCTTGAATATTAGCAGTATGCAATAATTAGGCGTGTCAAGTTATGAGTTGATTCATCTTCTTTAAGTGGTCCCAGAGGAAGAGGTGGAGGATGACCATTCTCCAAAAGAGGCTGAAGAGAGTAAGATGCATAACGTATCCTCAATTCCTGACGCTTCCTCAGAATATGTAACTGCTAATATTTAAGCTCTTGAGCTCTACAACATCCCTGAAGTGCAGACATGAAGCAAAAGGTAGGAGTGTGAGCAGAAATACAACATATGCATGAAAATAATGTTGCCTGTGTTGGGGAAGCAGTCCAAAATTAGTTCATTTTATAGAGGTAAAATGAAAATCTTTGGCAGGCCAATTGATGTAGCGCTTGCATCCCTTCCACCTGTTTTGTGCAGTTGTTTCAGTGAGCGTAAAGCATCAGTCCCTCTTGTGACTGATAAAAGTAATCTGTGTACTTTTTGTATACGGACCCCCAAACACCACAAGCTTTATGAATTATGCGTTCTAGGAGGCAATTTTCCAGAGTCGCTAACCACTGTTGATCCAATGTTGAATTCATGATTGAAGCTAGCAATGTTCTTTAAATCTGATTTTGGGTTGCAATCTACCTATTTGTGAGTGCAAGTGCATCTTGAAAGGAAGTGCTGTTAAATATAGAGCAGACCCAAAATACAGAGTCATGGCTTTGGTTGCTTATATTCTGTAATAGGCTAATTTAGCAACAATCAGACAGACAGCCAAGGCACAAAACTTAGTCTGGAGTCCTGTGACTGGGCCAGTCCTTCATGGTGCTCTTCATACACCTGATGTGATGTCAGCAGCTGTGGTACTATGGAAGGAGGAGGAGCTACAACAGCGTAGGAGGGATGATGGCAAGCTCCTACCTACCATAAATAAATAAAAGCTCGAAAGTTTCATCACGGGAAGAAGATGGTTAAACATGGAAAAAATCACAGATAATTTTACTAATGTTTTAAACCTATAATTGTTGTGAAATGGTGTAGGATGAAGGCATATGTCTAGGATGTCGGAACTGTTGCTATTAAATGAAGACCTCAGAAGCAAAGCTAAGTCCAGTAACATCCCCTATATGAGGTCAGGGTTCAGTTTTCAGATCATTCAATATGATAGTAAGGTGTAGGCCCTACTTAACAGTCATAAAGCAGAGAGAGACAGGGAGTCTTCTAGTGAGTTTCTTCCTGCTCCCGAAGCAAAACTAGCAACTTCTTCATCTTATTTTTAAGATGTTAACCTCAAACACAGTAAGGGAACTCTGAAAGCTGGCGAAGAAGTTGCCGAGAAGCTTTATCAATATTAATGCCATTTGTACTGAGAATGTGGCATTAAATGAAAACTGCAATTCTAATGCTAATTGTAAAATTGATGGAGGGAGGAGAAGATGAGACCCAACCTTTCTCCCTCCTCCAGCTTGCCTTACAAAATTTCAGAACTGGGCCCATACCTGGCTGACACACTGGTGCTGTAAAACTTGTGTTCCCAGCTGCAGCTCATGGGCTGTGTCTGGGAACTCTCAGTTAAGGGAGGCAAAAGTGTCTCTTCTTTGAGGGGACTGCATGATCCTCGTCTGGTTTTGGCAAAAACATCTCAGAACAGGTTAGTGAGGAAATACTTTTTCATGGTTGCTGTTTAGTTTGGTTTTGTCTTTCCTGAAATCTAACAATCTAGACATGCAGCTATCAAGCAGTCTTTTGCAAAGAATACTTATGCATGTGTATGTAAGCATATATGTAGTAAAAAGATACCTATTCACATCCAAAAAACCAAATTGTTTTGTTGTGAACACTGTTTCTATTTACACAGCAGTTTTAAGTTGTATATCCCAAGAATAACAGGAAAACTGGGTCCTCAAATTTTCATTTTGTAGTCTTAAAAATTAATATTTTTGCTTTCCTAAATGCAAATGAAATTTTAGGGGTTTTTTTCTGCAAATGAAACAATTCTATGTAATACCCACCCTCTCAAGGACAAACAGGAGTGATTGGAAAGCAGATCTACAGTTGCCGAAGAAGTTGGTTGTTAAGTTCAAGTTGATCATTATATTCAAAGGGGTTAGTCTTCGTTTCTAATGTGCGCTGATCTGAGAACGTTATCACCACAGTGTCACCCTGTCCTGTTCCCCCTGCAGTGGCTGTATGTTCTTACCCTGTAGCTAGCTGCTAGTAGCTGCTAATGGCCAGTCCAGAAAGACAATCAACAAATTCATCAAGCTAATGTCTAATTGTCCAATTTCAGATGATCTCTTCTGAGCTCAACTTCATCTTTGTTAAAAAACAGTGATTTAGAAGTGCTTTCCTATTCTGATAACAGTATTTGTTACTGCAGTAACGAAATTAGTAATCATATTTGATTAATTACACTTTTCTGTAATTTAATATTTTTCTAAGCTTGAAATAATGTGAAAAAGTTTCCTTGCAGAAGTCCACTGTCTGGAATTATCTCTCATGGCAAACCGACTGCTGAATTATACTTAATGAGTTATAGAGCTTCCTAAACCAGGTTAGACGCATCATTAGATAATATTGATGGTCCTTGTTTACAATATCTCAAGCTCTGTGTTCTTGTTTCCTATAATGAGTGTTAGTATAATAAACAGCATTATACTTAGGTTAAAACCCACTGCTCAAACTCAAAGATCAGAAAGGGATGTACAAAAAGATAGAACTTCCTCGTAACAGATTGTAGCTGCTTCTGGGCTAGGAGGTGGTTAATAACATGATATTAACTCTCATTCCTGCAGGCACTCCTGTTCAAAGCAAGTGTGCTGCTTTGAAATAGAAAGCAGCACTGTAGTTTGGACATGGGGAAAGGCTGAAAAGGGTGCTGAGTGCTGGATTGTGTCCCAGGGGATGCAGAAAACTGTGTACTTGGTGGCACAGACTCAATTATTCCTTCATTTCCTCCTTCTCCCCAGTCTGCTCATGTTCTCTCTCCAGCTCTCCAATCTGAGCTCGACCTAGCCCTGTACCTTGTGCACCCTGACTGATTTGCCATCTCCTCTGCTCTCTTTAGGAATCTTCTTCAGCCAATCCCAGATGTCACCCTGAGCTCACTATGGAAATCACTACCCAAGCTCTTTGAGATTCCTGCCTGTGAATCTCTCCCCATCCTCAGACACCACTCTCCTTTCTGGGCCTCTACAGGTGTCCTTGTTCTGTCTCCCATCAGTTCCCAAGATCTTTTTACCATTTTGTTTGTTTAGCTGGTTCCTATTGCAGTCTGGATAGGAACATAACTGATAGGCCCTTTTCCCTAATCTTTCCCTCCTTCTCAACCATAATTTCTTACCCCAGTCTACCTCTCCATTCAAAGCTTTTCTGTTTTCCGTCTCTGTCTCACGCTCTTTACCAATCTTATCCGTACTCCTCCTCAGGTTTGTCTCCCTCCTTTTTCATCCTAGACAATTCATCAATTTCTAAACCCTGATCTCCTTATCTAGCCAGCCCTGATGACCAGCTGTGACTGCAACTCCTCACTCTTGGATAATCAATTCATGCCACACTCTAAATCTGTTTCCTCTCCCAATCTGTTGTGTCTACACACGTTTGTTCAGGTTAAATGGCACTCCTGGTGGTGGGCAGTGTCACTGAGGCCCTCACAAATACAGGAGACCAGGCTTCCTCATTCCTATCTCCGGTGCTGTTTCCACCTGCCGTCGCTCCTGCCACTTTGGGCTGATGTAGGCTTTGCGATGATGGAGCACAAAGTCTAAGAGCTGTGCTGAGATAAAGCCAGCTCAAATGACTTTATGTGTAAAATCAATTATTGCTTTTTATTGTTGGCGTTTTTAAGAGCTGTTGTGTTGTTCTGCTCTTTTTGGAAGTGCTTGTGGTTACTATAAGCATAGAAATACTCCCATCTAGTGCAGACTGTACATGTGGTCTCAAGCTTCAAAAATGCACTACAGCGGGTTTAAACACGGTGATGGAAGGCCAGTTGGAGTTGTCAGTAGAGACTTTGACACCTGTTTCAGAAGGGCCAAGAGTTGTCTCACGATGGGTAGCTTCTTATTTCCATGCTCATAATGCCCAGAGCAGGGCACTTGACAGCCATCTCTGTAGGTAACCTGCGAGTGTGATTCTCAAGGAATTATCTGAAAACATCAAAAGCCTGTAGCAAGAACTCAGAAGCCAAAATACAGCCGTGTTAAGCCTGCATGTGTAAAAGCTATGCTGCTTCTTGTTTACTCGTAAATCTTTGCTATATACTATATAATTTTTTAAATAATATGTTACCAGGTCATGTTTTGTTCCCCAGGTTCTTGCAGTTGGACTCGATGATCCTTACAGGTCCTTCCCAACTACAGATATTCTGTGATTCTACAAAACTGAAGTGCATATTTTAAGAACACAAATGAATTCAGCTGAATAGTAGCTCTGGCTTGGTTAATTTTTTATACTGTATATAAAATTTTAGGGCAGTCATATACAAAACCAGTCATCAAAACGTGGGGGAAGCTCTCTAACACAAGATGCTATCTTTATTTTGTGAATGAGTCTAACTTTAAAAAATTGTAAGACTTTCTCTACCCCTAACACTTCAGTGGTATGAAAATTGTAGCTACAATTTGTTTGCACTTGGAATTCTAGGAGAAATGGTTGAAGGTGAAGAGAAAGAAACCAAGGTCAAAGATCTGTAGGATGCCAATAGAAAGTGGAGGAGAGTTGCAGAGGACTTGGAAAGGCAAATGTCATTTATGAGAACTGTAGGAGAGTTTAAGAAAGAGCAGGAGGCTGTCAGTGAAGGGAAAGGAAGGCAACACAACTCAGCAGAAGAGCAGGTGACTGTGCCAAATGAAGGTGGGAATGCAGCACCTCAGCTGAGGTCATTGCAAACTTTGGCAAGATAGGTTTCATGAAATTAAGTGTTGCATTACATCTGAATATCACCTAGCATGAGATAGGGTGTGGCCCAATACCTTTTGTTTAGTAAGTGTAGACATAACAGAAACAAGTTTGAGAAATCCTGTCTCTGCAGTTGCCAACCTTTCACAAACCTGGGGCTGCAGCACTGCCACCAGTGTGGGACCCCATCCCTTACAAATCCTTTGCCTGCTCACCCATCACAGGGATTAATGTGGGTGGCTGCTCTGCTGCATGTGGTGGGGTTTTTTGGTCTCTCCTACCGCAGCATCTGGAGGTGCAGGGTGCTTGGCAGGTGCTGTGCAGGGCGGGCTGGGTGCCTGCTGTGGGCGGTGCTGGTGGGTGCAGAACTGCAGCACCCGCGGGCTCCAGCCCCACCGCTCTCCTGCGTGGGAGCAGAGGCACCTTTCACACCCTTTGTCTCCTCTGGAGAACCTGTGCATAACCTGGCACTCGTTATTACTGAACACTCTTTTGATTTATTTATGTAAATACTTTCTGGAAAAAACAAAGATTAAAAAAGCAAATACAGTAGAAAAAACAGTGCTTGGTTGTCATCTGTTGTTTCACAGAAATTCATGGTTAGGCAAAGGGATTGCATTATTTCTATGGCAACAATATTGATTTGCTCTTTCTGGTAGGAATACGTAGTCTTTCAGTGCATCTCTGGTGACATTATAACTGAGGTACGGTGAACAGAGCTGAGTGTGGACAAGGTTTGTGTGATCCAGTTGTTTGCCTGTGGGGAAGTAAGTCTTTGACTATGAGCCAGCATAGGTGGTATCAGATGGTCACAGGCAACACAGTTTCAAGTGTAAATACATGGTGGAGATGAATTAAAACTTTACCAGCTGTGGGAAAAGGGTGTTATTACATGTACCTATCGTCAGCCACTGCTGTTGTGTTCTCCAATGTAAACACACGACCAAGATTAATCAAAGTTTTATTTGACATGGGAAAGGTCTGGTAGTAGGAATGTGTAAGGTAAATAATGGAGGAGAAACCACAGGACAAAACAAATAGACATAGAAATTATTCTTTAATTTTTGCAATGGTTTTTCTTCCACATTGTAGCATAATCTGTATTTCTTATCTGTGAATGTCTATTTGCAATTTAAAAGCCATTGAAATTTACCTTCTACTTATAAGCATACTAGAATGAATACAGAAAATGAAAAATGGATTTGTACATGGATTTGACCACAGCATTCAGTTCTGAAGTAAAAATTTGTCTTGGAAAAATTACTAGCTCTGCCCTTAAATTCCTTTTTTAAAAAAATTTTTTTCAGTTTGGCAGGTTGGCAGACACAGTTCTAAGTATGCTCAAACCAGAATTTGATTAATACTAGATACTTAATTTCACTGTATGAGGAAAAATATTCAAGATCTTAATGATGGACAGAGAGGCTTGGTGTGCCATTCATGTTTTTGACTGAGGATCATTTACTTGGAAACAGTCAGTTCTAGTACTTATTGGCTTTTTCATCTTCTGGTCTCTTTGTTCAAGATGAAGTATATTCTATATACTAGATGCTTCAACTTAATCTAAAATTGTGGGTTTGATGATGTTATTTTGTCAGGTTCAGAAACTGCAGCTGTGCAAATAAAAAAGATAATAAATAATAATTCTCTCTTACCTCTATACTAAATTTTTCCTCAATTGTTGCTTTTATGGAGTTCTACACTCTCTTGAATGTATTTCAGGATTATAGCGCATGTTCTCAGGCACTGAAACAACTGAAACTATCATCACAACTAAGCAACGAAGTATGGCAGCTGCAGTCTCTGGTTTGGAGGAGAAAGCAGAGTGGATGGCAGTCTCTAACTTATTAATAAACTAGTGCCAGTGCCATTGCTCCTTTCTCCACCAGGGACAAATCACCCAACTGTTTTGCTGGTTCTCCGTTCCTGGGCTTTTAAGGGACTATTTAGTCTTGCCTTTCTGGAGCAGGTCCAGGTCTACAAATGGAAAATACATCTGTTATATTCTGATATTTATGTTGAGGTAGCTTTTCTATAGGCCAGATGATTTAACTCCTACTGTAGTGAGAAATGGGCTGTTTACTGTAAGTGAGGAGATGAAACTGCAGCCTTTCACTTGCTCCTCTTTACTGCAATGTCTGCTATGCAGACCAATGCTTGCTGGTTTGTACTCCCTCAACTTTCTCAATTTTCCAAAATAAGACCTATACTTTAGACATTCTGAGCATGCAGTGCCTAATTGGTCAGCATTGCAAATACCTGCAGTGCTGGGTATTACACAGCTTTAAAACCTGCTGTTTGTTTCTTGTTCTTCTCAAAGTTGTTTCTTGCAAAGGCTGTTTTATCCAGAGCTGTCTCTCTTGATATTGTTTTCTTTTTGCAAAGCAGGAAGCCCCAGATCTTCCCTGAGAAATCAGTGGGTGGGGAGCTGGTGTTGCTGACCAAAAAATATGCCTTTTGATCAATGGCCCAGGAATCAAGATGGTTGAGGCCAATTCTACGCCAGCTTGTACCTGCACATGTCTGGTCAAGGCACAGTACCTGCAAACTTCACAGGGGGTATCATTCATTTGCTTGGACTCACTCTTTCCATACTAGGAACTAGGCTGGGGTGCTGCATTGTCTGACATTCCTTTCCTTGTAGGAATGTGATGCTGCTTTTTTCTCTAATATTCAGAGAAGCATGTGGCTGGTGCTAAAAATAGTAATGAATAATTATGACTTTAAAGCCAAAGAAAACAAAGAGAGAATCTGGGAACCCTGAATATGGAAGTCCTCTTATTTGGCTGGCGTTTGCTTACCCTTTTTATTTGGTGTTTTTTTTTGCAATCAAATAAAACTTTGATAGGTAGATTTTCAGCTAAGCTGACTTTATCTGGAAGGCTAACAAGCTTTCCAAACAAAACAATATGTTTAATTAGATCATAAAGCTGTCTCCTCAGGAATGAAGCAAGGTTAGATGTTCAAGGCTTAGTGTGCAGAATCTGACATTATCAGAAGCCAAAAAAGCCCGAGGCTTCTCAGCCTTTTTTTTTATCTGTGATTCAGTGCCAGCTCAGCTGGGGACATTTGGTCATTCAGATACTGCAAAGTAGAAGTAGAGCTGATGTAAAAAATTATATTCTGGCACTCCTTTTTCGTGTTGTTTTCCCGTTCTGTGAAACGGGGAGAGTCCATTAACATCACTCTTCTGCTGCAGCTGTATTTCAGCTTCATATGTTTCGTTGGCTATAAGGGTATTAGCACAGAGGAGAAAACACAAGAGCAAAACAAGCTGCTCTTAGCAAAGACCTCCAAGCATGAGTGTTATAAGTGATGGAGAAAATTTCCTACCCACGTTAGGTGAAAATCTCGACAAGTGAATAGCAGGGCCATAGAGCTACGGAAAAGGAGAGGGATGGTTCTGCAGGAAATCTACACTGAAGTGCAAGCAAGTGTATGGAGCCTACATTACAGTGTTTAACACCACCAATGCCTCAGAGGTTAAGCCTCTCATCAGCTAATTATGAGCATCCTCTGTTGCTCTGGAAATTGCACAGCTGCCAAGTGTGACTCTGGAACCCTGCTGCACATGCAACAGAGGTCTGGCAATCTGTCTCTCACAGTATGCAATCCCACCCCTGCCTCTTCTCTTACAAGGCTAGCTTTTATTTTTAATTGCTGAATTTTTAAAATGGATCTCTTTTATATTATTCTGTATGTATATTGTTGTTATTATATGGCTTTATTATATATTTTCATTATATTCAGAGACATGAAGACTGTTGCTGATCAAGCATATGAACAGCTAAGAGAATAAGGGACACTGAAGGAGTACCCTGAAACATGCACTGTTGTGGTTCCTCATGCTTGCCTGTAACTTGTCTGTTCTGGCCAGAAGATGAGTGTTTGTCACAGTAAAACTAAGCCCTTGGTAATGTCAAAAACAGTCTCATTAGATGTCTGTGGAATTTGGGCTTCTAATTCACAGAGGACAGGTCAGCACCAGCCACTGAATGACACAAGAAAGACTTGAATAGTGCCAGACCAAGATCGTCTGTTCATAAACAGTGCCTTTGCATAGAGCTGTGTGTTTGGAGCCAAAATCAAGGTAGTTGCACTACAGAAATGCTGCACCCCATCACGTGCTGCCTGGTAGTTCAGACGCTGCTTAGCACTGGTGTGGTGGCATCATCAGTCACTCTGAATTTCTGCTCCCTCAGAGATATCTGTGCTCTGTTGCAGCAGTTCATGGAGACCAATGTAAGCAAGCGAGGAGCCTGAGACATGCTGCTGTTCAGCAGTTGGTAAAAGTATCTGTTTAAAGCCTTGATGCTGCTTCTGGAATAAATGAAACTGCTTTAGAAGGCAAGTTGAATTTTGAGAGAAGTTAAAATAAGCATTAAAGAAGTTTGCAAAATACACATAGATCCAGAACAACAGGTACAGCTCCTTAAAAGCTGATGCAACCTCTTTCAGATTCTTTTAGAAATACCTGAAATGAACTACAGAAAATTCAACCTAGAAACTTGAGCTAGTGCATACAGTGAAACTGGACTACCCTTAACACTGACAAGGAGCCTGTTATGTCTTTTTATTTTTTTAACCTAAAAAGTTCCACTACTGCAGAAAGATTAAAACAGTGGGGTTAGGCCAGAAACTCATAATTTAGGGTGTCTTTATTTTAAATCTAGTCTTCCTCTCACTTGCTTGAGGTCAAGAGATATTGGTTAGGTTTGGCTTGGTTTTGGATCTTGACTGGATAGAACTGTAATACCCCGATTAAAACAGAAATAAACATTAATTTAAAAAGTAACATCTAATTTATCCTTCTTTTTTTCTCTTGCAATCACAGGAAGTTGGCCTGTAATCTTCCCATTCCTTGCATGCTGTTCATCACCAGAGCTAAAGCTGAAGTTGATGTACAATCAACAGTCAGACATAAATGATGATTCTGGAGTATTTAGCCTGTTTAAATATCCCACGACATTTCTTTCCTGAACTGTGTAAATGAAAAGTCAACATCCAGTATTTCTTCACCCTGCTGATAACCGCTGATGTTTGCCAAGCACTCTGCCTCATCCCAGCCGAACTCTCCAAGAGAAATCAGTGTGATTCAACGCCTTAATGTGCCACAGTGCAGGAGCACCTGGGGAGTATTACTGCTGTAGGATGGGATTATGTCCAGACTAATCACAATGTCCTCTCTGCAGCACTACTTGGGAGTTGCTGTTGCACTGTTTCAGTTCTGGAGCTGGCTTGGCAGTAGGTCAAAAAACCTAAATATTGACTCCACTGAACACATAAATACTAGCACGCGTTAAATATTAGCAGTAGAGGTTCTCAAACCTCTGTGGAGGTAGTTTGTAGACACTGAGTTCAGACTGTGGTCTAGCCTACAACCTAACTGGAAATATGGTGTGTATTTCCCCCCCATTTTCTTTTTTTTTCTTATTTGTTCTTTTTTTCTTTTTTTTCTTCTTTTTCCTTTTTTCTTCTTCTTTTTTCTCTTTTCTTCTTTCTTCTTTTTTTCATCTCTTAATATTCATAGTGCTTTTCTTTTCCTGTGTTCTGACCTTACCCGACTGCCTTTGCTCAGGAAGCCCCATCTTGCAAAGGAGAAGACTCACTGCTGCTGTGTCTAAAGCCATCAAGTCCTTCAGCCTAGCCCATTGGACAGGAAAGATACTTATCACTGCCTTCTGGGAGCTCAAGATACCAGAGTTCTTGTCCTGACGTAACCCATCTGTCAGCAGGGGTCATGGTGTACTGGTTCAGTTCAGAAAATGAGTTTGGGGAAAGAATTCAAATAAGCACTTTTGTAAGCTGCCTCTTCAATTAGCAGAGAAAAAAAGCTGTTTTTGTAGGAGTACTGTGGTATGTTGCTACTTTCTGAACACCTTCTGGAAAAGCCGGTCTCTCTCCATTGATTGTGAAGGACTAGAAATTAAAATAAAGGATTTACAGAGAAGCTGCATTTTTCTAAACAGAGAAGGTTAAGATCAGCACTAGAAAGGCAATGTACTTTCTTGTTGGTCTATGTCACTAGAAATACCAGCCTTTAATAATGCCATTGAATTCTACAGATCTCTGAGCTGTTTGATGACACACACCACAGCTATAAGTACTTTTTACCTTTTCTCGGCAATTGCTTGTTATAAACAGTCACTGCTAGATCTAATCAGGTTTAAACATCTGAATCATACAAATGTAAGAGCAGTAGTCTAGAGAAAAGGGAATTTTAATGTAAACTAATTCTCAAAGAAAGGCGTAATTGTCATATGGCTTTGCTTTTGTATCTGAAATATATGACAAGCAACAGCATGAGGGAGGTGTTTCCATAGGAGCATCTCTTAAAAGTGTTGTCCTCAAATTACTCCTATGAGTCAGTAGAAGAGACATGTTTAAGGAAATGATCAAAATTAGAAATGGCTTTGTACATCTGTTTATTTTGGGCTATTTAAAAGCATAGTAAGCTTTGTATTTAACTGCATTCTTCACATGTTACTGTAATTATTGGCTGTAACCATTATTTTTTTCCTCTCTTCCTTGCCTTCTTTGAACTTCTAACTTTTAAACTTTCATTTATTATGACCTTTATTTGGTTTTCCTATAAGTGTTTGGATTTTAAAAAAATTTTAAAATCTTTGCTGTGGCTTGCTATTATTGGGATGCAGAATTTCACATATGGGTCCTCAGTATCCTCAAAGAGTTATACACACCTGATATGGGCAACCATTTTCTGACCTAAAGGTTAATAAAAAAATACATTTCTAATTTATTATGTTTCCTTTGTAGTCTTACTGACCAAGCAATTGGTAATTGGGTGTTAAACATACAAAATTCAATACGCTGATTGCTATTGAAATTTTTGGTCACATCTCGTTGTATGAAGGGGAACCAGGTTAGCTGAATGAGGTACATCTTCCAGCCCCTGACAGATGGCTGTCTCTGCTCCAAAGCCAGTTCTGCTGCGGAGCTGCTCGGGTTACCAACTCCTAATCTTTTCAAGTAACAATTACCTCAAGTATCTCTTGACCGCAGTAGCTGCTCTTCCAGTGACCCTGTCCATAGGTATTTGCATGGACAGCCACAGTTAGAAGAGAGTGTACAGTCAAGCCTTGCTGGGAGTTACAAACTAAACTTTATGGGCTCACATCCCACAAATCTTGCCTCTTTTTTGAACAACACTGAAATTTTTAGTCCAAGAACCTTTCCTTCAGAAGTTTCATTGTTATAAAATGTATGAATCACTAAGAGTTCTGACTCTAATAAGTTGAAGGTCCCAAACACCTACCTCCGTCTCTAACCTCCTTCCTGACTCCTTGGGTTTTATGGAATACTTCAGAAAGGCAACTTGAGTGATCTGCTCCTGTTTCTCTTGATGTGCTCAAATGACGACCCCCTGAATATATGACCAATAAGACACTGAATTATGTTGTTCCATCAAGCCATGATGATCATCTTAACATATCTAATTTCCATTCCAAGTTCCTGATTACCTTCATGTACGCTATTGCTGAATACAAGTCCACGTTTACTGTGCTAGTCTTCTACAGAACATAAGTAATAAACTACACAAGATGTTCTGAATCAAATGGAAAAACCCCAAAGTTAATTTAAAGGCTTAAAGGTAGAGGGATTTAAAGTTGTTTTCATCTTCTCAAAACTCCTGAGAGCTGACATACTGGTTTTCCTACCCAGTGATTTCTGTATGGGACAAGGATCAAGCTGCGCTGGCAAGCCTCACCAAGTTTCCAGGAAAGGTGAGGGGAGTCTCCTATGAGCTTTTCCACTTTCTGGTTTTATATTCAAGGTCTTTGGAGTGGTTTCCTCCTCCTTGGAGGAGGAAAGGCCTCTGTCGTTTTCATTTCAGTGTGGGCATAGGAGACCTGTGGCTGCAGGTTTAGCAGCCATCCTGAGCTGGCTCTGATTCGCTGTGACTTTGGTCCTGATCTGAACAGGCACCTTCCGGAGCTGTGACTGTGTGACTTGGCACAAGATGAAGGCTGCACCAGGTGAAGGCTATGCCAGCTGCTCTGTGTGACACACTTCAATAAAATTTCTCTGCTGTCAGGTAAGAAAGTATTATTTACTGTAATGACTAAAAGCGTGCCCCATTTTGCTTCTCAGGCATTTTTTCTCAGGAAACACTGTTTTTTGTGCAATTGCACTGTATGAATACCGGTGAGTTCCATGCTGCACATGCAATCCCAAATACAGTGTGCTCTTACATGCCATTTTGTGATGTAATGACAGCTGAGATGATTACATGCTCTGTAAGGCAGTTCTTACTTTCAAGATCTGCTTAAAGAAAGGGAATTTAAGAATAGATTTTTTTATAAATGTTTTATTACTATGTTCAAAAGCCTAGAACCTCAAAAGGCTCGTGAGTGTAAAACAGAACAAATCCTCCATACAAGCCTTTTCTGTCTGTGAAAATGATAGGTGTGTATTTTGTGTTTGTCTTTGCTTATACCCCCAGGCAGGAAAGATCTACTGTGATGTGCTTTAGGTAACTGGATTTATTAAACGTGCCTCAAATGGTCTCTTCCTTTCTTTACCATTAAAAGAAATGTGGGGATGTGGGTATCTGTGTCCTGTTGATCACCAGGTTAATGGTGCATCTTTGAGGGGAAAAAAAAGAAAAAAAGACTTCTCTACCAGGGGGAAAACACAGGGCAGCAATTAGGGTCAGGAGTGTGGGAATATATAGATCATACCTGAAATGGCTATAGTGCACTGGGGAGGCTGGTCATATGGGAGAAGAAATTCTGTAATAAAGGTCAGAGGGAATATGGGTCAGATGGCTTAAATGGCTGCCAGCCCAGGAGGGAGATAACAGGACTGGAAATAGCAAGTGTAGCATGTTATCCATGAAAGAAAGAAGAAAACGGTGACCAAAACAGTGCAGGTATGTTGTAGTGTGCAAGGCCTCAGAAAAAAAATTGAGACAAGAATTATGAACATATGGAGGTTGATAAAACAGAAAGTTGGGTGCAGGTGGGATGTGTTCAACCACAAATGTTTTGAATAAAAACATTTGTTTTCTAGTCCTGCTGAATTCCTTATCTGTGTTCCTGTGAAACTGCGAAATATATTCTCAGAAAAAAGTAATACCTAAATCTGGAGAAGTATTAGTGTGAGAAGTGTGATGCTGGTGAAGAGGTATCGGACAGACACGTATCAGTCACTTGGTATTGGTCCAGAGTATCATACCAAAAAAACACATGAGGACTGCAATACTAGAAATCAGTCTAAGTATATATAAAAAATGAGTGGATGGCAAGAATATTAGCAGTCAATTATTGTTTTCTTTAGCCAGAGAAAGGAGAGTAGTTTAGGAGGAGAGTAGTAGGGAGAGTAGTTTATCTAGCCATTTCTGGCTCCCTGCCTTCTGTACTGTGGAATGAGTCATCTTCCAGTGCTAGAAACTCTACTGTAACTCTAATGCCACATTTTACCTCCTTGAATCTGAGGCCAAGGCTAAAATTCTTTTCGTGAAGCTTGTTCTGCCTGATACAGTTAACATTGTGTCAGAAATGGCCTTAGCATCCAGACTGTTCTAATTTAGAACTGAAAAAGTAGAGATAAGATAGAGGTTATCTCACAAAACACATCTTGCAATTCCTGAAAACTAAAGCCCACAAAAAACCCAATGTGTTTTCTTATCTGTGAAGAATTTACTGTATCACCAGGATCTATGGACTAGACTAAGCACACGCAAGTTACACCCTGAACCTCCAGGCCTGTGAGCTTTCATTCCTACTTGCAAATTTTAAACCCTTTGAGGAGGATGAGATCTGCACATCTCACGCTGTTCGTTAGAGCTGGTGCAAGTTTCTGTGTGGCAACAGATCACAGTACAGCTGGATTTGGCAGTGGCTGGGAGCGAGGACCAGCTCCTACACTAACAGCAGAGAGCACCTTAGCCTCCTTCCCCTCCATCCCTCTGCATGCCTCTCCTTGCAGACCACAGTTTGCATGCCTGTCCTTGCAGACCACAGCCACGCTGTCAGATGTGCAGTTATGGGGCTTAGTGCCCCTGTTGTGCCATTCCCTGGCGCTGCCAGCTCCTCCTCATCACCGAGCCATGAACCCCAGTTTGTTCCCAGAGGATGGTGTCCCTTGGCGGGCGCTGGCACATTGTGCTGGGACAACTGCACGGGTTGAGCAGCACTGACGTGCTGGGCTGTTCTTGCATTCTTTGGAGCAGCAGGCACCCACTGCACCTGGAGCAGCGTGAGTCCCATGGCTGCTCCCACCCACCACGCATTCCCTTCTCTTGGAGAGCTGCGGCTGCTGTACTCAGGCTGCCCTGGGAGGGGGTGAGGCGTGAGCAGATGGAGGAGGAATGGGTTTGGTGGTGGAGTTGTCTGCACTGATGACGCTCTGGGGGGTCCAGTTCAAAGCAAAGCATCCCAGCGAGGCCTGTGGCTAGAGCAGGAAGGTTTCCACCATTTCCGTGAAGCTTGTTTAAGCCCAAATATTGTTTCAAATCATGGCAGCAGGAGCTGGGGTGCTGCAGGCAGCCTGACCTGGAGACCAAGGGGCCACTGGGAAGCAGAGGAAGCTGCTGCATTGTTGGAGATGATATGATGCTGTCACCTGACTGAAAGGTGGCACATTTTGAAGAATTCAGCAGGAAGTTTGTCAGCCATTTCAAACTGGCCACCCCAGTGTTCCCTTGCTTACTGTCCTGGATAAAACTGTCGCTAAACCACTTCTTTTAAGAAAGTATTTCAAGGACAGAGAATTCTCAGAAATGGTTGTTCAAACGGGTGTCTCCCTGTCCTCCCTTTCAAAGAACAATTTTAAGTTCAGGACCACCTGAGGAAGGAAATCTTAAAACAAGGATTGCAGAGATGTGTCAGTATCTCATGTAAGGTATGGTACCTGTCCCAGGCTACATTATCTTGTCCTTCACTAGAAATTGCTCTTAACCATTTATAGCTATCTTAATCTTTTATCTTCAACATGCATCTTACATCTTCAACAGATTGATTCCCTTTAATGTGAAATGCGCTATGCAAACGTCAGATATTATTATACTATTATCAGGCATAATCAGCCTCATGTATTTTGTTTACAGATTACCCTAGAGGTGCTGGAAACTGTTATATATGCCTTCTGAACAGATCATGCTGGCTTTGCATTAATACCGTTTTATGGTCTGCTTTAATTTTCAAAGTGCAAGTCTGGTAGCTGAATCTGCCACACAGTAAATACGACACCTTTCAGAAACAGTGGGACTAAGAAACAGAGTCAGTGACTTTCCAGAGGAAATACCAGTAAGTCAGTAAAAGAGAAACAATAGCATGCTTGATATTACAAATAAATGTGTTGTAAAAGCTATTTCTCCTTCTTCATGCTACTCTTTGCTGTGATGGTTTGCTGTCTTCATCTCTGTAATCTCCACCTACATAAGAGCGCTTCCAGCTTTGCAGGCAAGTGCATGACGTATCACACACGCGAAAAACACACTGCAACTTGAAACAACATTTATGTGGACTACTGCTATGTGTAAAAGAGGAGCTGGATCAAGCCTTGTGCACTTGTTTGGTGTGTGCAATCATACTGTAAACTCTACTGGAAACCTTGGCAGTTTGCTGTGTTCTCGTTTTCCCATTTTCTAGGTCTTGTGCTTCATGACGCTATTTATTCACTCCTGAGAAACAGCCATGTGTTTCCCAAGGGACCACATCTAGAAACTGATGCTCATTTGATGCCAGGGTCCTGCTGTGTACCTGTTGGAGTGTGTGTTTATCATCCCTGAGAGAGCAGGGACATGTCCAGGTCCCTGAGCGCAGGTGGGCAGCTCTGTCCTATCCACATCCCCATCACTGCTTGTGTCCATAGGCTGTGGTTCACAGTGGGTGCCTCAGACAGGCTTTCATCCCATGCACGGTGTTCTCTGTTGCCCGTAATGCACCTGGGCTGAAAAAGAATCCTGGTTGTTATTCCTGATGCTGAGTTTCAGTGAAAAGAACAGCCGCAAGCATGGAACAATTAAATCTGATCAAGGGCTGCAGTCTGTGGAAAAGTCATACATAATAATTATTCTGAAATGTCTGCTTTGACTATCTCTGAATATCACAAGCTCTATACTTCATCCTTTTTTATTTTATTCAACAATATTTTTCAACTAAAGAACCAAACCTACCCAATAACAAAACAATGTGCTCTGTATCGTATGACATGTGCAAACCCTTGCTGTGACTGAGAGGGGAGAAGGCTGGTAAGTCAAATCTTATTTCCTGGAACCAGTAACAGTTTACGAGGCCTGTGGAAACAGAGCTGATAAAAAATAGACCAATCCAAGCATGGTGTGAGGATCAAGGACAGCACGTAATGTATTGTAAATGGGCTGTACATTATTTATATAAATTAGCATAAAGTTACAGTTTTACAACTCTGAAAGTCTTGAGTTACACATCAGCTGTAACAGAAGCACCTCTTTAAATCTTAATATATGCAAAATGACACTTGATACCTTCAGGTTTTAAAAAAAAAGTCCCTCCAGTACAATTAAGAAGCAATTCTTGTCTTCTTGCTGAGCTAATTTGTGTTTGTTACTTAAACAAAGAAACACTTACTTTTAAAGTAGTGGAAGTCATAGGTTTGCAATAGTATAATTTTCACTCGAAGTGCAGAAACTTCAATGAAAATGCATTAACTGATCATTAAGACTATTCCTGCAAACTGATAGAGATACTTAGCAAGACTTAAAAGCAAGAGCTTAATTAGGTCACGTTATGCCAGAAAATTCCAGTTTATCAATAAGCAAAATATTTGGGCCTAAGTTTGAGGAGGTTTTAAAGAGCAGCCAAACTATATAGCCAGCAGTTTATCAATTAATTTTTTAGAGAGATAAAATGATATTTTCCTGTGCAGAGGAATTGTTCATAATGCTTTTAAAAGCCAACACAATCCACTCTTTAAAGCAAGAAGATGCTGTTTGCTGTGGTATTTCCTCTTTGGACTTGAACAACCAGCCAAAGTTTAGATCTGTTTCCTTTAGGAAAGATAGCTAGTGATGTATTCAGATATCCTTGAAGTATCCCTCTGTATTTCCAAGAAATTGGAAATACAATTCCAATTCCTGTTTCATGAATTCAGCTTAAGAACAGGACAGAGAACATTTTGTCGTGAATTTTGGCTGGTGTTCTTCTGCCATCACTGAGCCCAAAGGTTTGGATATTTATTTAATAGCTTTGAGTTCTGCTTTGTGTACTCAGCAGGAAAAGCTGTCATAGATGCCAGTACCTTAAGGGGCCTTATAAAGAGGAGGGAGAGGGATTTTTTGTAAGCACAGAGTGACAGGACAAGGCAGCTCTACATCAGATGTTAGGAAGAAATTCTTTCCCACGTGGGTGGTGAGGCACTGGAACAGGTTGTCCAGAGAAGCTGTGGATGCTGCATCCCTGGAGATATTCAAGGTCAGGTTGGATGGGGCTTTGAGAAACCTGGTCTGATGAAAGATGTCCCTGCCCATGCCAGAGAGGTGGGAACTAGGCAGTCTTTAAGGTCTCTTCCAACTCAAGCCATTCTTTGATTCTGTGATTTTCCATATAAAGAGATAAAACTGCAATAAAAACACATCACTTTCTATTCTTTAAGGGGAACAAGCAGCAAAAACCCTACACAAGAGGAAATGCTTTCTGTCTTGGGTTCCTTTTCAGGTTTGCCTTGTGTCTATTACAGACCTCCTTTGTAAAAGCAAGTATTGGTCTTGTTACTCCCTTAATTACCCCTTATAAAGCTAAAAATATTTGTGTAAATGGATGAACTGCAAACAACTAAAAAGCAGCTACTGCCTGCTTGCCTTGGTCAATATAATACCTTACACATACATTTACACTTCTGAGTCAATAGGAACTGTAATTGTGTGTTAAGAGCAGATTTCATCCTTCAAAAATTTACAAGAAGCTATGTCTTCTCATTCTAGTGAAGTCACTCATTGCTTGCATCTTGAAGACCTGAAGTCTGTAGAAAGTCCTGAAGATACTACTTAAAGAAAAAACGCCTTGCATTTCTTCATGTGTGACTTAAGGTTGAGGACTTATATCCAACTTACACCGTAAGGAGAGTGGGAATGGTTCTTGCACCATGTAAAACGTCATGTTTCCAAGACTAAAATCTTCCAAAAGAATCCACAGTTTTAACAGATGACAGCAGGACTGGATCAAAACTGTTTATGTAGCACAGGCATCACTGAGAGAAGTTGCTGTGAAAGAAGGAGACAATTTTTCTGGTGTTTGGCACACTCCTAATTGCAAGATCTCACAACTATGCAGCAAGACTAGTTTGCCTAATGCAGTAAGAAAATTACTGCAGTGCTCACACAGGAGAGAGCCATCCTCACACCTGACTTGCTTGGATTCCTTTCCTGATTATCCTGGCAGGAATGGAATGGAATGGAATGGAATGGAATAGAATAGAATAGAATAGAATAGAATAGAATAGAATAGAATAGAATAGAATAGAGTAGAACAGACTCAGTTGGAAGAGATCTGCAATGATCATCTAGTCCAACTGCCTGACCAATTCAGGGCTGACCAAAAGTTAAAGCACCTTGTTAAGGACATTGTCCACATGTCTCTTAAACACTGACATGCCTGGGGCATTGACCACGTCTCTAGGAAGTCTGATCTGGGGTTTGACTTTGGTAAAGTTTATCTTTTGGTAAAGAAATGCCTCCAAATGTCCGGTCTAAGCCTTTCCTGGTGCAGCTTTGAACCATTCTCATGTGTCCTATCCCTGGGTCCCAAGGAGAAGGGATTAGCTCTCTCTCTCTCTCTTTACTTCCCCTCGTCTTTATTGCAGAGAGCAATAAAGTCACCCCTCAGCCTCCTTTTCTCCTAACTGGATGAACCCAGCATCCTCAGCAGCTCCTCACAGGAGGAGCTCCTCACTTCTGGCCTTTCACCATCTTTGTTGCCCTTCTTCAGACACATTCAAAGACTTTTGTATTAGATGATAATTATGAACTATACATTAAGGAAAGTTACTGTATTTGATACTTATTAAATACCAGTTGGTTTGATTTTGCTGATAATTTTGCAGATCTAGTTTAATGACCTGTACAGAATTAGTGAGTTGGACAATTAGTTGCATGGAAAGTAAGTTCAAAGAAAAGAGATTTGTTCTCTCACCATATGCCAACAGATTGCCTGTAGGTAAGTCACCTAGAGTTGTCCAAAAGCTGTTTCATGCATGAAGGCTCAGAAAGGAGATACTGTCAAGCATTTTGCAACGATAAGTACAGAACAGCATCATTGATGAAATAACTTGTAATTTTTCACCTGGAGTTTGAGGTGTTTAATACTTTATTTGGCATGTATATTTTTTGTTCAGAATTAGTGCATATGGCCTTTGAATGAGTAGCGTGTTCATGGGAGACTATTTATTTTGTCAAAAATTCTCATTTTATGTCACCCTCAAATCTGCCTTATTGGCAGAATTCATTTTGGGAGAAGACAAATAAGCGTGGCTGTGGAACCTGAGCAGCTGCTCTGTAGGCAGCATATGGAGGCCAGCAGGCTGCACAACGCAGGCGCAGAAGGAGTGCACAGGTGGGAAAGGTGAGATGAAGCTTCTTGTTTTTGCCAACGTGCTCAGCTGGCTGCCAGTAATTATACGTGCTTGTCCTGCTACCAGCAACACCATGCCCAGTGTCAGCCAAGAGATAACAAATCATGCAGGAAGAAAACAATGGATTTCTTAAAATTAAACATATCTTTAAACACTCTGTGAATAATAAAGGAGCCAACACCACTTACTTTCCCACAGCACTTGAATCCGTAAATTAAGGTTTGCCTAAGAGTGTGAATATTATTATTTATTTAAGAGCTCTCACATTTCCCTTCACTTCTTCTCTTCCTCTTCCCCATTACTTGTTTGTCGGGAAGATGCTGCTTGCATTCACGGATATGTGTCCAAAGTAGGAGGCAACCAGAGGCTGTGGAATATTAGATTGGTTGACAGAGTGAACAGGAGTGGGGAAAGAGGGGTGTGATGTCGGGGCAAGGTAAGGGGAGAGACTATAAAAGGTGTAAGGAAAGGTTAGCAGGAGGGGAATAATATTGGGTTTCTTTTGTGATTAAAAATTTCTGACCCCAAAGCATCACCATGTCTTTGTTTTGGAGATTGTTTTTTAATGCATTATCTTAACCTTTAGTTAAACCTTTTAGTTACACACTCCAGACAAGAAGTAAAAGTTCAGAACAGCTATGGTAAGCAAAGTTTTAAAATTTTATCTGGGGTTTAGTGGTCAAAGCAAATGATATGATCCACATTTTTAGCATTCTTGCTGAAATCAAATGCAGGCTACTGCGTCGGTGCTATTTTTTCACGTGCCCTGCTTTAGCCTGTGCCTTGTTGCCTCTGGCCGTGCCTGCCCTGGGAGAGGGTCAGCAGTTGTGGTGCCTGATTGCTGCAGGGCTAAGCTGAGCTGCCTCTTCACTGAACCGCTTACTCCAGTGCCAGGCTCCAGACGAGCCGTCCCTTACATGTCAGCAAATGTTGAGAATAGCGCATCTTAGTAGCAAAACATCAACTAAATAGGACATTAAAATAAGATACTTCAGGAACAATAAAAACAATTGTAATAAGTGACTTTAATGGAAAACATAGCTATCATGGAAAATGTGAACAAAATAACCCCCCTAACTCACATCCCAAGGATGCATTTGTACTGACAAAAAAATTTGAGACAGTGTGGTAATGGGAATAAACTCGTTCTATACTGAAGGAGCTGCTCAGTTATTATAAGACCAAAAGAGAGTTTCTTTTTCCTTTCAATCATTTCTGTTTGTCTAAAATTGTTTGCCATATTATTGCTTCATAAAACCTATTTCTTCTGTGTTGAAATATTTCTTTTCCTTTGTATGTCTGAAAGCCCTTCCTGTAGTTTTTCTCTTTGTGACTCCTTCACTTCATGTTTTATTTCCCCCTTCCATTCCTGGCATTAGTTCTGTTGAATGCTGTCTCTTTATGACTTTATTCATTACTCAGTTCTGGAAGTATGTTAACTACTGTAACTCCATTATTTTTTTGCGTATCATTCATGTAAGATGAAATGCACAGCATTGTAATACAGAACCTTGTGATAGGATCCAGTTTCTTTATACATTAAATTAGATGTTTTCTTATTCCTGTCAAAGTAGATTTAGGAATTATTCTTTACTATTCCCAGCTATAGCAGAAATACTGGGAAAAAAAAGTTCTGAGTATGAACTGCAGTAATAGCCACCTAAAGCGGAAAAGTACAAGGTAGCTAAAAGCCGATGATTTCCTTCAAAGAAAAATTTACCCTTCTTAATGGAAAAGAAATTAATTAGTGAACAGCAAAGTTGTAGCACTTACCCTCTGTTCCAAAATCAAAGCATCCTATATAATGCCAGGGTCAAAGTCTGCTACAAATATTGTTTTCAAATAAATACCCAGCTGTGTACCAATATGGAAGTTTATATTCACAAAACACATCTGACTAGGTGTTTTCATTAATAAACTTCACTGCTAAAATGTTTACAGGCAAAATACTTTTCAGACAATAGATAAAGCCAAGACTTAAATTTTTCCAGGTATCTGCACAAAGAAGGAAAATGTTCTTCAGCTGAATGGGTGTAAGTCCTTAACCAAATAACTCTTTTGGCTATAATTCCTGTTGAAATCAGCACTGGCCTCTCTCTTTAATGATCAGGGCTTTGTGTTTTACATATTCATAAGAGGGAAGGCTGACTTACACTCACGTTGCTCCCAAATGTAGACAACTAGATTTGTTCAAGGTTTCTGAACAAGATAAAATAGACACTGTTGTTACCAAATGATGGAAACAATACCCCTTCTCTTCAGTAGAGAGCCATACAGCTGTTTTCTAGACTCCCACCCTTTTGAATGTACATTGTTTAGGTGCTCATCCTTCGGATTTCTGGAATATTGAAAATTAAATTAGAATGTAAGAGAGAGAGAGTTTCTCTCCTGATGTTAGCTGAGAGCCATGCTCCTGCATGCTGTCTTTTGAAGCTGTGTCTACTAAAAGAACAAACCTCATCATGTGAGTATTACTGTTATTGAATATTTATCTTGGACAGCACTGACACCTTTGCAGGATAAATGACCATTTCTTATACTTCCCTTTAATTATTTTTTGCTTACTGTGACTTAGGTGCACTTGGTTTACTGCACTAAGGCCTGGGTCTTAAAGATGGATGGGGTTGACACTTGCACAGCAGGTATCCCTTTTGTGGGGGAGATCTGTAAGGGAGCTTGTAGCACAGATCTCTGTTATGTAGACATGTTTCTTGTCTGTGTGATAACTTCTTGCAACATATAGCAGTGATTGGACAGAGTTCATCTCTCACAGAATTTGCACATGCTAGGAATTTTTTCTTATTCCGAGTTTAAGACATTTTCTGTGTTTGCACTTCCTGCTAAATACTAGACTTCCACAGGTATTATTCCACATAGCTGCAGAGTAATCCAGCACCTTTGTTAGAGGAAACTAGGACCCTTGAAATTTGCTTGCTTGCTTTGCTTTATTAAGTGTTTCCTATCCAAAATATTCTTTTTTAATTAGGTCAGTTGTTTCAAAGTAAACTCTAAGGTGAGAAGATACAGCATTGCCTTATACTTCCTGGGCAGCAGCAGCGTCTTTTGAATGTGTGCCGGATGCACGACAACCACTGTGGACTATCACTCTGACAGCCCTGGTGTTATGGGGAGAACATCAGCCTCTTCTCCTCTGATTTTGAATGAAGGGAAGACTTCTGGGACCAATAACACCCACCTTCAACCCTTGTGACAAGCTTCTTATGGAGGCTCTTCCAGAGTGACTCTGCAGAAGATTCACCCTGGACTTCCAAAGACAGACTGTAGATTGTCTGCCTTTATGTAAGTGACTGTTTTTTCTTTCCTGAAGTTTTTTCTTTAGTACAGTAGGTCTGATATATATTTTTTCTCTTTCTAAAGTGTTAACTTGCTCAGCACTTAGGATTGTGCTTAGCAATCCAAATGCTGCAATTCAAATGCTGCAGAAGACATCACCACACTCTGGCTGAGCCATGACAGGGTACTCGACATGTGCACATCTCATACCTTCCCACTCAGAAGAGCTGGGTTTCACAAACAGTGACGCAGAAAAGAATAAGCCACAACTCAAGGAAATACAAGTATTCCCAATTAAAAGATTCACCTGATTTCCTATGTGAAGGCCATCAATTAAAACCTACTGGTTCTAGATGTGATGTTTAAGCACACTTCAGTTAAGAAAACTGAGCCTGTGAACCACCAAGGTAGACCTTGAGTCCATTTTCCATTACTTCTTTCCACTTTTGGACAGTTCTCCACTACACACAGAAGAAAAATTTGTTTCCTTTTCATCCTTTCCACGTCTGTGCAAACTGCAAGTGGGGAGAGCGAGGCAGGGCTGGTGCTTCCATCCTTGGGCTACACCGTCAGCCCTGCCCAGTGTAGTGTGGGCAGTGGGGTCGACACCAGCAGAGCCACTGCCGGCAGGGGAGGTGCTTGGTGGTTCCACTGCCAGGATGTGATGCTGCGCACGGGGCTGCAGAGGCTTTCATGGTCACTGCTCATTAAACATTTCTGATGCCGACTCAGGGGAAGGGGAAGTTGTGACTCACCACTCCAAAGGCTGGGCATCTCCATGGGACAGAAAGGTGGAAAAAGCAAGAGTTTTACTTCACTAAGTTACTAAGTCACTAAGATGCTGGGAGATATGGCTGCATACAAGCAGACAAAGCAGATCTGCTGCTTAGACGGCAAGTTTACAGTTTATTTTCTTAGTGTAAGTTGCTTACTGAAACAGAAAAAATTCAAAAACAATAATGCTTCAGTGCCTAATGCAGCCCCCCCATCCAGCTCCCTGTTAAGACCAGCAGGAGAACAGACAGCAGTGCTGGTGGCTGCTTTGTCTAATCTATAATACCACAGTGTTTTATTGAATAACATATCTATTTGTCATCTATTTTTCTTCATCATTAATGTTCCGAATGCGATTATCAAAGGTGTCCTTACACCTTTAAATCTACTTTGGAAGCAGAGCCACAGCCAAAATGCTAATGAGCTTGCCTTAATTGTAAACATTGAACGCTGATAAGAATGAAACTCCATCCTCTGATCTAAGGAGTTCTTACGTGTTTCCTACTTACACCACTTTTTATCTGATTCTCCTTCACTTCTGTTCTTAGGCAGATTAATAGGCACCTGAACAGACAAATAACAGTACTACATCTCCTTCACACCCTTTTGACAGACTTTTGAGACTGCAAAATATTTTTGGAAAATTATTATTGGAAAAAAGATTACTGAATTATCAGGCGGACAGCAATTTTTCAGGCTGGAACAATCCGTTTCCCAGCACTCACATGAACACATTTGTAACTTGTACTTAAATGCTGATGGGACATTTTTTAGAATGTGATAAGTGTGAAATAGCCTGTAGTTTTATCAGTGCTGGTTGCTTCCCACTCCTGCAAAAAAAGTTTTATTGTGATCATTAAGCTGCAGGTAGGCAGTGCCTCTGGACTGTAAAATAGGAATGTTAGTGTGCAGTGATGAAAGCAAACTTTGCTCAACACCTGTCTATATATATTGCAGGTTTCAGTGGCTGCCCAGTTGATCCGTTCACTCTATTGTCTGGGAATTAAGTTGTGGTAAGTAAGAGCAACTAAGACTGAGTTTTCTTTTCTTCTCTTTTGAACTTTTTTAGCTTGCAAATCTAAAACTCTGCTTTTGCAGTTCAAGGAATGCCAACAGAGAGGTAATGTGGGGTACTGGAGTGGCATGTGAAATGTCATCCTCTTGTTAACATTTTCACCTTGTTTTCCTTTAACTGCATTTATATTTTAAGGAAGTGATAAAGAACAACATAGTTCTGAAAACAAACTGTGCTTTTTTTTTCTACCATTAGCTAGGTTTATTTTTATGAAATATGGTAAAGAAATAAATTATTTTGTTAGCAGCTGCCACCCCCCACCCACTCAAAAAAACTGCCTATAGCAAAAGAAAGTATTGGTTTAACTCTTATTTGGGTTGAAAAGAAGTGAGATTTTAAGTCATAGTAATCAGTGGTATTGGATACTGGAAAACGTCTAGGATATGATTAATGAAACATTGGAAGGAAATACGGTCAGTTCGTGTGTTAGCGTAGATCTTGTGTAAAACCTGTGTGCCTCACGATGGCTGTGTCAGGCTATTCTTGATGGAAACATTTTCTTATGCTAATTTGGTTTGATACACGGAGGTAAGAGGAATACATTAGAGTCTAATGCAGTTTGCTCAACTAATGTCGCAGCAGGCAGAAATCGACTGGTTTCTCAGTAACTTTTATTATCAGCTCTTCCATTAGATCAGTAAGTCTTTTTAATGTCATTCTTTTTTCCTCTCTTTATTCTTTACTATGTATTTTGTCTTTAAGATGGGGTAGATCTGTTCTATTTTCTTGTTGGTGGGGTTAGTAATGTTCTTGTCATTTTATTCTGAAAAGGTAATTGTTTTATTTAAATGCTAGGCAATTCAAGTAGTTCTCTGGTGTTTCCTGGCTCTGGCTCCTCTGTGGCAGTGTCCAGTGCTTTGCTTGATTGTGAATTCAAAAATGAATCTCTGGGATTTGTTCTTTCTCTGCACATAACTAGACATTTGTTCTCTTTGCTAGTTTATGGTTTTTTTTTAGTTTTGCTATGTGTTAGATTTAGGCTTGTGAGCAATGAATCTTATGGATCCACAGGCATAAAAAATGAGCACGGTGCTCTGTTTTTGTAGCTTTCACATATCTCTTTTTGCCTTTACTACTGCATGAGTTGAAAGTTTACATCCTGGCTAAGCCTGCTGACTTATTAAAAGAAAAAGCCCCAAGGAAGCGGCTGGTGCCAGAGCAAAGACAAGACTTGTCCCTAGCAAGGCTGAATCATTGCTGGTGTTTATTTAAGTTGTTACTGCTGCTGTTGCATCTGGGGCTTTGTGAACCATGGAACAGGTTCTGGGGCAAAACTATCAGCTGATGTAAAGCTACTGACTGAATTTGTGCTGGCTGCGGAGCTTTCTTTTCCTGTCTCTACATAACGTGCTTCGATGTTGCAAGTGGTACATTTTGAGGGAAAAAAGACAATATTTCTTTAAACTGTGTATAAGAAAGGCTGCTATGTAGCTTGGTATTTATTTCTATGAAGTATTTGTGATAAATAGTCATATTTACTAAGTCATATATTTGGATATCAGATCAGCTGATAAATCCCTTTTAAAGATAAAAACTGTAGCGCTGTGGTGAATGATAAGGAAGTGATGTATTTTTGTAGAAAAGCTGAGACAGAAGGAGGGGGAGAGAGAGAGAATGGGGAAAGCCTGGCTGAACCCAAAATCTGATACGGAGCTGCTTGAGCAGCCTGTAGGTGCACGTATGGTCACGTTGGTGGTTTATTATCAGTTAGTTTTGAAAATACTGCTCTTTTCTTCAGTACTTTTTATTTCATTTTGGTTTGACTGGGTCTGTTCCCCAGGAGTGAGATTTCTTTAAGGCTTACTGCTCTGTAGCTCTTATGTCAGGCACAATGTGGCCTTTCGGTGAGTTGTCATGGGTGGAGAGGTACGAACAATACTGGCCGGGCACACGCAGGTGGTAGTTGATTTTCTCTGTGTTAAGTCCAGCAAAACAAACACACTGACAACTGTTTCTGATTTAAAACTGCAAAGCACAGAGAGTGCAGCTCTGCAACAGAGGCAAAGCTGTTACAGCCCAGTGAGTCACTGAGGAATGCAATATAGGGCAACTGCATGACACCTAGTGTTGCTCAGATAATTCCTGAGAGACTTTAACTCTGAAATGCTGTGGTGAGCGAGTATGGATATAAAAACCACAGGAGCCCACTTTGGCTCTGAGTTTCTCTCTCCCACATTTTATTTCAGAATTTGAATGCCACTGATTTTTTTTATCTATCTGCCTCTTAGGAGGAGGAGGAAGGTTCAGTTTCTTTTGAAGTTAGAAAGGATGTCACACATGGTTAGCATTTTCCAAAGGCAAGGAAAGACTATACTCACAACGAAAGAAGCACACATGATGGTGTGAGAGGATTTGCCACGAGGTTCACCGAAACGGACTGGATTACATCTTGCACAGGCATTAGTTTTCAGACCTTTGCAATATGCATAGCATATTGTGACCTGCCACTTTCAGGAGGAAATCAGCTCCCGTTTCAGCACCGCTCCCAACAGGTGGATATCCAAAGCACCAGTGCGTGTCCTGACGTGAGCTCCATGACTTCACCCTGTGTGCAGGCACCCTGGCTGTCCTGCCAGCCAAGGCGGGAACCAGATGCAGAGCACTGAGACACCAGGGCTGGCACGGGGGTGGGCAGAGCTCGTCACTCCAGCACCTCATCCAGCGATTGTGGGTATCCTGCCCCTGGACCTGGACCGGTGTGTCCAGCTGACACAGCAAGTTGCCGCAGTGTGCGTTGTCATTGGCCCTTTCTCTAATATGTTCCTTTGCATGTAGTTGTCTTTGGTGCTCAAAAGTAAACCGCTATTAGGGTTTTCATTGTCATTTATATCTTGCGTCAGCAATGCTGGTCTTTTCTAGCACGCCTGACGTCAGCCTTTCCAAAGGCGTGTGTGAGCTGCCAGGGAGTGATTTGGTCACTTTGCCACCCCAGTGCTCTGCTCCTCTGCAGCACACAGATTGTCTTCTGAGTATTTTCTCAAGATGTTAATGTCTGTATTCAGGCCAAGAAAGAATACTTTAAAGGGAAAACTACAGAATGTAGATTATCTTTGTAGCACAGTGATTAATTAACAGTAAGTAGCTGTAGCTAGGACTCCAGCAAAGAGAGTATCATGTGTCTCTCCACTATCTTCTCAGCTGTTCCTCTTAACAAGAGCTGGAATCTGTGAAAGCTGACAGCTTTGGTAGCACTTCAAGGATATAGATGGTTCTGCTTGCATCAGTCCTTGATAGCACTCACATAGCACGTGCTGTTCTAGTAACGCCTCTGCAAACCCAAATGCTCAAGGCAGATGTTGTAAAGGCCTCCAGTATTCAAGTCTACCTTCTCAAACCAGAAACTGGCTAGGGCTCGTATGAATAACTTTATATACATGCCTATTAGAAAACTTCCTCCACAGAGGTGATCAACTCTCATTCTATGATGTTTAATCACATAAAGCATAAACAATAATAATACATGACGTACCTGTGGGATCCTGAGCACCTCAGGAACATGGGAGATGCTTATTATGGAAAAATGCTCTGCTGAATTCTTGTATGGGGACAGTTTATTTAGGAGACATAAAGGCTGTTTGTCTGCTGAAGTTTTCAAGCTCCAGTTTCTTCATTGAATGCATCAGCTCAGTTTCCATGCTGTAATCATGCAGGCTGAATCCTTCATTTCCATACTAAGCGTAACAGAAGAGCTGAAGTACTGATGGCATCTCTAGGAATGATGGTGTCCAGCATATTCTGTGTCTCCACGGCTGGAATAAGTTGCAGCTTCACATCTGACTTTCCAGTATATTTTCATGATTGCATTTCACTTAAGAATCACTTGTGCAGAGCAGTTATTTTTTTAATAGCTCTTTAAATGCTGAACATATATAAATGAAACTTGTTTAACAAGATGGAGGTGTTTTTGCCTGGGTGGGGCTGGAGGTTGTTTTGGCATGGATGAAAATGAAAGAATTTGCTTCAAGCAAATGGAAATCCTTGTTGAAACAAGCAGGAGTGACTTTCTTTCATCTGTTCTAAGATCTTTGTATATCTTGGGAGCTGCTCTGGGTCTTACACCACAGATAAAGAATGTGAAAAGCATAGTTTTTGCTAATGGAATTGTAGAATAACTTTTCCTGGTAATGTGGAAGGGGAGATACTCTTTTCTTTGAAGAGTGCCAGAAAACAACACCCACCTGTGTTACAGTAAGACACAAGTGATTTTGGCTGTGACGCTTCCTTCCCAGCTAAAGGAGAAGGATGTGTGGCTTACTGATGTGGGCAGGGACAAAACAGTTTCACCATCAGCTACATAAAGGATTGTGATTAAATGAATGATTAAGTATACCCCCTCAGAGTGACTGCTAACTGGTGGTGAACCTTTTACCGGAGCACGATACCAATTCTGACTTTTGGAGGTCGGGCACTGGGGTTCTTTGTGAGGAGCACTGAAGGCAAATGTGATGACCAGTGTTTCAGACACATGGGTGCCAGATGTGCTGGTCATGGGGCAGCTCTGACTGCAGCACTGACTGACCTGTGTGGCAGAGAGGGTGGAAGAGACAGACCTGAAGGTGAGGCTTTCCTGGACAGGGTTCACTTCTTCCCTCCTTTCCAGTGAGTTTTCGGATGTGGTCACCAAGTCTGTACAGAAGTATTGTGGTACATATTTGTCTCGTCTTTCCATAGTCACCTTCCCCCCTTTCATGTCCCTCCCTCTGGCTTCCAATACTGGTGAAGTAAACAGGGAGGACTCTTCCAGGCTTGGCTTCCTCTTGTGCCTGGACTAGGTCTGTCATGTGGGCTTCCGCCCATGCTGGCAGGATTTGGCCATATGATGTCTTACTTTTTAACTTATTATTTATCAATATTACACTGCATGTCAAATGTGCCCAAAAGGGATCTGGAAGGAAGAGGTTCAGAAAGAGGGCCTATGTGAGATGGATGAGCTGGACCTTGCTGCCACCAGCTCAGCTTCACTTGCAGCATCAGCTGCGAGTTACAGGCAAGTACAGACCAGCAAATGGCCACTGCTCTCTAATTGTCCTCTTGTCCAGGAATTCAGCAAGCTCGAAACCCTGGGCTCTTCCTCCACCTTGTCCAGGATTCTCCTCTTCATGTTTCCATGCGAATGAACCAGTAAAGGCAACAAGCCTCACTTCTGGCCTTTCATGACCCAAACAGAACAGTGCTTTAGGGAAGAATGTTTTTTGCTAAAAAAATTCTGTGTATTGAATTACCAGGCAGTTGCTTAAATCCAGAAGGTGGAAGAAAGTAAAACAGTTCTCTGACTTCTTGCTGAAAGGAGTTGAAATTAATTAAAGAGAAGAAATGCCTACCTTTTAGCAAGCAGAGGAATCTTGGCTTTCACAACAGTTAAAAGTGTATGAAAGTACAAATGTTAGATGGAAATCATTTTTTAATTGTGTACACTAATAAATAAACTGTGATTTAAAAAATGATTGAGAAATCAGTTTCCCAAATAGAGGAATAACTAATAAAGATTAGTAAAAATTTGAACACTAAAAATAGTGTTCAAGGGAAAATTGCTCTTATTTCATTTTCATCTCCTTTGCTCTTAATCCTTATCATATTTCTCACATACACTCTCGTGAGGTGAATATTTTGACTGCATGTGCATTTCAATCAACACTACTCTGTTAGTCACAGATCATGGCTCCCTGGCCAGAGGTAGAGAAGCCTGAAACCAATAACTACATTGGGGACTCTTCCAAACAAAACCAGAACATGGCTGGGAAAGAAGGAGAAAATCACAAAGGTAAAGTGTTCACTCGTGAGTTATATATTTATAGTTACACAGGTATATAAGTTTTGGGGATCCTTGGAGAAGATGGAAAGTAATTAAACAATTTTTTAAATGTTCTATTTCATTAGGCAATGTGGCTTCACTTGGAAATAAAGGGGAAATTCAACCTGCATTTTCCACGGTAGCTTTGATAGATGAGACTAGGCCAGAAGAAGAAGACCCATGGGCTCTGCCGGAACTGCAGGACACTGGGGTCAAGTGGTCAGGTAGCCATTTCTCCGTAAATAAGTTACTTACATTGTTTTCGCATCACTTGTCTCACTTCCTCCAAACATTAATGGTCGTATTATATTTAGTCAGTTAAGAAAAATCCTGAAATCATGTTTCTTACTCTCCTTATATGAGATATATGTAAAACAGTCCAGCACTAATATAGTTTTATATCCAGGCACCTGTTGGTCGTTTTTCACTCAGTAGGATGACTATAAAACCAAGGGTCAGTCTCAGATTTCATAAGGCTTTTGTCACATACTAAAAAGGTTTTTTTGCGGTAAAAGTAGATAAACAAAATACCTGCTTCTGCAGTTAAAATGTGATTAAGAACATTCTTTTGGGTTTAATCACACACTGGAGCCACATCACTGTCTTTGTTTCCACTGTCTCTGCTTGTGCACTAGAGTATTTCAGAGAAAAAATCAAGCGATTCCCTTATACATAATGTATTTATTTTGCAGAACTGGATAGAAAAGGAAAAATCATTCGTGTACTCTACGGGATAGGGAAGTTCATTATGCTGCTTGGATTACTCTACATGTTTGTGTGTTCTCTGGATATACTGAGCTCTGCTTTTCAACTGGTAGGAGGTATGAAAATATCCAAAATATCAAGAATAAATTATGAATGAGACAGTAAATTTCGCCTGAAACACTTAATTACAGCTATCACTCTTCAAAAACATTCTTCATATGTGTTGAGATACAAATTCAGAAGGAAGTAGGTCTGATTGAAACTGACCTTCATCTGTTTGAAAGGGTCTTTCTGTCTCAAATTCCAAAGAGCTGTTGATGCAGGGCCCTAATTTCCTAGTGGCTTCCTGTTACTTTCGTGACAGTTTATAAGAATACATCTGTGCATAAATCTATCTCACGTAAAAGACAATTTTTGACAAGGTGAAGTGGGGTAACTGTGCTCTTGATCAAAGCATCTAACACCGAAATGTCCCCCAAATCCTTCAAAGATGAAAACTACTGAAATATATTTTTCACATTTACCTCGAAGTGTTGAATTCGAGTGATGGACTCAGGAGTGGTTATCAAAGAAATATGTGTGCTTCTGTGGAAGCATTTTGCAAACACAGAAGGTGTTTGCAACCACACGAAAGGTACAGGAAAAGAATTAATCAGTATTATTAAAAACATTTTCCTTAACTCAGTATCCAAAAGTACCAAGTAATAGCATTTAAACCAAGGTATGTGTGATTTTTTGTCCTACACTCTTTCCTCTGATGGCTGTGGCTCTTCTCTGCAGAATTCAGCAAGACTTATAGTCATTGAAATGAGAGAATATAAAGTATTCTCTAATAACTTCGAAGCTGAGAGTCCAGGACATGAATCTGGATCCCTGGGCTACATTGTACTTTTGGGGATAGCAAACATCGTTGTATATGTATCAACTAAGTGGCTGAATGATCTTCAATTAAACACTCTGATAATTTCTGTGGACTTTACCTTGTACTTCCCTCACTCTGAGAATGTATTTTTTTATAGGTAAAGCAGCAGGGGACATATTTAAAGACGATTCAGTGCTCTCGAATCCTGTTGCGGGATTGGTGATTGGAGTTCTGGTGACGGTTATGGTCCAGAGCTCCAGTACTTCTTCATCCATTGTGGTCAGCATGGTGTCCTCCACATGTAAGTCTCACAGTATCTTCCTAGAGATCACTCATAAACCTTGTCTCAGGTGCAAACATTCCCACTTGTGTTCAAACTGTAGAAGCTTTGGGTATAAGAATAGAGACTGCAGGAAAAGATTTTCCCAGCTGTTTCCCTGATATAGAATCAAATTTAAAAAAAAAAAAATAATGGTATTAATATTAGTAGTAGCAATAGTAGTAGTAGTTCCAGTAATAGTAGTAAGACCACAACTGCAATGAAAATCATTGGAAATCTTGGCACTGAATGACTTAGTTTTGTAATTATCTGCATACTTTTCTCATATTAGGCAGTTACTGAATTTGATTGTTTCTGTAGTATCATTTCACAATCCTGCAGAAAGTAGGCAAATGCCCGGAAAAGAAGAGACTTTATCTTACTCTGGCCCTCTAACATGTGGTGAAAACGGATAACCACAGGCCACAGTTTCAGTGGGGATCATGGGACTATGGGAGTGCCATATTCCCAGGGGGCTTGATTACAGCAAACATGTTTGGATTGGAGCAGCTAATACCACTGACATCAAGGGAAGTCAAGCTTTCACTAACAGTAACAGAAATTTTCACTGAAGCATAGAGCTTGCTGGTGATCTGATTTTTTCATTCAGTAATTCCTTTTCTGCTTTCCAGTGCTGACTGTTAGAGCAGCTATTCCTATCATCATGGGAGCAAACATTGGCACCTCAGTTACAAACACGATTGTGGCACTTATGCAAGCTGGGGACAGGAACGAATTTAGAAGGTATTGTACCTAAACTCTAGAGCTGTAAAATTGTTTCTTCCTTTTTCGTAGGTCTTCTTTTATATCCCCTATCACGACTACAGCCATTCAACCTTTCTAGATAGGAGAGTCACAAGCATGGCCACGGCAGAGGTATAGTGCTGCCTGCATATATGGCTTCATATGCTTGAAGAAAAACATATCGAGTTCCTTTAAAAGTTTTGTGGGTTCGTAAGAATTCACCATTTTTAATGATCTTACACAAGGATAAATTTTCAAGTGCTCCCACTATACCACCCACCTTTTATGATATCTTAGTTATGGGAGGGCTGTACCAGAAGTTAATATTACATGAATTTGGTCTGGTTTCCTTAAAAGAGATTTCAATGTTGAAGGCTTCTTAAGTCTACAGTAAGCAAGAGCTGGTAACTGTAGAGAAATGAAGTGTTCTGGCTATCAAATATATACAGTGACAACTTTTAGACTGCCACTTGCCACTGCCATTGAGAGAGCTCATGGCTTACGGAGATGGGCAGTAAACTTGGGAGGGATAGGAGACTTTGGTACCTTGTGATTTATGGCATACTGGGCATATTGAAATACTTGTAGCCAAAACCTCTGAGGGAAGAGCTGCGGCTCCTCAGGCTTTGGAGGGAAAGATGAAAGGGAGCTATACACCAACACTTTGCAGGAACGTGTGGGAGAGCTGCAAAGCCCTCTTGCCCCAGGAGTCCGGGAGAACAGGTCCAGGAGGCAATGACTGGCTGAGGATTAAAAATGTACCAAAAATGGGTGAGAGGCAAACCAAATATAGGCTGTACAGCCACTTCTTTCTTCAAACAAGAACTCTTGGCAGCCTCATGTTAACGATCACTTTTGTGTTTTCTAGTTTTTCTTGTTTTACTCACCTGTCTGGCTCTTTAATTGGTCAACAGTATGGAGCCAACTTAGCACTCCATAGCAAAGTAACCATATCCTTTGACCCCAGAAATTAAATGATTCCCACCTTGAAATGGCCTTCATCCCCACTTTTATGATTTCATATCTAATTGATGTTGTATGCATTTTGTTTAATTAAAAGCAACTCTGTTTTTTAATTTCTTCTTGCAGGGCCTTTGCTGGGGCAACGATCCATGATTTCTTTAACTGGCTTGCTGTATTTGCGCTGTTGCCCATTGAAGTTATTTCTGGCTATCTCTACCATCTCACCAATGTTATAGTTGAGTCCTTTCGTCTTGAAAGTGGTGATGATGCCCCGGAGCTACTAAAAGTTATCACAGATCCCTTTACAAAGCTCATCATTGAGGTAAGCTCTTTCTCATTTCAAGGAAGCTGCTTACTTGGTTCAGTTACGACTAATCAAAATGCTCTGAGTATGGGAAGGCTTCCCATTCTTTTCTCTGTGTCCTCAGGGTAAAGTTCATTAGCAGGTGAATTCTTCTTTTTATTCACATTTCATAAAGCCCCAGCTCTATATTTCTGGTTTCTATTTCCCCCACATTTCACCTTAGCGATGGCAGACCTAGCTAGGAGGACTGGGAAGGCAGGTGAGGACAAATGCAGCTGTGTGGGATGGATGGGAAGGATGCCTGTTGCCTGGACACTGGCAGATAGTACTAGCTGAGACAACCTGCCACAGCCAGAGGATCAGCATAGAACCTGATGATGACACTGAAATTATGGGACATAATCACATGCACCTAGAGGCCAGGGGGATGCACACAGCTTCTGAAGTGATACTAAATACAGTTAGGCAGCTGTGTCAGAGCAGCTGAGTAAACAGAAAGGGTGAGATGAGGTAGTGGATGACGTGGGAGAATGAGACACAGCGTTTGTGCATGTAGAATTGGACCTTTTTTCTGGGAGTAACCTTCCTCCTACCTGTTGGGCAGAAGTTCCAGCGTTAGAGTCAAGCAGATTTTATATGGCTGAGCTTCCAAAGGGGGTTCTTTGAGTAGAGCTGAACAGAAGTATGAGATGCAAGCTGGAATAACGCAATTTTAAAATTCTTTTTATTCTTCTTTTTAAGCTTGATAAATCAGTAATAAATGCAATTGCTACTAATGATGAATCAGCAAAAAACAAAAGCCTGGTAAAGATCTGGTGTGTCACTGAAACCAATGTGGTGAGTATCATGTTAAATTAATTGTCAGATACCTCAGGAAATATATTACTGATCTGTAGCTGATGCTCCTTATCATAGGATTGTGAAATTAGATTTTTTAATGAGGGTGGGGGTTTTATCAGCAGAAAAAGAATGAAAAAAATTTAAAGTAGTTTTTGCTTCACTTAAACCAAGGATGGTCGCCAGTGGTGACCTTGACCTGGCTGCTTTCAGCACCGTGCAGACTCTTGCCTATCAGAACTGGTGGACTGGAGCCAAGTCTTTTACTCCTTTCAAACCCAAATACCTTTAAACTCTGATACTCCTACCAACTCCCTGAAAGTGGAAAAAATCTTCAGCATAGGCCAGAGAAAAGATTGTTTCAACTATCATTTATCTACTGATTTAATCAGCTTTAGTTTTACGTGTGTTAGGGTGATCTGGTGGCAGCTGGCTATTTGCAGCTTTCTTGGAAAACTGCCCTTGGACAAAGCCTCTGTGGGGCTGTGTGCTGTTGACCTTCAGCCGAGCAGCCCTGCAACTTGGAGGAATCTCTTGTCCAGATCAGCACCAATGAGTATTTTGGTAAACTATGGAGCTGAGTGTTTGGTTTGCATTGTTCAGCTAACTAGCAATTACAGAATTAAATATCCTTTGATTCTCTAATTAGAGTATTCTACTTGTTGGCATGTACAGAAAAGTAATTCCCGAAGTCCTGCGGCAGAAGATACTTTAGGACACACCATGGAGGTTGAAATTAAGTGCTTGGCTCCTATTGAATGACAGTCTGGATGGCCAGTGAAATCCTACCTATGGAGATAGCGCCGGAGCAGAGCTGTGCTCACCCGAAACCCTGCTCAGGTTGCGCTGCTGAGGCTCTGGGTGTTTCACCTCAGGGAGCCCGGGCTGGGGCGGCTGTGCTGCTGCCAGACCCTGGCCAGAGCCCCGGCCCGGTGCCTCTCACTGCCCCAGCAGGCACAGCCTAACCCTCAGCTGCAGAGATCTGAGCCCCTGAGTCCTACTCAAGACAAGCAACTACATGGAAAGTGTAGGCTGAGGGACATGTATGTTTCTAGATACACACCTTTTTCTGTGTTTGTCTGTATTTTGGCTGTGTACCTACTGCCCAAGCTTATAGTCAAATAACAAAAAGATGTGAAACCCACAGAAGTTTGACTTGAACTTCAAAAAGGAAGAAAGGAAGGGGGAAAAGGAGGATAATTTAAATTATTTACATTCCTAGTGGGTTAAACTAATTTCTAGCAAAAATTATTAAACAAATTTATGGCAGGGCTAAATACATGCAGACCCCAGATATATTTAAAGCAAAGCAAACATTTTGATCTAATGCAGCTGCTTTGAAACTCAGATGTTTGAAAAAATTTCAGGCAGGTGAGAAACAAGATTGTGTCGTGTTTATAAAGGTTGTCAGGATGGGGGGCCTGGAGCCCAGGCGCTCCCTGCAGATGTAGGGGCACTAGATCCACTCCCAGTTTTGCCCACCTGCATCATCTGGAGAGGTGTACAAATGCAGGTGTCAGTAGGCAGTACCCAGCAAAAAAATACGATTTCTCTTTCCCCATTTCTGCAAAAGAAAATCACTCAAGTACTTTGGAAAGATACCTCATGTTCAGCAGCATGGTTCAGAGTCCATTTGGCTGTTAGCTGCTCTTGTGTGGAAGTACAGCTCAGTCAGCAAACTCTTTCTTAACCTGCATAAGGACTTATGGACCTAGTGTCAGAATGCAGTATGTCTGGGCTAGGAGGGCTTTTAAGGAAGGTTTTATTGTGGTATAAACAGAAATTCAGTAATTTAGTAATGCTAATCATAGTGCTTGTAATTAGCTCTTAGATAGCATTTGGACTTTGAAAATGAAAGCAGTAGCATCACCTCTGTTTCTACTGACATGGAAACTGAGGCACAGAAAATCAGCTCAACAGCTGGTGCTCGTCCAGCAAGAGAGGCTGCACTAGCGTTGTAGAATTCTGACTCACAGCCCTGTAGTGCTCACCACACCATGAACTGCTTTGACATGTCAGTAAAGGGGTCTTCCTTTGACCAAAGAAGCTGTGGCACTGGCTGGAAAAGGAACGCCACTGTCCCGCAACTGCAGCCAAACATGAACCTCGCTCCACAAAACCTGTCGTCAGTAGTTAAGGTCCTTAGCTACTAATGGCTTGGTGCTATGGTTATTACGGTGTGGAAGATTTTGGGGATATTTTAGTCTTTAAGTGTTGTACTGACTGTTACCCAAGTATGTTGACTTGGGTAACAGCTCATTCACTAACTTTACGAATGCAAAATTTTACCTTGTCATTAATGTGGTGCTAGCTTACAATTCTGACTTTTTAGTTGACTAATCTTGGTTTTAGTAAAATTCAAAAACTCTACATGAGCTCTCAATAAAGGATTGTAGATGACTGAACTATCTGCTTTGTCTGGCAATCTTTAGACACTGCAGAACGTCACAATTCCACCTTCAGAAAACTGCACATCTCCTGACTTTTGCTGGATTGACGGAAACAGGACATGGACCCTCAAGAATATAACTGAAACAGAGTATATCAGTAAATGTAAGTAGTAGAACTACTTCTCTGCAATATCTCTGCAAGAGTATATAGCTTTCTAACGGTGCTGACAGACCACTTCAGAGGTGTACCTAGAAGCCCTCGCCTGCATACAGACACATGGCACTGCTGCAGGTGCAGCCCTAGGAGCCTGAGCTCTGGTATAGCTGCATAGCTGGAGTTACCAGCATCATCATGGTATCTGGCTGCAGATGGATCTCTTTCCATGCTCCCTGATACCAGTAATTGAGGTCTTCAGTATCATGTCACCCTCGATGTTCAGATGGCTTGGAGCTACGGTTACTTTGCCTTAATGGTTGCTAGGATATCTCCATCCCTATGCGTGCTCTGCAGGACTTTCAACAGCCCTTCTCAGGCATGCAGCCACCTCTGGGAAAAGCTGACCCATCATGCAGCTTGGAGTACCCCAAAATTTTCTCCTGCCTTTGTACTCCTCCCCTTGCACATAGTCACCTAGTTCCTGCCTTCCTCCTAGGGGTGCCCGCTGTGTATTTTATAAGCATGTCCACGGAAGCACCCCTCCTGCCTCACTCAGACATGGCTTTCGTGGAGGAAGGGAGGTGGCATTTTCCCTCTTTGCATCAACCCCTCAAGTTGTGTGTGCTTTGGTCTCGTTTTCTTAGGGGCGTGAATGAAAACCAGAGCTGGGCTTAGGATCACAAGCGAAAATGTGGGTATGCTAATTCATTTTCCTTTTCTTTTTCAGGCCAACACCTCTTTGCAAACTCAGACCTGCCTGATCTTGGCATTGGGCTCATCCTTCTGGCTTTGTCCCTGCTTGTTCTGTGCTCCTGTTTGGTAATGATTGTTAAGCTATTAAACTCTGTGCTTAAAGGACAAGTGGCAAGTGTTATCAAGAAGACAATCAACACTGGTAACTATCTGCTTTTCCTGAGGATTGTTTTCAGGAATGACAAGGACACTGAGCATGTTTATTGATGTCTCCTGTTCTGGAAGATATTATAAATAATTTAAAGGAAATACTATTGAATGAAAATCATGCACACAGCGCAACATTTTTTCTCCCAAGCGTGTTCTTTTCTTCCGTTTAAAAATCTATTAGTGAACAGCTTGATTGAGAAATGCGGCAGATTAGCAGCATTAGAGACCAAAGTCCAGGCTCTGTTCCTAGATGTATAATCATTAGCTGTTAGAAATGTAGTGTTCCCATCCTCAAAAGATAGCACCAAAGTGCTGAGATTGTGATTGCCTGCTCTGGCATAGGGCCTGTATATTCCATCTAAAGTAAGCTGAAAAAAGTTTGTAGTAATTAATGATCTTGTCCTGTTCTTCTGCCTAACTCTCTCTTCAGCATAGGATAAGGATAAGGCAGCCTTGAATAGTGGTATTTTTCTGTCATTCCCTGTGCTGTCCAGGTGTTTTTTCAGCCTGGATCCACTGAGTGCAAATGTTGGGGTTTTTTTTCACTAGGCTGCTTTTCCTTCATACTCTCTTGAATGATGAGATTAGAAGCTGTAGCAGAGCAAAGCAGTCCTGGCGCAGATCTCAGGCAGTGGTTGAAGTAAGGGTTCACAGAAATGCAGAAGGCAACAAAGTGGTCCCCAAGCTGTCTTCTCCTGGGCTAAGAACACTGCCCAAATTAAAAACAAGAGGTAGAAAGTAAACAGCTGACAACTACTGCTTATTTAGTTTGGGGTCTCCTCTGTCTTCCTCTGTCTTCCCAGCTGATTAAGTCCTCACTTCTCAGCTCTCTCCATAAATCTGCAGGCTACAGGGAACATTTGTGCCTAGTTTCCCTAATAAGGTAATTAGCTGTTCATTGCAAGAGTTAACAAGTTAATTTTTAGGAGATAATCTGCTTGAAACAAGTTGGAACAAACAACTTGGTTTTCTCAGGATGGTCTTCAGAGCTTTCTGAAGATCTGATCCATGCAGTGGGTGCCTGGTTGCTGAAACCAAGGCTCTCTAGACACCCAGTAGGTTTTGTGTTGACCTCTGTGGAAACCTTTCTGGTACCTAATTGTATCACAACACACATGCTACCCTGGTCAGGACAAATGTCTACCTAGTCTAGTATCCATCTCAAAGTGTATCCAGTGGTGCAAGGCTGTAGAAGGAGCATAGCAAACAGGATAAATCAAAGTGGTAGAACTGACCCCAAACAGTCATTTGACACCCAATATGCAAACAATATATCTACATTTTAAGGGATTAACAGTCTTCACTGTTGTGTTACTGTTACATAGATCACTCTGTTATGCTAACAGCAGTGTTCTCCCTCTAATTTTTAGATTTTCCATTTCCTTTTACTTGGCTTGCTGGATACTTGGCTATGCTCGCGGGGGCTGGTATGACCTTCGTTGTCCAAAGTAGTTCTGTTTTCACATCTGCTATTACACCCCTTGTTGGTAAGTTGTAAATACTGTGTTCTTTATCCCCACGTTTTATCTTCTCCATCATTCTGAAACCAACTCAGTCCTGTTTCTTTTCTTGTAGGCATTGGTGTTATAAGCATTGAGCGCTCTTATCCCCTTACCTTAGGAGCCAACATTGGCACAACCACGACAGCTATACTTGCAGCTTTAGCAAGTCCGGGGAGTACATTAAAATATTCACTACAGGTCAGTATAAAACAATGCTTTCTTGACTTCATTTAGAATTTTTAACTGTTCTGAAGAAAAACCTGACAAAAGCGGCTGTGATGTAAGTATGCCGTTCATGTTGTGCCTGATTTTGTGCGTGCTGTTAATGACAGTGCATTCACTTCAACTGCTAGAGCAAAAAGGTTGCATTAAACATTCTCAGAATGTCAATATATAGTTAACCTTGCTTTCATAAATTGTCTTGATCTGAGTGAATTGATTCAGAACAGAGATGGGGGAGGCCACTTGACCCCTGAGTGTGGGGTCTTTGCAGCTTGGAATTCAGTGCCCAGATACCAAGAACCCTCTGAGGGCTACTGATTTCTGTAAGCTCCCTTCTCAGGACCCTAACTCAGTTCATGCAGTGTACAAGGACCCCTGCAACCTAAGTGAAGGCTGCACAGTCCTTAAGCTGGCAAGCTCTCGATCTACCCGATGTCGCAGTGAGCATCATGGCATCTATTTTTCTCATTGTAAATGTAATTTGAGTGGGTTTTATTGAATTCCTTTTTGCCTCAAACTATTTGAAAAGTAGGAAGCTTGGCTTTGGCCTCCCATTTTCCACACAGTAAAGAACGTGGCAGCACATAACATTTGAATGAATGCTTTCCATCAAAGAGTGAAAAGATGATGACGTTTCCTTGGTGAATAGGATGAATGTTTTTACTTGCCAAAATAAATCAAGAAAATTACAGAAGTCATTTTATTGTCCTCAGGCATGATATAATAGATGTAATCATGAGAAGATGCTATCTTGATAAAGCTCAGATTTCATGATAACCTGCTGGTTTTATAATGCACTTTATAAATAAACCCCTGTCCTTTCATATTTACTTTAGTCTGGTAACAGCTACAAAATGAAAATAAGATAAGGTAAGCAGGGAATGTACTGTTTTGTTCAATATGTTCTTATTCTGTCTAAGTGATTTCTGTAAGATTTAGCAAGTCTGCACCTTTTAATGCTAATTTTTTTTAAAAAAAATTTTTCAAGTATGTGAATCAAAGGATTATAAAGACCCAACGACAAAGACCCCTTCCAGGAATCTCCTCAGTGCCCTACAAGCCTATAGCTAGTTCTTGTGAAATCCAAGTTTGCATCGTTAAAAATTTCTGTGTAGCCTGTGTGCAATATCAAATTTACACTTCTCATGTTTTCATTGAAAATTTACGGATGCAGAACTCAGTAATGAACAATTCTCATTGTTCTGTTTCCTGAGAGCTGGAAGTAATTACCATGTGCGTAGGAGCATTTAAAGGCGTTTTAGCTAATGAACTTCTCAAATGTTTTTGCTTTCAGATTGCCTTGTGCCACTTTTTCTTCAATGTCTCTGGGATTATTCTGTTTTATCCGATACCTTTAACCCGCCTGCCAATCCGCATGAGCAAGACCTTGGGAAACATATCAGCCCAGTACAGATGGTTTGCTATATTTTATCTTCTCGTCTGTTTCTTTCTTTTGCCTTTGTTTGTATTTGGTCTGTCACTGGCAGGCTGGGCAGTCCTTTTGGGTGTTTGTCTTCCCCTGTTTGCTCTTTTTATTGCTGTGGTTGTAATTAATGTTATGCAGAAAAGGCGGCCACATTCACTGCCTGAGAAGCTTCAAAACTGGGATTTCCTACCTCTCTGGATGCACTCCCTAGAGCCCTGGGACAATATAATTATGTCTTCACTTGCTTTTTGTGGGAAATACTGCTGTGGCTTCTGCAAGTGTTGCAAAGTCAACGCTGAACAGGAGGGTGCCAAAGACAAGCAGCTAAAAACTATGGAAGTTTATGAAAACACCATGGCAATGGCTGATGAAGAAAGAGGTGGAAGAAGGGCACCAGCTGTAGCTTGTGTTGACAAAACAGGCACAAACAACACAGCCTTATAGTACTGCGTCCACACATACTAGCAGAGATACAGCATAGGACAGCCAGGCTCATCAAAACCACCTTGGACTTTGCACTGAGGACAGAGCGAACATTTTGTTAGGTTTCTGAAGCCAGTGATACATCACTCATCAAGGAATGGAGTCAAACAAGCTTTACAGAGTCCCTAGAAAATCTATGCTCAGTTGCAAAGTTAATGACAGATTTGCTCACAGAGGATCTACTATGTGGTACCTTCCTCCAATGTTATCAGTAGCAAACAAAAGAAATCCTGATGTAGTCCCATGAAGAGAGGGATGAAAGAAGTGGCAATCAATTCAAACTTAAAAAACAAATAAACAGTGCACGTGTAGAACAGCCTTCCTGACCTACTGACTCAGCAGAAATTACTTCGTAACACCCAAAAAGCCCTGGAAATTTAAAAAAAAAAAAAAGAAAGAAAAAGAAAAAGGAATCCTAATGTTTTAATTGGCCTGTCTGCAGCAGTCAAAATGGAAAACAGTAGCTTTCCTAGAATAGACAAAATCTATTCTATGTGTGTGAAGGAAAATGAAATGCTAGGACATCCTTCAGAATCTCTGGAAGTCCTACTCTGGCATAAGGGTGCACATAAACCCATTTGGAACCCTCTCTGTCTCCTTTAACAGTGGGGACAGGAGTTACAACGTTTTATTATCTCAGGCTAAAGACCATAAAAGTAATTGCTGTTCCCTCTGGCTGCTGAAGGTTAAGCACTCTGTATGGAGACATTGGCTGGCTACCAAAGGTCTTGACTGACTGAGGACGTGATTGTGTGGCCATTCCTCTCTCTAGATGGTCCTCTTCAGTCCTGTTCACTATGTAATCCCACAGCTATGGAATGGTACAGGAAGGAGGACCAGGAAGGAAGTGGCCAGGGTAGGAGAGGAAAGAGCTGTGCCAGCCTGCACTGATGCCAGGAGATCTGTGTGCAGCCGTGGCTCCATTTGCCTGAGCCACAAAAGGAGTTTTCAGAGTAGCAGTGGAGACTAGCTTTAGACCTACTACAGAGGGAGCCTGTAGAGCAGATTATGGCTAGCACAGAACATCTGGTAATGTTTACTGGAGAGAAACGAGTTTTCACCACCCCTCTGTGCTCCGAATCTGCCCTGCTTGGAAATAATGTGAATTTCACTGGCAATTTTATGTAGCAATCTAAATCCCAAATAAAATTCGTAAGGAGTGTAGTCACTACAATGTCTAGCAAATCCATAGGTAGCGCAATACTTAGTAGGAAGCTGCTTGTGCTCGAATTTTACCTTTATTTATGTTTTAGTAAATGCTTGTGAGATTGCTCTGAGTCACGGGCTGACAGAATGCTTAATTTCAAAGCCAGAAAAGGATCATTTCAAGGATGCACTCAGTACTTCTGCTAGTCTTCAACAGCTTAGATATTAGTGAGTATGGGATAATATTTGAAGTCCAATCACTAATGTTTCAAAAAAAATTAGGTGGCTGATTGTAAACCAAGTGTCATTTAAAGCCCATTTAAGTGGCTGAATTTTAAATTAAATGTGTAATGAAAATCCTGAGAAGACCCTTAGTGTAACATAGCCACTCAGTGCTGCTAGAACACAATTACTTCTGAATAGTTCTTTTCTGTAGAGCTTGGAATTCAGTAGGTTAAATTCAGCAATCAGGTAAATACATGAATTTTAGAAGTGAAAATTGTTTTCATTTACTTTTTAAAACTAACATTAAAACTGGCAAACTATGTGTTTGCAAACTTCATTCAAACTGAAATTCTGACTGTTTCTGTAATTGTGAGCCAGTGACAAAATGCTTAGAATCTGAGTGAATTTCCAAAGGCATCTAGTTTTGGTACAGTTCTGCTCTTTTGGAGCGTAATAGCAAAGAGCAGAATTATGTCAAATGTTCTTTTAAAAGTTATTTTCCTTATCCTTCATATAGTTGAAACAGAATTTTGTCAACATCTCATTTTTAAAGTGGAATTTTTATATTTTCAATAATTCTTCTCCATTTTATTCCCACAATTCGGGATATTTTTTGAATCTGTTTCTTTAAATCCCAGTGTGCATTTCCCATGACCTCTTTCTTTGGGAAAAATATGAGAAAAATATCCAGAATTGTTTTCAAGTTATCTTAAGTTTCCATTGACCACCCATTGAAAGAGGAAACATTTTAGTCTACTTTTACTCATTTCTTAAACAACATGCACCTTATTTTGCTTCTTGAAGTAAAGCCATCAAGAACAGTGATAATAACTGTGGGAAAGCAATTCTTACAAAAGAATCAGGGTGATAATTGTCAGACATATCTGTACTTTATGCTTCCTCTTTGTAACGTCTCCCCTATGATCTCCACTCCTTGCTCCAGGCCATACTGTGCCTTTGTGTTAAGCAGATTCCAACAAATTATTTCTGTTTAATACTTGACAGCACAATATGTCTTGGTACGCTCCCCCCACAGTCTTACTAAAAGATATTTACACTTTATTTATAATTGTTTGAGTGTACAGAATTTTTCATAAGTTATGGAGAAAAAGGCTCGTGACTGTGTTATATATTACATATTTGAAAACTATGCAATGTTTATCTATAAAGATGTAAAAAGGAACTACTGTATATTTTGTAATATAACTTTTCAATTGTTTGTAACTGTGTATACCGTGTATTATGGAGGCTGTTGGCTCCATCAATAGGCTACTTAAAGATTGTTAGTAATGCAGAGACAGATTTCTTAAAGACGAAAAACAACTATAGACTTTCATAATATGGCTTAATGCACAAGGAGGTTAAACTCAATGTTTCTAAAAGATTTGAATTTTCTGTAATGAGAAATTTTGGAAATACAATGTTTCTAAAATACTTTTTTAAACTCTTAAACACTTTATCTTTTAACTGTTTCAAGGACAGTATATGTCTTTATATTTTGTCATGAATATTCATCTTGTCTGTCCTCAAGCACTGAATGTAAAAATAAAGAGAAGTTTAAAGAAAAAAGATCTTTTCATAATATCTATTTAGTTGCATATCATGGAATCTTGCAGAAAAATAAATATTCAGCCAAGTTCTAGCTTGAGCTGATGCAAGAAATGAGGAGGTTTTTTTAGCACAGAGCACTAAAGAAAAGCACCCGTATGTCCAATATTTTCATATGAATGAGAGATTTTCATATGGAGACAAAGAAAAAAGAATTGCTCGGTGCAATTGTGTGGGTCAAGATATTTTCTGGCAGAGCGCTACAGACTGTCTTTAGTGAAGGCAAGCATGGAAGAGCAAAGCCAATGCTATTGTGGCAACAGGATGTGTGATGAGTTACCCCAAATTATCTGTATCACTGTACTAGGCTCAGATTCTTTCTGTATTCTCTACCAATCAGAGTGTCTCCACAATGCTCCTTAGACCCCACGACCTGAGTGATGTCTGGCTTATAACTGGCAAAAATATCCATATTACTCCTTTTTTTTTAATCATACACGAGCGATGGAGCTTAAATTTAACCAGACAGAGAGAAATAAAAAGTGCTCTTCAAATGCATTAAAGGTTATTGAAAATGTTATTAGAATTCCTAATTATGAGCTCAACAGTAGCTGAGGAACCAGCCCCAAAAGCACCTCTCATTCCCAATTACACCATATTTTACTGAAATGAAGATAGCAGAAGTATTTCTTATACCACCAATATTTACGCATTAAAGTGTAAAATGGCTTCTTCTGAAAATGCAGTAAGCACCCTAGGCCCATGATTTAAAACTTACAGCTTCTTACACCCATGCATAAATACTATAATTCATCACCTTCCATGACTCCCTGTCTGTTGGGAATCAAAGCACACCCAGGACACATGCGCAGGTTGTGCCGCCCACCTTTCCATTTCCAAACTGCTGGGACAAAGTTCAGCAATGCCTATCGCTATTTAACCAATAGCAGTTAAGTCACGGAGCTCTGCACTCATCATAAGCTTTCAAAATGTTCAAACAATGCTTCAGCTCATTGCCTGTTGCCTGTCCTCTTCCCCTCTGCTTGCAACTTAACCATGTTTTCCACAGCTCCCTTTGGTGCTCCTGTGCTTTTTTAGTCTCTGCTGAAGTGCCACATTCACTTCCCCCAGCTTCAAACTCTTTATAATGCTGCATTGCACTGCACCAGGTCTACCACTGTGCAGCATTCTGGTTAGTCTGAAATGCTGGTTGAATGCTCCACCATCTCTTTCTTCATCTCACCACGTAGTGGTGGGCACCCAGCCAGGCCTTTTGGACAGCCACTCACTGTGCTGCTGAGAAAGGCTGTTCTCTGATTTACAGCAAATTATTTGGGGGTGCAGGCTGGTGTGGTACCCTTGGCAGCAGCTGAACCAACGCACAATCAAGAGCACAGGATCTCCCCAGGTCTGTTAAAAATAAATAGCAAGCAGTGCAGAGCAAAAATGCACTGTTTCAGGAGCTGGAAGGACACCACATTCGTACCAGGGAATGCCAGGCCGTGTTTCTGTTGCATAATCTCAGTGGGCTGTGCTTCCATGCAAGCGCTTTATCTGCATTCCGATGTTATCCCTCTATCCAATGGCCACTCCTGGTGTTGCCACATGCCAGAGGCATGACACTGGATGTGTAAACCCACTCATGATATTTTTACAGTGAATAATCTTTAGATCTTACTCCCTTTATGACAATTCTACTACAAAGAAAACACATGATCCATATGAGAGAACTGAGTGTTCACTTTGCATATTGGATAGTAATCACACTGATTCCATAGGGCTGTCCCTAAGCAGGTTTCCCCTAAAAACTGAGATCTGAGTTTCGACAGGACAGAGAAGCAGAGCAAAGGCTAGAATTAAACTGTCACAAGCACTGTATCTTACTCAGCACCTGATGAAATTCTGTAATTGCCATTTACACTCTCGGTGTATCAATCTTTTTACGTGGCTCAACATCTAAGGACACATTACCATGACATAAACAATCAGAGTAATTACAGGAGCAGATATTTTGCAACCAACACCACAGCTGATAGATTGTGGTTTTTTTACACAATGCACAAATTACAGGACATGCAAACAATTTGTGGACCAAATGCTGCCCTTGGTGAGGCAACATGTGGCCATAACAGACATTAGGAAAATTGGTGCTCATGTGAGCGAGGAGAGCATTAAGCCCTATTTTAACTGACTAATGCAATGGCCTCAGGCACAGGATCTTAAATGGTTGCCAGCTTGAAGGCTGGCTCTGGTATTGCTGCATAGTACAAGCAAATGGTATTGACTCTTAGTTCTTGCTTCCCGTTGTTATATTACCTGAAAAGATATTCTTAAAGATATTTATCAGTGCAATTTCCCTGTCTTCCTCAAAGACTGTGCTAGAACAGTCTCAAACACTCCCCAGAAGAGTGGGATGAATATGGCTGCTCCCACCTACAAGGTGCAGAGCATCCTTTGGCCTGTGCTTGAGGACAGGTGTGATACCAGGAGTGTTTCTGAAGAAAATGACAGCACTGGCTCAAATCACAGGTTTGTGTGCTAGAAGCGGAAAGCTGAGTCTGAGTATATCCTGGGGAAATCTACTTAGCCTGGTTGCTGCCTTTGGCCTGGTTGGGCATGTCCTCACTGCCCTCAGAGCTGACACCTCTATCCACGGAAAGGAGAAAGAAGAAATCCCAAGCAGTTCATTGTGTCTCAGGTGGCACCCAAACTCTGCCTTCAGTCCTTTGTGCCTGTGACAGCTCCTCTTCCTTCCCCTCAAACTTGGCAATGCTGCTAAACTAAGGAATCCCCAAGCTGATGTTCAACCAGCTTGGGAAAAGGAGGGGCAGGGAATGACCTTTTGTTTTGTCCACTCCCTCTGTCACATTGAAAGCTTGGGTTGCTGGGGATTGAGGAATTTTTTTACACAATGCAAAATCGTGTAAAAGAGCAGGAGTGGGGATGGAGGAACAGAGCTCCAAAACAGGCCAGGATTTCCATGGGTGGGATGAGGAGGAATTGATACTGGGGCCGGGTGGCTGGCTGGACCTGGTGGTTAAATGACTGCACGTACACAGCAGCAGGCAGAGAGCACTCCGCTTTCATCAGCAGCAATTTCAACACTACCTTGAAACACAGGGAAAGGAATAAGTTTTACTTCCTTCGGAGTAAAACAAAATGCCTGGTGAGCCAAGCAAGGCATCCTAAGCCCAGATGCATGAAGCTGGCAGTCCTTCTCTAGGATCCTCATGGTTATGGATGTGTTAGAGCAGCTTCAGTCCACCCCTCCTAGTCACAATCTCAACCTAAGCCCTCGGTAAGATGGGCTCAAAGCATTCGCTGAGGTTGCTGTGAGAAAGCATCTCAGTGTTCAGGGGCACCCCATCCCAGGGCTTCATCTTGGACACTGCCTGGGAAGGGATGGGCGAGACCTCCCTCTGTCTGCAGGACAGCAGCCAGGCCACCCCACCTCGGGTATGCGCATACATGGAGGGGTGCTGATGTGTTGTGTGCAAGCACTTCACATGGGTACATTTAGGACAGATGTCTGCAGCTGGAAGAATGACCCATGTGGGAAAGCAACCAGACACCAGGGGCTATAAAGCTGAAATACTACAGCTAGGAAAACAGCACTGTTGAAACCAGTAACTGAAAAAGAGTCTGGGAGATTAATTGTGTGGGTCATTCAAGGTCATCGTTAGTCCCTCCAGAGAATGAGAGGTCTGGTTCTTGGTGAATTTGGAGATTCTGATTAAGTGGTCTTCTACTGCTGCAATGAGCTGTTCTGTGATGGATACCAGTACGGCCTGAGAGTACCACAAATAGCCTTCCTCTATTAGTAAAATTAACTTCTTACCAAGTCATATTAAGCTACCCCTCTTGGATGTGAGTCAGAGGTATAATACCTGAGAGACAGCTTTTAAAGCTGTTGTCTTGACCATGTGTAACAGGTGATTTGAATAAATTACATTGAGCCACAGCTTAGTGTAAAGCTTTTGGGCTTTCTTACACCACGTGCAGAAGTACCTTGCCAGGCAAGGCTTGTCACACCATACTGGCAGGAATGTTTGAAGCTACATTTACTCAGCCTTTGTCACTTTTAATTAAAACCCAGTTTTAAGACACCCCACTGGGTAATTTTTGAGCAAGAATAATTAAAGAGATGATCGGTCGATGAAAATGTTTCCACAGAGACACTAGTCATCAGAGAAGGTGTTTTGGGGGTCAAAAACTCAAGCTGATAAGAGCTGGAAGGACCACTCAGCCAGATCATCCACAAAGGCAAAACATAACCCCTGGATGTGTTAGGGCATTTGTAGGGCAGCGAAGACTTGAGATATGTGGCAGGATACGGTAGCCAGGTCTGTTCTGCTGGGGTAGTCTCCATACTCCCCCCATCAATATGGTGGAGCTGTAGGGTCTTGAGGACACCCTGGTTCTTGGGGGGTTGGACACCAGGGCTTGGGGCTGGCTCAGGCATAGGGCAGAATGTAGAAGATCAGTGAGGGCTCCTCCCTCTTTTGTTCAGTCATAGATTTAAGCCAAAAAGTCAGATAGATGAGTTTTACAAAATGCTCTGTTCCTCACTAGACAGTGAACACTTATTGCTTTCACATCAAATTTAGCATTTAAAAGGCTTACCAGCCTTTTAAAATCGATGAGGGAGACTGGATGGCCGAATTCCTGTAGAGTACATAGAGCATCTTCAATGAAGCAAACTCTGGTTAATGGAGAATATCACAGAGCTGAGAATGGATTTCACATCTGACCAGGAGAAAAGGCCATTTCAGCACCATCTGTTGACATGTCCTGGCAATTCTCCTCGTTGCAAATCCCAGAAGAATTTAAAATTTCCTCACCTGGGCCAGGTGCCTCGCTCACCTCAGGCAGAGGCATTGACCTCAGTCTCTGTAGGGGACAATTTTCAAAGCCTGCCTATGCCTGAAAGTGAGTGTTGTATGATGGGGAGTTCTTAGTCTTAGGCCTGCAAATGGCTTGTAGGATAACTGGTGGTGGGTAAGATATCACAAGCAGTGAAAATGTTGTTTGTTTTTAAATAATCACATGTATTTCCATATGTGGAAAAAAGAAAATTAAGTAGAAATGAAAAATAATGAAGTAGCCCTCAAAATGTTACTTTTTATCTATTGGATTACAAAAAAGTGCCGTTCACAATGGGCTGGAAAACTTTTTTTCCCACTAAAAGTTTCAAGCAGGTTTTCAGCTCAAAAAGGATGAGAAAATTTGACCTAGAGAAATAAAGTATCTGAAATAGCTAAATCAAGGTTCCTGGGGCACAGCTGGGGAGGTTCAAAAGCAAAATAAAGTGACTGAAAACAGCTGAAAAGTGACTGAAGCAAAACAACTCTTGCTAGGGGCAGTCAGCTTCAGGCTTGCTGGTACGAGCCAGAAGCAGCTCTGTGTTTGTGTGTCCGAAGTTTTGCTTGTGGTAGGCAGGGCTGCTCCTGGAGACATGTAGTCTGAGACTGTGGCTGTTTAATGAGGAGGTAAGTGTTCAATTTTTTTATAATTTGGCACCTGTTACTCAGTCTGAATCCACAATATTATAGCAGGAAGGAACAAGATTTCTACTCAGAGTATTTTCTTGAACCAGAGGAGATGTGGGAGAAGGATTTTTCTTTCTTGGACATGTCAGCAATGTTCTGAATGTACTCATTGAGGGTATTTTTGTTGATTTTTATTGCAGTAGTGTCATTCTTTTCTTTCTCTTCCCTAGTCATGAGCTAACTTGTGTGGAGGTTTTAAATGCAGTCAAAACTTGCTCTGCTGGCTGTGTGGTGGGCATGATGGGAAAATACCAGTTGATTCTTTATTATGTCTGTAGCAGAGAAAAACATCCAGTCTTTCTGCAATAATACCCCATTTCTATCAGAAACTGTCCTGCTGGTTGTGTACGATATTTCATCTGAAGTCGAATGTTCAAGGGCACAACCTAATCCTTCACTTCTTTTATTGATGGGACACAAATCTTGAGGATACACAGTTAATTGTGCTTCTAACAAGTCCTGAAGGAGGACACAGAGAGTGATTCTATGTTCTGAATCTAAGGCAGGTAAAAGAAATTTGTCTTGTGATGTAGATTATGCACCTCATGAATTTACGCCACCTGTGCCAATAAATGTATACTGGTGTGGATTACCCTTCAGTAGTTGAGGTATATGCTGGGGCTGGTGGCACAGAAACTACAGGAAAAAGATGGAAAATTTACAGGGTACAAGCAGCAGACCACAGTCCAGCCATGTCCTGGGCCAGTTATGGATGTTCAAAGCCTGAGATGTTTCCTGTGGCACTGCCACCCTACATCAGCAATCTAACGTGGCTTATGAACTCAAGCTGGGTTCAAGAACTGTTGCAGTCTGGACTTCACGCAGAGCCTGAAAGTGGACAGTTATCTCCTCACTAAAGCATAGAGGTCAACTTTCTAATAGTATCTGGGGTAGTCCATGCAAGGATTGATTCATCCTTGAACTACTTTGTCTTGGCTTGTGCTACACATAGGCTTCCAGGAGAATATTCTAAGCCTTTCTGTGCCGTTATAAACAAAGTCACTGTAATTATCAGAGAAATGCAATCAAGACCCAGAGACCTGCTCTTTTCTTTCTGTCTAGAAGAGTGACTGAGACTGTAAAAGGCTTCGGAATACTCTCAGGACTCCGATGACTGTGGAGTTTGGTTTTTTCTGTATGTCTTTGTTCCTTTTATTTTTCTATTGCTTCAGTTTATTCACAGTCAAACCAAAATGGCTTTCCTTTACAGCTAGCCTCAATTTAAAACACAAAACTCTGGTTTTGTTTGTTGTTGTGCTGGTTTTGGCTGAGTTAATTTTGTTTACAGTAGCTGGTATGGGGTCACGTTTTGGATTTTTGCAGAAAACAGTGTTGATAATATAGAAACGTTTGCATTATTTCCAAGCAGTGCCTACACAGCGTAAAAGCCTTTCCTGCTCCTCACCCCATCCCACCAGTGAGGAAGCTGGGGGTGCACAATGGGTTGAGAGGTGACACAGCTGGGACAGCTGACCCAACTGGCCCAAGGGAGATTCCATCATACTGAGCATGTATGGCTGGGGGAAGAGGGAAAGGGAGACATTTGGAGTGATGATGTTTGTCTTCCCGAATCACTATTGTGTGTGATGGAGCTCTGCTGTCCTGGGGATGTCTGAACACCTCTCTGCCCATGGAAAGCATGAAAGAATTCCTTGTTTCGCTTTGCCTGTATGCATGGCTTTTGATTTACCTGTTAAACTGTCTTTATCTCAACACACAAGTTTCCTCGCTTTTATTCTTTCAATTTTCTCCCCCTATCCTGAAGGAGTGTGTGTGAACGAGTGACTGTGTGGGGCTTAGTCACCTCCTGGGCTTAAATCATGTCGTGTGTCAAGGAGATCAAGGGTGAGATAAATATCTAAGATATTTTAGATCAATTATTCTTAAGTGAAGTAGCATTAACACTGTGTATCTTCAAAAACTGCATCTTGAGCTTCTTTGTCCTAGGCATGTATTTGTTAACACTAGTGTAAGCATTTAAATGTTTGAAAGAGAACACTTTCATTGGATTAAGTGAAAGAATCAATTGCAGGTATTTTATACGTTTGCAGAAGGGGCCTTCATTAAACCCAGACTCCTATAATCACCCCTTCAAATAGTTCTGGAATTATATTAGGCAGGTACACAAAGCACAGGGTAGATACTTAAATTTGTGCTTTCATATGCGAGTGGTGGTAGCATAAGTGGGTTCCTGGGGAATTTAGATGTTACGGTTTTTATAGGCAGACTTACGGCCATAAAAATTATTTCATCTGAAGGAGGGATTTTTTTTTTATGCACATACCTTTAACAAGAATTTACGGCATCACAGAAGAATCTAAATATTCCTGGCATAATGGCATTGGGGCACAAGGTAAATAGGCAGGGGTTTGCAAGCTAGTCTGGTGCTTTCTTGCTTTCTGTCTCTTTCTTGCTAACTGAATTATCACATGGGATAACAAAGCTTTCTTGGAAACATGCATAGGGTATTTTATTCATTGAAATGCTGAACAAGGTGGTTTCTATCTGTCATACCAGCAACAGAGTAACCAACTCTGTCATACGCTATTCCTCTGTGGGGCTGATGGTATCCAAGTGCCAAGGATATCCTGTGCATTGGCACCGGATATTCAAGATAGGAAAATGAAGCTTTTTATCTCCTTTCAACATTGCAAAGGCACAGAGGGTATGTTTGCAGAGCGTGCTAATGAAGTGCCACGCAGGATAGAACAATTTGCCCTAGGAGAGTCTGAAAAACAGGCTGGGCAGCAACACTCCTGCCTGGCAGCCTCTGGCCCCTGGCACAAAGAGCTCACACCTGCACTCGCCGTGGTTATCGCTGCATGGCTGTCACTCCTCTGGTGGATTTTGGCCTCTGTAAGGACATGCTTTTAATCAGTGTAGATAACCACTGTTAATCCTCTTAATTTGAATTGGGTGTCTGAAGAATGTGGCAATTACTCCAGGCTTTGAAATATTTGGATTCATTTTTCTAATTTATGGCAGCTTTTCAGGTCAGTAAATTAACTCGTAAATACTGGCCTATTAGTGTTTCTGAAGGCTGCTAGTGATTTTATAAAAAACTTATTGGTTGGGGTCAGACACAGCTGAGCAGTAAAGACTTAAAAAGATCTAGAGGAAAAATTTCTGATCACAGAATGGGTAAAATTGGAAGAGACTAAAGTTGGTTTGTTATCTGTTCCAACCTCCCTGCTCAGGCAGGGTCATCCTAGAGCCCATGGCACAGGATTGTGTCCAGACAGTTGTTGAGTATCTCCAGTGACAGAGACTCCAAGACCTCTCTGGGCAACCTGTTCCAGTACTGTCATTCACAGAGTGAAGAAATTCTTCCTCGTGTTCAGGTGAAACTTCCTGGGCATCAGTTTCTGCCCATTGCTTCTTGTGCTATTGCTTGGCACCACTGAGCAGAGCCTGGCTCCATCCTCCTGACACCCTCCCTTCAGATGCTGATAGACATTGATGAGCTCCCCTCTCAGTTGTGTCTTCTTGAGGCTGAACAGGCCCAGCTCCCTCAGCCTGTCCTCACAACAGAGATGCTCCAGTCCCTTCATCATCTTCGTCACCCTCCTCTGGACCTGCTCCAGGATCTCCATGTCTCTCTTGCACTGAGGAGCCCAGAACTGGACACAGCACTCCAGATGTACCTCACCAGGGCTGAGTAGAGGGGCAGGATCATCTCCCTCAACCTGTTGGCAACGCTCTCCCTAAGGCACCCCAGGATACCCTTGGCTCTCTTGACCACAAGGGCACTGCTGGCTCAAGGACAGCTTGTTGTCCACCGGGAGCCCCAGGTCCTTCTCTACAGAGCTGCTGTCCAGCAGTTTGGCCTCCAGCCTGTGCTGGTGCATGGGGTTATTCTTCCCCAGGTGCAAGATCCTGCATTTGCCTTTGTTGAATTTTAGATGGTTCTTCTCTGTCCATCTCTCCAGCCTGTCGAGGTGAGAGACAGTGTTGAAAGCCTTGCTAAAGCTGAGGTAGAAAACATCCTCTGCTTTCCTCTTATCCATCCAGGTAGTTGTTTCATCATAGAAGGCAAGCAGGATGGCCAAGCATGATTTATCTTTAGTGAGTCTATGCTGACTATTCCTGATCACCTTTGTGTCATCCATGTGGATAGAGATGGCCTCCAGAAAGAGGGGCTTCCTCATTTCTCCAGGGACTGAGGTGAAGCTGACTGGCTGGTAGTTCCCCGGGGTCCTCCTCCTTTGCTCTTTTTGAAGACTGGGGAGACATTTGCTTTCTTGCAGTCCTCAGACATCTCTCCTGATCTCTGTGACCTTTGAAACATGACCGTAAGCGGCCTTGCAATGGTGTCTGCCAGCTCTCTCAGCATTCATGGATGCGTTCTGTCAGGGCCCGTGGACTTGTCGATGTCAGGTTTACCTGGGTGTTCTCTAACCTAATTCTTCCTGACCAAGGAAAATCTTCTTTCCATCATTCCCTTACCTTGGTCTCCTGGGTCAGAGATTCCTGAGGGCTGGTCTTGTCAGTGAAGGCCAATGCAAAGAAGGCGTTTGGTAACTCTGCCTTCCCTGCATCCTCTGTTACCAAAGTCCCCCTCCATTTAGTGACAGGCCCACCCTATCCTTTGCTTTCCTTTCTTTATTGATGTATTTGAAGAAGTCTTCCTTGTCCTTGACATCCTTGGCCAGATTTAACATCAGATGGGCCTTGGCCTTCCTGGTCTCAGTACTATTTACTCTGAAAATATCCCTATATTCATTCAGAGTGGCCCAACCCTGCTTCCATCTTGAGTATGTTTCCTGCTTACGTTTGAGTAATGGCAGGAGTTCTTTAAACATCCACACAGGTCTCTTCACACCTTTGCCTGAATTCTTGCTCATTGGGATGCACTGTTCTTAATCTGGAGGAAGTGATCCTTGAATATCAACCAGCTCTCTTGAACCCCTTTGCCCCCTAGTGCCTGTTTCCATGGGATTCTTCCAAGAAGATGCCAGAAGAGGCTGAAGTTAGCTCTCCTGAAGTCCGTGGTTGCAATCTTGCTTCCTGGTCTATTTCCTCCTTGCCTGATACTGAACTCCAGATTCACTGCAGCCAAGGCTGTCCCCAGCCTTCACATCTCCAACCTTGGAGGCCTTCTCTGTTTGTTAGCATGAGGTTGAGAAGCACACTATTCCTTGTGGGATGCTCTACTACCTGTGTCAGGAAGTTGTCATTACTGCTTTCTAGGAACCTCCTGGATGGACTGTTTGTGCTTTGCTCTGTTGCTTCTCCAGCTGATGCCAGTGTAGTTAAACTTACTCACAAAAACCAGTGCTTGTGATTTTGAGGCTGCTTACAGCTGCCAGTAGAAGGCCTCACCCACTTCCTTCTCCTGATCAGGCTGCCTGATTCTGTACAACTTCTAACATCTGTTTAATGGACTAGCCTAGAGTTTTCTGCATCAGAGTAGGTATATCTGGGTTTCCCCTACTGTTATTATAACCAACTGAACTGCAAAGGTTAACTTGTTTTCTGGGACTAGCGTACTGTGTTTAACTCAAAAATTATATTGGAAAGGCTGTCCACATGTAACTGGAGCTGGCTTGGAAGAGCAATGCAGTACTCATGAGAGAGAGGAGACTCTAAACCTTGCCACCTGTGTAGGACAGAAGACAGAGCTGATATGGGACAAGGAGGCAGGGACAGTGTTATTGCCACTACAAACTCTGCAGAGCAGAAAGGGAAAACTACAATTTGGTCTTCATGAAACAAGATAAAACGTGAGTGGAGACTAATTTCTCATTCCAGTTAATACTGGTGTGTTTTGGAAAGGCTGTGTTCTACAAGCACATGCTGAGCACTCCTCTCTCAAGAAAGCAAGCCTTCAAAACAGCTCTGAACACACTGGAAGGCTCACACTGATAAAGGCTGGTGAAATTGGAAGGACTAATCTCAGTCATTGCTTGGAGGTGGAATGGAGCCTCATGGCCTGTAAGAGACGCAGTCTTGGTTTGTCTGCACAACTAAACTGAACAAGGTCTGGAGGATATGCTTCTCACTGGGTTGTGATTATCTCAGCTCTTTGGGGGTGTGCTGCTTGACCTAGCTCAAGCCCATTTGACAAGAATCCTCCTAGACAATGGCTGGGCACCATGTGGGGACTTTATGGACCAAGACTGGTCCCAAGAAGCAGCAGATGAGGTAAATGGGTTCGCAGGAAGGGTTTAACTCATCACAACCAGACAGCAGACCCTGACCGTGGTTGGTTTATTAACACAAACCTATCTAGGGAGATTTGCTTACAACTTGCGCAATTACTTGCTGTGTAAATCCATCACTCAGGCCATGCTGTAAAGAACAGATAGATAATGCCAAACAGGTATCTCAGTTCCTGCCTTGGCAGACTGTCAAAAAAGGGTGTTAGATTTGCTAATAGACTTGTGCTTCTTCCTGCTCACCTGGCAGAACCGGTAAGAGCAAATAGCAGTGCTGAGCATTAGGAGCTATCTAGACAGTTCATAAGTGATTAAGGAGAGGTCAGTGCGGACAAACGAAAGAAACAACAGAAATCAGAAAATGCAGACTGGGAAGGGAAGCAAGGTCAAGGAATACGTTAGCAGAAAGATCACTGAACGTAGTTATAAACAAACCTGTTGCAGCCAGTTTTCTTCTCAGGGGTTATTAAGATGCCCAAAGGTGGATGGGTATCTGATAGCACTTGTCAAACAACCCAAGTCCCTTAAGTCAATGGGCACCCAGCATTGTTGGTGCAAGTTCAGTTTGGAACATTGGTGCTTCAGAATATCTGATCTGCTGCAGGTGATTTGGTTTCTGCTTGGTTGTGTTTTTTGGTTTTTTTCTCACTTACTGTAACTGTAACATAAGCATATACTGCAATAATGCAAGTGATCTTTTCCTTTCCGTTTTGGTTACTCATTTCTCCTGATCTGGTCTAATTCTGGTGCTCACAGATTTGTATATGGCCACTTTTACTCAGACGCCTTCTACTTAGGCATAGACTCATTGTTACTTTCCTTATTGCAAATATAATTTAGTCTCCTGGCACGGGAATTAGGTATGTAGATAAATATCAAGGCTGTGATGCATTTCCAACACCTATATTCCAGATGCTGGTATTTTTATTTACAGTTTTCCGTTGATTATTGAGGAATTGTTCCTGTCACCTACATCTTACAAGACAGCATAGGAAAATTGTTCCATGCTCAGATTCCCTTTGACATTCTTTAGTTTTCTCACCCTTGGGCTTTTTCTTAAAGAATCCAGTCTTTTATTTTCGCTTTCCTCCTACATCCTAGTCTCTTAACACAGTTCACACATTTATGGCAGGAAGGAGAGGGTGTGCGGATGGAATTCCTCTGCCAAAGCTTATTCAACTTATTTCGTGCCTTTGTGCTATCTTTCATCCAGGATAAGGGTCAACAGCCAGTGTTAAATGTCATAGTCCATTAGTCAATGGGGGCAGCTTACACAGAAAAGAATCTGCTATAAATCCATTCTCCTCACAGATAATCCATGTTTCACATCCGGTTTTTAAAGATCATCCATGCTTTTCCAGTAGCTCAAATGAGAATACAAAAATACCAGCAAGGGGTATGTTTATAATATGTAATCAGCATACCAGGACTAATTCACAAGTATTGTCCCCTCTATCACCAAGTAACATTTCTATTGCAAGGTATTAATATGGAACTTTAAGTCTGTCCTCATGCCTATTTATCGGGATGCAAAGCTCTTCACTCTGTGGTCTGGCAAACAACACCATGCAGTCAACGGTCAGTCACCCACATATGGATGCCCCCCCACTTTTGGTGCTGTCCTGCTCCTACCGCACTGTGCAGTTCAGAGCTGAACAAACTTTTCAGCCTAGCTGCAAACCTTTCATAATTGGTTTGAATTGTTTCTTTCATAAACCTGTAGTTGTTAAGTACTCAGAACTGCTCAACATTGACTTTTTTTTTTTCAGCTTATCTTCACCTGGTTCTCCCTTCTTCCCATAGCACTTTGATACACTGCACGTAGCAACTTCTCTCCCTTGTCACTGTCTGTAACATAAATCCATTTACTTGGTGTAAACTGCATTCATTTTCGATAATTTGGCACTTATTTTGTAAATAACTCCTCCAAAATTCTTTGTTGTCTGTACTAGAGATGATTCTGAGCTGAACCAAGGGAAAAAGAAAAATGGTCATGACTTGTGTTGTTCAGATGCCTGGACTTCTATGAAATGTGTATAAACAAAGCATATAGAGCATTTCAGCTCTACGGCTGTGATTTATTACTTCCTTATTCCCACCCTGAACACTCAGCATGGGCTGCAGAAACTATAAACTTCAGTGATCATGTTTCAATTTAAGAAAAATAATTATTGATACAGCAACTCTTTTCCCCTTCTTTCCCTGCTTTCCTTGTGGATGTAGTAGAACTATGTAGCTGCTTTGCTTAAAAAAACATCCTCTTTCTCTCTGGGAATTGGTTGATTCTCTAGGCTGTCAAATAACAGCCCCCTGGATCTTACGACAAGTGAAGGATAATAATGCAACTATTATTATTTTAGCCTTCAGGATTGCCAGTTTATTGTGAAGAGTTGCTTATCTTAACATACTTTGGCAGAACTTCTGATGTAATAAGTAACAACAAACAAAGATGGAACTATGAAGTGCTGGCATCATGAAATATATTGCAGCTTCAGCAATTGCCTTCTGAAATACAGATGTGAAATCGTGTTTCTGGCAGAACTCTTCAAATTAGTTAATTACTAGAGTTCAGAATGCGGGCTTTAGAGAGGAAAACAGAGTGAGCCTGAGTGCTAACCCTTAACTCTGTGCGTACACAATCTAAACCACTGCTGCTCTGAGAACTCCCAGATTGCAACACAAGGGTTGCAATCACACCACCACTGACAAACTCCCATGGGATTAGCATTTCACCAGGAGCTTCAGTTTTGCTACATGTGACATTTGTAGCAAAATACACCTTTCACGTGTAGCTACCATAAGCAAGATTTGTCTTACGCGTGTCCAAATAGTTTTTTGTGACCTTCTAACTGTGCATGTCATTTGGTACCTAACCTAGCACTGTGCCTATGTTGTGACATTTGTCTACTTGTCTTCAAGGGCTACACTTGACTTTCTGCAATGCCTCTGGGTTTACCATCTAAACCTGCTCCAGTTTTAATACAGATGCACAGTTTTATTAGGTGACAAAAATACAGTTGAGAGGGCTCTTGAAATAGCCATATCTTTGTGTTAAGGAATTTGATATAACCAAATTTATCTGCATGTTTTTGCAACTAAAAATAGACTCAAAAATAATGGAGACAATTTGCAATGGCTATCAAAACCACATAATCTAACCCCAGTGAGTATAACAGTTTAGTATGTAAAAATCAAACTCCTTTTTAACACAATACGCACCAATACATAGAACAAAATATGTATCTACAACTGTACTAAGAACAAAAAGTACTCTTTGCACAGTTCTTGATCAAATAAATGAAAAACTCATTAATGTGGCACATAATTTACTTTCTCAGTGGGAGGGGGGAGAAGCTTCAGCATCTCCATTTTTATTCCATGACTTGTCAATGGAACTGCTGCCTCAAAGCATCAACTCTTCTCTCAACACTTTTGAGTTTTCAGGTTTCTGCAAGTGAAATGTGCCCCAATGATACGTGTGTACAGACAACTATATATAAATATAAAGATCTCTCTTGAAGGTCAGAGCTTTTTTTCCTTTTAAATGACTCCTTTCTTACTGAAACCTCCTATGTCTTGCTTGAAAAACAAAACAAAAACTATTACAGGTTTGCTCTGTGAGAAGACTGTACTCCTCAATCAAAGTGAAAGGTGATGTCTCATTTGAAGTTAAGAAAACAGGAATGTTAATAATGATCTTGAGAGACTGCAACAGCAAGATACTATTTCATCCAAGAGGTGCCTTAAAAGAAATTCCTCCACATACAGGCTGAATTAGAAAAATATTTTTATTTATAAGAGTAAATAATGTAGTGCAAGGCGAGTGGATTTAACCCTCGGTAATGCATAGATTGATGCAATTTACAGTCTGTGATCTACATTTTGCAGAGGTGACTGCACACCTGTTGTAAAGGTTAGACCTTCCCTATAGCCACTTTACAGACAGCTTTAAATCAGATAAAAGGTATTTGCACTCCATACATGTTATCCATATGTCCCATCCAACATTTATCAAATAAACGGTCACTTAACTAGGTGTCTTTTAGAGTTACTGTAGAACATTAAATAAATCCTTGCCAGTGTTATCTACAGAAGAATCCAAAACCAAATTTTTGTTCACTTTGTGTCACCTGATCACACTTAAATATTCTTTTATTTATTCATTAGGGGAGCTCCTTTCTCTAATCAGTGGCTCTTGGCAGGAAGGGAAACATTTTGTTGTGTCTGCCAGGGAATTGTGGATGCTTGTAAAACTTTGACTAAAACTTAGCCAGCAGCACTAATATGTTATGATCATACTGCAAATATTCTTGGTGTGTTTTCTTTCAAAACAAAATGCTTTTCACATTAAAAAATTAGCATGGAATATAAAATGCCAAAAAACTCATTGTTACCATTGCGTGTACTGAAGTCCTGGCTGGTTTCCATGGAACTTGGAAAGTACTAGTGACTGGGTTTTGCTTTTATGTAATTTCCATGATTCAAACTTGGAAAACTTTGGTAATTTCACCAATAAATAAGCAAAAATACAGTAAAAGCAATTTAACAAGAGATTAGACGTGTAAGTCAAACTTCATCAAAACCTGTGGGACGTTTGCTTATTTTTCAATTAAGCAAAGACTTTGCAGGTTTCCTTCCAGGCCCTTCCACGACATACAGTATGATCATGTGTTGGGTATAGTGAGAGAATCTGCATCATCTGTTTGGAGTTAAATAAATTATAGGGACGGTTTTCCTCTATAGTGGAGAAGTCAGATCAGTGAACTCTCCTACAACTTCAGCTGTTGGACTGCATTATTAATGCCATGTACAGGGTTGGTTGCCAGTTCTTAGATTAGTAGTTGTTCGTATCCTGCCTTCCCAATGGACATCAAGAAAACTACACTTCAGCTTGTAACAAGAGGATTCTGAGGGTTTGACTCCTGCTGTAATAAATCGTTTGAAAGAGTAGGTTCATCTTGCTGTAGTCTGGTAGCATCCTCATTGTCATTCCCTAAGGAAGAAGGGATGTCATCTGACAATGGTTCTGATCTTCTTCCAGGGGAATTATGGGCTTCAGAAAAACATCAAAAGAAATTAGTTTTAAAACCCCACTGTGTCTAGGAACTCTATTAATCAATATTTAAATATTATGTGGATGTAAAATTACATATAAAGATAATATTCAAAGGTTTGGAAATATTGAAAGAAGAATATCTGTAACTATATACTTTATGCATATATTGCATGATTCCCAAGTAACATAAATTAACAGCTAGTAAGAAAAGAAAGCAGGATTTCAGAATTATTTCCATATTCAGCATATCATTCACAGTTACATGCCTTAATTCAAATAATCTTTTCAGATTTAATGGTGTTGGGTTTTTTATTTTATTTATTTCCTATAGGTGTAAGTTGTCAATGGGAAAGTAATTTTTTAGGTATTTTATTACAGAAATATATCAGAACATTGTTTTCTGATATACACTTAAGCTGCCTCCTGAGGTTAAAACACAACATAAGAAAACGTATGGAGTCGAAGAAATTCTTTCTATAACTGGTAATATTCACTTCACAATTTCCTGATCAAGTCTTGTGATCTGAACTGAAATGCTTGATTGAAGCAGGAAATGCTTTTTAAATGATGACTCATTATTTTTCATGTGATGGTAGGGGTTTTCTCCCCGTTTCTTCAGCAATGTAGTTTTGTCTTTGATATCTCTTTCATTGTAGTAGAAAACGTGATAGCAGTTTTAACAGACTGAAGTCAGGCACTTGATCTTCTATTTCTTAATATTCTTTGTCCCATCAAAAGAGACAACACAGAGCAAAACTTTCTGTTTTAGGACAGGAGGAGTCTGCAACTCCTGACTGAATGCATTTGCCGATTCTGTTACTGGTGTGAAGAGCCTGAACTGACTTTTCCTAAGTTACTCCACTGCACCAGCTCTTGGAATGTCACTTTTTCTCCCACCTTGCATCTGAAGTGATCCAGTCATATCAAACAGGCAACATACTTTGATTGCATATTGCAGAGACTACATAGGGAATCAAAGTCACATAATTCCTGTAATAATACTGCATAGTGAGAGATGGGGAATAATCTCATGCAGTTAATGTTTCTATTAAGAATCTCCTTTGTCAAGGGAAATTCTTCAGAAACCAATGGGTTTAAAGTTATGCCTTTCTTCATCTACCCCTTTTTAATGATAAAAAAATTACTTGCATGTCAAAGAAGCTACTGCTCAGAGGTACTTCTATCAAATCTAGAATTCTACTTCCGTTTTTGAAGGTTTTACTGAAGTAAAAAGATCACTCCTCTTTCTTCAGTTTTACTATGACACATACTTACCAGATAAAGACTGAAAAGACTGCACTGCAAATGCAACAAGAATCGATAAAACAAAGGTTCCCATGAAGTAGATCTGTGACAGTAATTTTAAAAACATAGTTAGAGCAGTGCAAAGCCAAGGTAGTGTTCCAAATGAACTGTGCATGTAATAAAGGAGCAATACATACCAGAGTAGAGTGTAAAACGTTGTTCCAGAGAACTCTCATGTAAAAATAAAGCAATGCTAATGAACATGGACTAATTGATTCTTGGTTACTATTATTCCAGCACCTACAACAAGAAGATTAAAACAACCGATTAGTCCTCCTCCACAATTTGTGGCATCAGTCATCTGGGAATCTCAAGTGGGTTTGTGGAACCAGTAATCCAGAAAAACAAACAAATATCATCACTATCTCTCAGATGGTGAAGTAAAAATTCAGAAAAATACTAGCTTAAACTTATTAAGCACAGAATACCTTCCCCTAGAAGTGTATTTTTTACTTTCTTACTAGTCAACAATGGGTCTAAGCATCCAGGCTACACTTGCAAAGCAGTCACAGTTCAAGATCTAACTAATGTGAGTCAACAGCAGAAGGACTTGATGTAAAATTAGATGCACAAAATTTAGTTGCCTATGCAGAATGCTGGTGCTAAAACTCCTTTAGAGACAATGGCATATGACAGAATGAAGTCTGAGCTTGAAGAGTGTTCTAGTTGACTAGCACAAGGTACCTACCTCCTGTAGGGTGAGCTGAGCAGCTTTCTCAGTTCCATCAAATAGGACTTCACTTACTAGGGGAGTTTAGACAGCTAAATCACAGGCACCTATTTTACGTTTCAATTGATTCTTTTCTACAAAGCTAAGGAGGGGTGGTGTATACATCGATATATACATTTTCTATATAAATTTTGTTATAAATATACATATCATTTAGTCATAAAATCATACATTCTGTACATGTATATACATACACATACATATATATAAATATATAAAAGCATGTGCCCTTTTGGACAAAAGTGTATGACGATGGGAAAACCCTTCAGCACTGTCAACTCTGGAATTACTCTCACAGCAAAGCAGGTGCATTCAGCCCAAACGAAGGCAGAATTCAGACTCAAGCTTACAATCCCAGGTAGTCCAGAACCCCTGTGTATGTGACTGGTAGTTTCATGTGGAGTGGAAGTAATTTAGGGTACAAGTTCAGGCTAACTGCAGTGAAGAACAATTTCAGCAGATTGTTGGTGAATAGACAAATAAGATTTTAATGTTGGTATCATCTCCACTTTTCTGGGGTCACACAACACTTGGTAGCAAAACAGATGCTAAACCACTCACTCTTGATTCACAGCTTCTTGTATTAACCATTACCTCCTCCTTCTTTAAATATTTGAAAGGCAATTCCACAAATTCACCAAATATTGTTTAAGCTTCGCATTCCCACTGTGCTTTCCAACACCTGTTGCTTTACTTGGGTAAAGGAAACCCAAGTTCTGTAGCGGAACCCGAGCACAGTAGGTGGTTTGTACATGAATAGTGCTGGCACAGGTCGTTCAGGCAGCAGACCTGTAAGCTTCTCAGGTATCTAATATTCTGTGCTACAATATCTGTGCCAGGCTGGAACATATTTGCAGAATCAATAGGAAGGATTGCTATTACCCCAGTTACACATTTTTGAATACTGTTTTATAACTGAAATATTGGTTTGGACTGCACACAAATCGCCAGTGCCTAACTTAGGAACTTAAATATATTGAACTGGAAAAGACCTCCTGGATTATTCAATCCAGTCCCTGCTATTTCAGGTAACTACATATAATCAGGTCTCTTTAAAAGGCATAAACTAAAATATATTTAGGGAATCTAAGAGTTTCAAGTACACTGACCTTAACCTGCCTTAAATCATAAAAGTGAACAAAGTTAATAATTACAGGATTTGCTGCCCTCCAGAGTAAATGCTACTCACGTGGAAAACCAGAAGATGCTGATTAAGGGTAAAAAAGACTCACCTGTAATACAGTTCCTGAAGAAGTGATGTATTACTAGAATGCAATGTTTGATCAATATCCAAGTGATCCAGAATGTAGGAAGGTATGGAGTTACCCTCTTCTATGACAAGGGCCAAATTAAAGAAACCCTAACAGTAAAAAAAAAAAGCATGCTTTTTAAACATTAAATTTTCATACCTGTATTTAAGCAAAAAATATCTGAATAATTATAACTGTCTTCCCTAAATTTGTTTAGTATAATGTGATATTCACCGAATAATTATGAGAGCCCTTTTTCCTAATCATATACTCAGGTAAATACTGAAAATGCAAAAGAAGCATTCAGATGTTGTGACACTGTTTTCTTCACTCGTATCTTTTCCCAGATGGTTTCTTTCTTATTTTTAGTTGCTCTTTAAGCACAGTCACCATATCTAACTGTTATATTTTATCTCCTAGGGAAATACAGACTGAAAGCAGAAATTGATTTCTGTTCTGTTACTATTCAATTCCCCTTCACCTAGCTCTACAGATCAACAGCATCTGAATAGCAAAATTGAGACCAGAAATTTCCTCCAGACAATTTAAGTCCTTAATCTTATGGTTCTGCCTATTTGGACAAGTTTTAGGCAACCTTGTGTCTCTTCAGAGTCAAGAAGATGAACACAAGTGACATTTTCCATGATTCCCTATCACTTTGACTTTCATACTTTAAAGTAACTATTCATGCATCCCTTCTTTCCTTTCCTAGTTTAGCACTAATGCTTTGTCCCAATAACCTCAAAACAGAACCCACCTACGCCACCTCTGATCAGTTCACATACAAGACACTGTCTGGAGATATTGCCATAAGGACAGGGAAAACAGAATATTGCACCCAGGACACTTCAGGAGGGCTTGAGAACAGGAAACTCAGTGGTGAAACACTCCACATCTTTGGTAATGTGACATGGTGTACTCTTTAATTATAAAGCATTTTAAGATGAAACATTCATTAGCGAACAAAATTCACCCTGGGATTCACTTAATATACCAAGGGAAATGGACCAGTCTTCTTTTTTATATCCTAAAATGGCAGAGGATAGGACTGGAATACAACTCAGCAGTCTATTAATTCTTCCTCTTGCAATAGCAAAAATACAGAAGTCACAACTGAGTCAATTGTGCCAAGGTAAGGTAGCACCGAATTAGGCCATTTACCTTTAGCTTACGAAGCAGCCTAATTCTAGGACCATTAATCTATGCTAAGTTTATCTTCTATTATGAAACAGCAACTACTGACTCACAGCGTATTTTGAAGTAATTGTAACTTATTCTAGCAGGTTTCTTTGGTGCAGATGAGGCCAAGCAGAACAACCAGTCACAGCGAAATTCTCAGATTGTTCTACACTCTGATGTTTTGCCATGACTGCAGACCCACCTGTGAATCTCCCTCCAAGGCAGCCTGTGCATACATCCGCATGGAGAGCTCAAGGTCTCTAGACTGGTTCTGGTAACCATAGTAGTAGAAATCGCCCATCTTCAAATAAGCTGTGGAAGAAACCAGCAGAAGATCATTTAGACTACCTGTAGCAATAGAATTAACCAACTATTAATGTGATGGAGAAGTTAATAGTAATTCTATTTAAAGCAGAATATTAAAAAACAAACACTCTTTCTCACTGGTTGTCTCTGTGGCTACTTTATATCAGCCTCCCACTGAAAATATTTAGGCTGGGTGAAATCTCTCATTGTTTCTCTTTAATGAATTTAGTGAATGACATCGCTTTTACAAAAACTGAGACTTAAGAGTCTTTATATTGCATTCTTTCTTCACTTGCTGAATCTGTCTTTGGGCAACCTGAAGCCTTATTAGTCAGATTAGTCCTACTAAGTTGATGAGGCTTAAAACCATGCCATCTATGTGTTTGCGCTGTACCTGACACTATGGTGGCTGAACCTTTCCCAAAAGTTAGAGAACATTGCTGCTGATAATTTTATTAGTTTCAAATCCAACTCAGCCCAGGACAACGGTAGGAATACAATTTTCCTGGTCTAGAAGGAAGCAATGCCCAGTAAATATTTTACAAACATCTTTCTGTGACATTGCACAGTAATGAAATGCGCCAAAAAGAGAGGGCATTGACCCAGACAGGAGCAAGCACGATGTTGCACTAATCTGTGATAATGAATTTAAAAACTCCCATGACTGTGTCTGCATTTATCTAACCTAAGCTTTTCTCAAGTGGTTTGAAACTCTTCCACACTTTGCTTTGTGCGTCTACAGCAGCTACCTAGAAATCCCATGTGTTTTTACAGAGGACTGGAATGGAATGACAGTCCCATCTTGTGAGTCTGACCTTCAGAAGTTTTTCTAATGTAAGCTCGTACCAGTGCATTTACCAAAGGGTCAACCAAACTACACCTTGCTAAGGTGTCTACAAACTCCTCAGGAAAGCTAACAGTGTGTGTCAGCTCTTGTGGCTTCAGGCTATATCCACGTGCTATTCAGTTTCCACACATTTAAATTTTCCACACTAGGTATTTAAATGAATAGCATGAATTATTTTTATGCTCCACTTTTCCACATGCTTGTTACAAATCACTTCAATGCTCTTGTGAGACAATAAGATATTTTCAAATATTCAGGAAAGCTTTCAGAGGCACCAAAATGACTTAGCTATTGAAGTCATAGATGCAGTAAAATTTAAGGCCTGAGGAATGTAACTTATTTGCAAATAGACCTTTTTTTTTAAACAGAGAATCCTTTAGTTCTCCAAGGTAAGCTCTACCAATGTTGATAAACTCTGTACCCTAAGACAAAAACGAGTAATAAATTAGATAAGGAATCCCTTAGCCTTTATTAGTTTCTCATGACTCAATTATGACACGGAAGTATATTTGCTTTTGGATTTTCCCTCTGATAAACCAAACAGCATGAGCTCCTTAGAGTCTACTGCTTTTTTTCTTAAACTTTGAGTCAACTGCTCAGACTCGCAAATATCTAGCCCTTCCTCACGGCTTAGCTTTTTTATTTTATTTTATTACAATTTTATCCCTTTAATGTCATAAAAAGGAAATTTTCAGAAAATGTGTGCTGAAATACAACACTTTAATTACCTTTTCTCTCCTGATATTCCTATCAAAACATGAAAACGGAAATGCCTGATTAGCAGGAATTAATCTTCCCTCAAGTTGCTTACTCACATAGAAGTTGTGACAAACACAGTTTTTGAAATTTTAAAAAAAGTAAAATTAAAATTCAGAAAGAATTCCTCATACATACCAAATGATGGAGCATTGACTTGAGAAACAGAGAAATTGTAGTATCTCCAGACACAATCAGTTGCTAGGTATTTTCTTGCTAGGTCCTATAAAGAAAAAAATTGATTCATTCATATCCCAGGTAAGAGACTAGGATCACATTATCATTAACAGGTGCTCCTTTCAGGATAATGATGTGAATATATTTACTCACTGGTCTTTCTTCACAGATGTGGGCTAAATTTGACTGTGACACTTCAATCCCAGTTTCAGCTGCTAAAATATAATGCAGCAGAGCTTCATGCCTAATGTCAGATAAAATAAATGAATGAAAAACCTTACAAAAATAACACACATTTTAGTTACAGTTAAAAAAACCCAAAAGCACTAAATAAATTTCTAAAATTGCCTACAAGCAAAATTTTGTTATAAAGTTTAAGAGCAAGAGGCTGGGAAACCCATGCAACAGCGACATACAGAGGCAATGCTTGGTGTAACCAGCTGTGCTGGATCTTGTGAATTTGCAGCCTTTTCCCCTCTAGCACTGAAGCTAGACTGGCTCGAGTGTGCATTTACTGTAAGTGCCAGACTGATGGGAAAGAGGAATTGATACAACCCAATTCTCTCTTTAAATGTTTCAGATAAAACATTCTTAAAAGACTCTACTTAAAAAAAAAAAATCTGTAATTAACTTAGCTGTGTATATATCTGTCCAACATTCATCTGAGTATTTCTTTGGTATGCTTTACCTTTTATTTATGTGATTTGTTTTTTCTTGTCTTTTTAGACTGAGCTTTTTGAAACAGGATTTGTCTCTCCTTATACTTGAATGTATGACTAGAACAACAGTCTCTATCCCTCTAAGGACTCTATGCATCTCACTGACTGTAAAGCAAGTAGTAAAATTTAATATTACGTTTGCAGTGTAGCAATTCAGAATTCTGATAGTAGATGAGAGCATGTCTCATGTTCTCTTTCCCATATCTACTCTATATTATGAAGACTATGCATTCAAAATTAGGAGGAAGTCTAAAATCATGTGCGTAGTTTCAAAATCCCAAGATAATAAAAAAAACTCACTTGGTGTACTTTTTGCCTTCTGAAGTTTCCTATTAAAGAGTAATGCTGCCAGTGATTTTCTCCACAACACAAAGGTAAAACCATGGCAAGTTTCAGGGTTCAATGGCTTGTTTAACTGGAAGCACATATGGTCAAATACACATTTGACTTCAAGAGTAGCTGCTTAAGCAAAGTGACTTTAAATCAAACTGCGAAAGCAGTTGTCCTTACAGAACTAGCAGGTGCAACCTCCTGTTATCCAGCTGTTTCTGCATGATTACAAATTATTCCTTGTACTTTCCCTGCAAAAACATCTAGTGGAAGAGAGACCTGGGACTACAGAAGGAGTTCAGGAGAAAGTGGGGAAATTGGTTCATCTGATTCTTAAGTCTCAAAGGGCAACTAAGAAAAGAAATTACATTTATGGCCTTTAAATCAGTCTTTGAAGATCAAACTACCATGACAGACAGATGTGTGAAGTGTGTGCCTGCACACAACGACTGAAGAAAAAGTATTACTTGGTCTGACTGGCAGTGCAATAACTTACACCTATGCAATTTATACCCTGGCATCTCAAGTAGGACTCCAGCAGATTTTCCCTCCTAGCTGTTGAGCGCAGACTTTCTGGAATCTTGATGCTCTACCTGTCATCTACCTGTGAAATGCAAAGTGAGCTGGGCAGAGTCACAGGCTCACAGAACACGCTACAAAAATATCAACATAGTTTTTCAGTGTTGAAAAGTAAGCTCAAGTCTAAGGAGAAATGTGGGTGATGGACTGAGTAAAAAGACATTTCTTCTAGGAATGTGTTACTCCAGAACAGTACATTGAAAGTTTCTTGTAGATCTCCTCAGCCTGAAGCACTAATTCAGTACTTAGAGGGGAAGCTGCAGGACTAAATGAGCCATTGTTTTAATCACATATGACAGTCTGATGCTTGCACACACAGTATCTGATGCTCATGCCTACAGAGGCTGTAAAGATGGAGCATTAACCTGGACGCTATTTTGAAACCTCCCGACAGGCTCACTGGATATTATAGCCTCCTATTATACTTACACAAAGATTCTATTAACCGTACACAGAAAAACGAACGAATCTAATCCAGCAGCCTGAGTTTTCATGACGCAGAATTATATAGAAGAAACAAAGCAAAGTACAAGATTTGTAACACAGAGAAGAGTAAAAGTGAAAGGTGTTCCTCTGGTTAATCCAGTGCATATTACACAAATACGGGATGAGAACCACCAACAGTTGATACAACTATTTCACACTACAAACTCCTTGTTTTTCACTTGATTCTGTCAAAACCGTTGAATTACATTTTGGGTCAACTCCTCCTTCCCTTTATGTCAATGGCTGTTTTGCAACTGATTTCTGTAGTGCTACTACTTTTTTTTTCTTTCAGGTGATGGCCCATTATTAATTATTTTATCTTGCTATAAAGTAAGTGAAAAATAGAAAATAAAGAGAACAGAAGAAACATACCATGAAAGTTCCAGATAAGCATTGAGAGCTTTTCTGATTACATGACCTAAGTAGCCATTCTTCTCTGCAATGTGCTTTGCCCAGCTGTGGAATAGAACAAACAAAAAAGGAACAGTTGTGCTCCAGTAATGTTATCCCAACTCACGCAGACTCAAGGAACACAAAAGGACATGGGATCACCCTCTGACTTCTATAAGACAAATTATGGGATTTAACAGTAGTCACTGCATCAATCCTGTAACAATTGACTGGGAGCATGAAGTCCATTTATCTCTCTGAGTGTATCAGACGCATCCTACGTTTTTTAAGAAAACCAGCGTAAGTTAATAGATACTATCAATAATTATCTGCCTATTTTTTGGTGCATAATACCAATTCTATCACATCAGGAGACCGATATTTCTTGAAAATCAAAAAAAGCAAGGCTTTGTTAGATACAACCTTTTAGAGCTGTTTGATACAATCTCTCTGAGTTGTTCTGGAAAAAAAAAAGTACTAGAAGTACTCAATATCTCTCAAAATCTACTGGTAATCTAAATAATACACATACTCATGCAGATCAAACATTACTGCAGAACCTTTTGCCAAGGAGGTAAGCACCGTGAAGTACAAGGTATTTAGACTATGGACTTAAAAATCACCAATAATCAAAATAACTACATCGGAAATATATACTCCTTTAATAAATGGTCTCACTACTTACATTACAGCTTTTTCCGGATCTCTAGGGAAGTCTTCCATATTTCCTGTGATGTAATACAGAGAGCATCGTAAAGTCCCTTCTATATGTCCTCCTTGGGCAGCTTTATAGAAATAGTGCGCAGCAACTGTCTGTGAAGAATCAAGACACAATTAGCAACTCTGCATTATTAATCTTTATTGAGATTTCTTCCTCAGGACTCATTTCAGCAGAAGAATTAAAATAGGTAGCTGGCTAATGAGGGCAAGACAGTTTAACTACTTTTATACTTAGATGAAATGAATTATTTCTTCTAACTTTTTAATAGTTTAGGCTAGAAAAAGTTTTGAAAAACATATATTTGGGTAATATATGGAACAACAAATAGAAAAGTGTCTAAACGTTTAACTAACACCCAGCTAACATAAAAGTCTTGCATGCACTGACAGAAGTTAAATTAGTTATTCACTAGTAGGAAGATTATTAAGGCATCCTGGAGAACAGGACTTTTGCACTTGGGGTGCCAAATGAAAGCTGTGGAGCAGCAGCAATGCTCAGTATGTTCAGCAGAGCCCAACCACAGTGCTCAAATCTTTGAAACTGGTTTATAAAAGATAAGACAGATTGAGTAAGCAGGGCCAGAGCTACAGAAGTGGGAAGGCTGTGTGACTCCACATTTTAGCCTCAGGCAGAGTAATCTGTAAAGTAAACCAAACCAGCATACAACCAGAAATAATTTATTTCAGGGAATTTTTAACCATCAATATATGCCTTCTGTTAGTGAGCATGGACTACACAGTATCTATCACAGACATAACTTCTTGCAATTGGCTTTGATGAATAGAGAAACCTGGGCACTTTCAGGTGTACTCTTACAATCAGTCCACTCTGAAATGTGTATTTTGGTCCCTGGGGAAGGAAAATGTGTTTGCCAGATGCACATGTTGGTGAGCATTGCTGCTGTTGGCAGCAGAAATGCTCACTCTCTGGAGTATATCCAGATCTCAGAACAGAAAGGCCACACTGGAAACATTTCTTAGCTCTAAGTATGAGGTCTGCCTGCATTTATTACAGTCTACCTCACTATATTTTTCTGCTGTTCATACACTACCTAGTTAATTAAAAGAAATACAAATAAAGTAGACCATTCCTATTATGGGAAAATTTATTTTGCATATATGTTAATGGGTTCTGTCACAAAAAAAAAACAAACCAAAAAAAACCAAAATAAAATACTGCTGTCTACCAAATCCAAGTTTGGATTGGAGGCCTCTCACTGCAGTTCTGAGGCTCACAGAAGCTATCTGAATGTAGCACAGCTGTTCATGAGTTCAGGGACAAGGTTGTGCTGCTTTCAGTTATGGTGGAATCCCTTGCCTATAAACTTTCCAATCCAAAACTGAGAACCCAAAAGGTCACATGATGTGAGAGCACACACTATCCTTCCTGGCTGCTGTCACTGGAAGGAGGAAAGCAGAGGCAGTCACTGGAGAAAAACCTGCACCTGTTTTGTTTCTACATGAAAAGAATACAAACACATGCACATAATTTTGACTGAGATATTTGAGCAACATCTCTCTCCCTAAGCAATCTGACTGAATCCCCCAGTAAAACCCTTGTTTATGAAAAAAGGTATCAAAATCCAGCTCAGGGTGAACAGAGCAATCTCAAGAGTGATGCAAAAACTTCTAAATTGGGCCCTAATGTAAGAAATAGTACCATTAAATATTTACTCACTTGATTTCTACCAGGTACTCCGGGGTAAATCCCATCTAAATATAGGACACCAAGGTTGTATGATGCATCTGGATTTCCCAGTTCTTCAGCAATTAACCAGTGTTTGGCTGCTTTTCTGTAGTCTCTTTTAAAATTGTGGTAATACCATCCTAATCCATTCACTGCCTGGGGCAAGCCCTTAGGGAAGGACAAGAGCAGTCTCAGGTCACACATTTGATTCTGCTTTTTGTTACCTCTGTTTATAAAGGTTTGTTGACTTTTTTTTCCCCACTACTCTTCCCTGTGGCCTCGTATTTAGAGTGAGGAATAAGACTCCAGTGTCATCTTATTCTACAGAGTCTCAGCCATGTGTGCTGACTTTCATTTGTTGACAAGAACAAACTGTGACTATTTTTCCCCTGTTTCTTCTTCAGGACACTTATTCTTGTTAACTCCCAGAAACTAGTTGACAGGATTAGCAATCAAAAAACCCATTTCTTTCAATCTAGAACATTTCCTTGAGAATAAATAGAAAGCAATGAACACAGAACTCTGTAATGCTGCTTTCGAAATGCATTTCACCAACATCATACAGATCTGCTTAAGATATTGCTACTTGCTATTACCAAGTTGCATCTTTGCATCTTGGCTCAAGAGGACAAAATCTTGAGACAGTTTTTATTTTTGTTGCAATGAGTCACCACCTCCTTGCATAAACTGGTGGATCATATAGGGCTGTAAGTATGCCAGCACTGTTATTAACCTGCCCGTTAAAATGCAAAAGAAATTAAACTTTTCAATAATTATGATGTTGTTTTTGTATAGAAAATGTACATTGGAGCACAACAACCTAAGTATCTGAGTTCAAAGAGAGTAAGGAAATTGATGTCTCTACGAGTCTTCCATGAATCTGTTCCTCAGATCCTGAATCAAGGGAATTCTGATCACACTATAAAAGCCTCTCAGTTTATTTAAGCCTTTCCCAAACAGGCAGTAGAACAGATAGTCTCTTCTGTTTCAAAGGAATCACAGAACTGGCACAAATCTTTTCTGATGGTGGTCAGCAGTGAAGTCCTACTGTCATGATCAGTAGTTTAACTAATTCTGGTTCTAAGAGCTAGGAATGTATTCCAGGTCTAGGTACTCTTTTATTTTCATTCTAAGGATCAGATCATGGCCTGGGTAATCCAGCTGTACTAGACCATTAAACGGAGTGAGGCTCCTCTGCTCTGTGGTGCCTGTCAATGTTTCTCCCTACTATGGAAAAAACCCAGGAGGCTTTGGGACATCCAGGTCTTCTCCCTTAATGCTTAGAAACATGAAGACACTGGAAGAAGCAGTATTGACACAGAATTATAGTAACAGGCATTTTATATAAATCTGAGTTCATTGTTATTAGCACCTGGTACAGAACTACTACAGTAAAATATTTATTGCATTTTACCTTGGCTGCTGCTTTCTTCATCAATTCCAATGCAAGTTTTATATTCTTTTTCACACCTTGACCCTAGGAAATGGATATGTGAAACAATCATTGTTTACAAATACAGGCTGATAAAAATTCACTTACGCACATCCAAAATGCCTTTTAATATTGATACTATTACTTACTAAGTGTCATTTTGCTTTAAACAGTTACAACAAAACACACAGCTTTGTGTTCATCCTTCCTTCACAGTTTGACAAAATCTCAGTGATTCAGTCTAGAAACAATTATCTCACCAGTATATTCAAGTGATTTTTATGAGTAAATAATATCACAGATCTTTAATTCTGAGCAGCTAAGGAAGAATGAATAGCATTCAAAGGGGCATAGGTTGTGCACAGCTTGGCAGTGAGTAAGAGCTCTCAGCTTTCCTGAAAAAGGATGTTAAGAGTGTCTCTAGAGGAAATACACAGATGCCATGCTTATGATGTCCACACAAAATAATCCCAGACAGAGGTCAAACAGATTACGTGTGCTCAAAATTAACACAAGCAAAACTTAAGCAAGCATTTTCTAGAGAAAAACCCTCCACTGTCAAAGGAATGAGATGAACACCCAACAGTTCCTCACTAATATTTCTAACCTTTAGTACTCTTGAATGTCTTACAGGTGACATCACTTAGCCAATACACTTTATTTTACTCAGGTGGGGTTATGCTTCAGTTTAGCATCTTCTGTCTACTGCTTCTAGCAGAGAAAAACTAACTGCATGCAGCGATAATTTAATTCCAACTAAAAAAAAATCCCAGAGATCTAATAAAGGGCACTCTAAGAAAGGATCAAACTTCTACCTACATCTCTACATCAAAGCCTATATCTACTAGCTGGTTGAATTCTTGAGGTGACAAGACATTAGGAAAAACTAGGATCCACAATTTGAGTGATATTTTGATCCTGAATCTGGCTAAGAATAAAGTAACTAGGCTGCTTTTAACTTGCTCTTTTTAAAAATTTTGTGCCTTTTTGGTAAAAACCAACATTAGCTTCAGAACTATTGGTTGAATTTGAGAGTAAATCTAAAAGCCCTCGTATACACTCTTACTGTGTGTCACCGCAGATAAATTAGAAACATCACGTTATAGGAACGATTATTTTGAAGTGAAAACATCAAATATGACTTACCTTAAATAACACAATGGCATAATCATATATTAACACTGGATCTTCTGTTTCTATTGCACCCTTTGCATACCATTCTATTGCAGCTTCAGGATTTTTTGCCACTCCTTGTTGGCCCCAAAACAGCATCTGAGCCAAACGTTGCTAAAAGACAACAACAGAAGAAGTAATGCTATAAATGCTAGTATTGAAACTGGAATTGCAGGAGCAGACTTGTGCAGACCTAGATGCATTTCAAATATGTGAAGAAACTAGTGTACTCCCTCAACAGTTTGAAAACAATTTGTTATCAGGAATATTCAGAGGACTTTCCAGTGGTGGAATGCACTGATACTAACTCTACAACAGGGTTATTTTTACAGCTGTCAGTATCATAGAAGTCTGGACTGATTTAAGTGCAGAGGTAAGTGATAGACGGATTTGATGCGTGTAAATGGCTCAGAATTACAATATATTGCTTCTGGTCTGAGATCAGCAGCAGTAATTGCATCGTATCAAACACAAAGCCAGGGAAAAGCATCAGAGAAGGAGGTTGCCAAGACTTGACAACTCTTCCCTTTTGCCTTGCATCATTGTTATGGCTTTTGCATGGTTACTGGATATTATTGGACAGGAACATGGGAAATAGTTCAAGCTCGGAAAAAAGAAGCAGTTCTGGGTAGAAGGAGAAAATGTCTGTCCACTCTCCTCTGCAACTTTCCTATGTGGTCTATAGATGTACATTCCTGAGTGTGTCTAAAACCAAGAAAGGGGAAATTTATTACTTTATACCTGTGCAGCTGCATTTCCTCTTGTTGCTTCATGTTTTAACCACATAAAGACATCACCATTTTCTTTAGTTTGAGCTTTTAGCAGTTCATCATCCATCAGTCTTATCGTTTCAACAAATGCCTGAAGAGTAGGTGAACAGAAAAAAATTAATTTCTACATGAATTTCACAATGAATTTCTACATCTGCTACCAAAATGAAAATGTTGTCCACTTCCTGCTTATCCCTAAAAATTCATGATCAGTTCTGGGTTTTAAAATGCTCATCACTCCTCTGCTGGCCAGAGCATTAAGAACTATTCTTACATGCACTGTAAAAAACATTTACTGATTTGTTCCAAAACTGTAAGTTCACTCTACACGGAGAGATATGCCAAGACACCAACAACTGAAAAAAAAACCCAAACCATCTTTTGGTTTTAAATGCACTCAAAAATGACAAAGGAGTGTTTTAAAGCCTTTTAAGGCTTTTTAATTTCTACAGAAATCCCTTTCAAAAGATAAAAAAAAGCTGGCACAAAGCTTGATGAAGACCTGACCCACAGCACTCTTATCTAGGTAAATCTGCTGATTTTTAGTTCTTCTTAGCAATTAAAATCTATCTTTTTGTTAAATAATTATTCTTTCTGATAAGCCAGGATTCTAGCACTAACCTACCTTGACTACTCTTTACAAATAAAGTTGTGTTACATCCTGTTTAGCAGCTTATTCTAAAATCATTTTATTGTAACTTTATCAGATAACTATTTAACAAGCAAGTCATTAAATTTGATTATATAAAAGGTGTAAGTAAGGAGAGCTCATCTTTCGCAGGAACTTCATGATGTCTGTCTACTGAAACAGCAGATCAGTTGTTTAATAAACACATCCAATTATACTAATAATTGAAAATCTGAGTGAGGATTTAGGGCCCAAGAATAAGGCTTGGATTATAATAAAAGACAGGCTTGTGGACAATTCTGAGGATTTGAGTCTGATTTTGGTTTTGATTCTCCCTTCCTAAGAAACACAGTAATGATACTACTTACAATTCGGGGGATTTTGTAACAATCATCAAATCAGAATGATTTCGGCTGGAAGGGACTTTTAAAGACCATGTAGTCCAACACCCCTGCCACAGGCAGGGACATGAATCAGATGAGCTAGTATTTGTAAATCAAGACAAAAATCTTCTGGCCACATAATATGAATATGAAAAATAACTTGCACAGAAAACAAATTCAGATACATTTATAACTCTTTTACCTGTTCCCCTTTTATATTGTGTTGATCCAGGGATGTCTTTATTGCAATATTACTGTAATAAGCATATGACAGCTCCAAATCAAGTGGATAGTTATTAATGCCTTGGTAATGTTTATAGCCAAGATTCATCACAGAAAGTCTCTCGTTTCCCTGAGCACCAACCAAACTATAGAGCAGTCCCTGGCAAAAATCAACAGACATAAAAAAGAGTGAATTCACTGCACATCTCACAAGTTAAACACTTTGCAGGAGATTTACAGGGAACAGAATGTTCATACTGGTAGCTGATTTACTAGCTATATCTTGTAAACACAGTTACAGAAGCAAGCACAGCCCTAAAGCAGTTAAAAGTGTCTTATGTTTGCACAGAAAGACTTGAAAGAAAAACTAGGCTCTAAATACTTTTCAAGTACTGCATTTATTCTGTCACCATTAAGTGTGCAGCAATTTTTAATGTCATTTTACTACCGTGTTGTTTATACTGTGACACTTCTTATACTCAGCAGTGACTTAACTAGTCACACTGATGCCAACTGGAGTTTTCACGCTGAATTCAGTGGAAACATACAGAAGCTAACAAACAGCATTTGAGAATCTTACCCTAGCAATCTGACAGGACTAGTAGGATGGGATCTATGGCTGATAAGGTTTCAGCACAAATCTCCCTTGAGGTACATGTTAATTGGTCTACGTACCACACATTTGCCAAAAAACATTTTCAGCACTACTATTATTTTGCACCTACACCATAATAAACCCAGTGGTGTCCCATCTGTGCTGGATATTAAATTGTTTCCTACATTATCTGAAGCAGATCCAATGATGAAATGACTTAGCCTCCATAATTAGCACTACGTATACTCTATAATTAAGGTATAAAAAACGTTCCTGTCTAAGGTTTCTTGTTTCTGAAGAATAGCAGGTGAGCTTGCTCTCCGATTGGCCTGTCAGGGGTTCTTCTGATTTAGTGTCCTGTAACCACAACGACAGATCTTCTATTCTTTATGAGTGTTTTATATTATACTATTATATCACAATTAAATATCTACTGGAAATTTTAGTGTTGCCTTCTTTGCCTGATATATGAACATCTACCCTTTATTTGACCTTGCGATAGAATCACATTGAAACATTTCAGTTATTTGCAACCTGCCTAAGAGGTCAGGAGTTTTCAAACTCTGCAGTCGCTCAGCTGAAGCATGGTCACTTTTTTACAAAAGAAAACTGTTCTACTTCGGTTACCCTTGCTCATTTGACCATAATATACTCAGAGTCACATTTTTGCACACTCTAAAAATCTGACTTCTTTCCTGACTGTACTATGCAACCTTTCCACTTTACATTTGCCTGATCCGAGACTTTTTTCCTACCTGTCTTCAAATGACTGTGGTTGACTCAAGGGCTCTTACTCATCCTAGCTCCACAGTGATGAGGAAAAGCAGTACTCTCTATGCTGTTCACTTTACCACCATATTTAGCTCTTTACTAAATCACTGATTTCCTTGTTCTGCTTGAGTAGGATAAAGATTCCCACCATCAGGCCTTCATAAAGATATCACAGCCATCAAGGTATTTGTTAGTAGCTTTACTGGAGAATCCCTTCAACCACCACCTGGATCTGAAGGCCATTTCATTTTTTAAAATTCAATTGATCATCCCATTTCTTAAATGCCTTTAAAGGTAATTGATTTCACAGACATAACAGAACATATTAAATATAGTACCTTTATACGATCCACAGACACACCGAGCCCTGTTTCAAATATAACTGCAAGAAAATAGGAAGCCTTATGGTATCCACAACAACTGGAATCCACCAGGAGAGGGACAGAGGAGCCCAAATTGCTGAGGCCATTGGCGCTGGACAGACCTTTCACAACCTTCTCAAATATCCTCCGGCCAACTTCTACAACTGTATCACTTCCATCTTCTAACACTAAAAATAAAATACAGGACACACAGTTATTGCGAGAGTTAAAATTAGGAACCAATTTCCCCTCCTTAATTTAATGGGACTCAGACAGATTCTGTTATTTCTCATGCTGAATGACAGTCTCAATGTAGACAAACAAAATTCCTAGAAACACATGGTATTATTGAATACGAAGAGTGAAAAAAAATCTAAAAGACCATCTCAAAGTAACTAACCACTAAAAACATAAGGATATTTCTATGATTCCTTCTACCTAATAAGCCATCCTTTCATCTGCAGCATATTGCAACATATAAGCCACATGACACTCGTTTATTAAGTTAGCTGATATGAAAGAAAAATGTATAACACATGAACTTAAGTCAAATGATACTAAACTACACAACCAATATTATTGAGTTATTTAGGAACAATAAAGAAAGAAACATGATTACCATCTGGACTACTGAAATCCATCTCTTGTAACAGTTTGAACAAAGTGCGGTACTTTTCCCTGAGTTCTTTTCCCCACATGAAAGCATCACATTTGGATTTTTCTCCGTATTTTTGAAATAGCTCCAAATAATAGTTTTCATAGTAACCTAGAGAAAACAACATATTTAAGACATGAAAGCTGACTTTTTGGTCTTGAAAAAAGTTTCTGACAGAAAAAAAAAGATGTTTCTAGTAAACTAAAAATTCATGTACAAGATGAACACACTCTTAACACAAAGCAGTGCTAAAAACTCACCCAGCTAGCACAGGCCACTTACAAATACATTTAGATTTCCTCTTCCATACTCTGGTCACAATGCACACAATCAAATTCTAATTAGAAACATAAGCTAGTTTTCAGCACACATTTAAGCTATGTCATTCTTCTTTCACCAAAGTGGACATTTTGGTAGAAAACTGTTAATTACTGAATGTTAGGCAACTGTGGCAGAAACATTCTAGCAAAACCCACCCATTTGCCTCTAGGGTAATTTCAAAAATGAAATGGAAGAAAGGCAATTGCATTGCTTACATAAAAGCTTGAAAGTATTTCTTTGCCCCTTTACAAACCTGTCTTATTAGAGAAGACATATCAAGATGACTTAACTTTTTGTTCCATGACACAAAAGTATTTGCAGGGACAAAACTCCAGTTCTAGCTACCAATAACAGGACTAAACTCTTCAAATTGCATTTTTTTCTTGTTAAGGCTGAATTTAAGTTTACTTTTGATGATCAATATACAGATTATTAAAGGAAGGAAAACAGGCGTCCAAAGATGACAGTTTAAAATTCATGTCATAGATCAACACTTACAACTTCTGTGCGTTTTTTCACCTTGCCTTACAATATAAGTGTAGTCATAAACTATTTCTTGAATGTCCACACATCTTTCGTAGTAAAGTTCAATTTGTTCCACTGTGTCTTTGTCATGATGAGGGTTAGAAATCTATAAAAAGGCAAATGATGGATAAATGACATCCCCAGTATCTGTCGTTGTGTATGCTCAGCTAGAAAGATGCAATGTACACAAATAACAAAAGGAAACAGATTCTTCACTACAATCAGCTTATCTGGCACATCATATTAGTGTGTCAGACAACCTGATGCTGGCCACAGTAGTCTACTGTCTATTTAAATGGTCAGCAAAATCCAAAAATCACAGGCGAATTTCCAAAACTGGCCAGACCCATGTGACTTTTACCATCAGTTCTATCAAAACCATAGATTAATCAAATGTGTCCAACTCGGTATCATCAGAAACTCTGGGAACCAAGCAATACTGAAAATACATCCTTATTAAATATAGATTTACAAACACACTTTACACACTTCCCAAAGTATTATCTTTTAGCATTTGAAATGATAACTGGTAGATTTCAACAGAAAATTATCATATATGACATATGTTCCCTATTGTGCTTCATCACTACTATTGTCCTTCATCGCTAGTTTATCATTTGATGAGCACTCCATCTGCAAAACTAAAATAGAGTCATAGTTGGCTACTAATATTTCAACATTTCCAAATAGTGCTTTTGCTTACCTGTTCTGTTTCCAACACATTGAGACGATAGTATTTCACAGGTCCAAAAAATGCCTCAATACCATTTACATACCCACTGCCTCCAAGAACAAAGTATCCAGCAGTGTCATCATAATAGAAATCTTCCCTAAAACTTGAGAACATGAAAGAGAAGTAAGCTGACTATCTAGAGGTACTGTGAAAGAAGAAAGAGAAATTAGTATTTCTCAGAATTTCTGCAACTGACAGTCTTAAGCTCATTGCCAGTATCTTATTCTTTTCTCATTTGTTTATTCTCAAAATCTACTCTGCAATTTAGTGTGATAAATTTTGGAGCAAATTTAACAAATCCCTTGTCTACAAACATATTAAACCAGCAGGGTGTTTTATTTTTCTGATCTGTAAGTATCTTTTGATATTTCATACATCATTACTCAACCTCCATTTTTTCAGTTCCACATTTCCCTTTCACTTTTCTAAAATCAGCATATGAAAATTTAAGTTATCTGTCTCCTAGAGTTATCATCTGCAACTTATCAATTTCTGGTTTTTAAAGCATAGCAGAGAAGGAACAACCCATGAAGTCTGCCACGCAGTTCACTGTTACATAGTTCTCTTATTTAACAGTGGCATTTTTCAGTTATTTGCACAAGAAAGAGTCCATCTTAAATTACAGTGAAAGAGAACAACTAAAGATGCATTTAAAAAAATTATTCAGTTGCTTAGAATAAAGGACAAAGCAAGAATACTTTTGGTAGCAATTTCGCTCTCTAACTAAGCAAAGCAAGTAACAATTTCCCTGGTGAAATACTACCTCTCACAGCAACAGTAAAACTAGACTTCAGTACAGCCAAAAGTTCATTTGAAGACTGATCTTAATGCCACTGACCTGCCAATCAGTTTTTTGTGAGGGTTATCAGACTCTAGATCATACACCATGTTAACTCATGGCATTAACAAAAATATTCAGCTTGTGCTTAATGTAAGCACAGTAAAGCAAACTGGTTTTGAAAGCATAGTGTGGAAAAAGACCACAGACATTTTGCAAATCAACTGGAATCTCAGTTACAAACTTGTGCTCTCCTTCTCCCATTCTCTGTATCTGAACATATATACACGTATTATTCCACAAAGGGGAAAATGCTGCTTACGTAAAAGATTGATGATGATGTCTTTTCAAATTCTTCCCAACACTGCTTACTTCAATCTAAAAGAGCACAAAATATTAATTACAATAAAAGAAATGTTATAGGGTGTGAAGGCCGTTGGCTGGCCCGATGCCCTTGCAGAATCATCCTCTGACCATGAGCCGATCATCGTACTCCCCTGAGACGAGAGGAGGAACTGAAAAGTAGAAGCATGCCAAGAGAAGCAGGGAAGTCGACTGCTGGATAATTGCTGTGGACAGGATGCAAATGATAAGATAGGATGCTAGAACTAACAAATGTGCAAGAAGCTGAAACTAATTAATGAGTTATTGCTCTGTTATTTTTGGGAGTACTGCTATGCTATTTTTAAAACAGTATATATAATAAAGCAGTATAAATGCAGGTGATGTGACAATAAACAGACAGACGATTCCTTTGCACGGAAGCTCGTTGTTGTGGCGTTCTTTGTCCGCCTCTACAGTAGCTAGCATGCCACAATAGGGTACATTTATTACAGCATCAAGTTGCTCCAGGGGAAGTTTAGATTGGATTGGTCAGGAAGTATTTCTTCACTGAAAGGGTTGTCAAGCACTGGAACAGGCTGCCCATGTTAGTGGTGGAGTCACGATCCCTGGAAATGTTCAAGAAACAAGTGGATGTGGCACTCAGTGCTATGGTTTTAGTGGATATTGTGGTGTTTGGTCAAAGGTTGGACTCGATAATCTTTGAAGTCTTTTCCAGCCCTAATGATTCAGTGATTCTTGTTGATCCACAGCCCGAAGTCCTTCTCCCCAGGGCTGTTCTCAATCTACTCTCTGCCCAGCCCATGTCTGAGCTTGGGAATCCCCTGACCCAGGTGCAACATCTCGCTCTTGGACTTGTTGGACGTGACAAGGTTCACATGGGCCCACCTCTCAAGCCTGTCCAGGTCCACTGGATGGCATCCCTTTCCTTCAGCATCTCAACTACACCACACAGCTTGGTGTCATTAGAAAACTTGCTGAGGGTGCACTCAATCCAACTCAATCAATCAAAGTTGATTTCCCAAAGCAGGATGGTCTGAACATCCCTTCACAACTTCTAGTTTTAGATCTTTCATTCTTTTGCTATGTGGGCATGTACAATTTACAGTATTTCTCTCAGCCTCAGCTATTAAGGAGTTTGTCAGAGGCATAATCAAATTATACAAATCTCAGCCTTGATCCTGTAATTCATTAGCAAGCATACCTGTCCACCCTTAAAGGAGAGATCCAGTCGAAACCATTGCTTCAGAGGAAGGCTGAAGCTAGTTTTCACTGCAAGGTCATCCCCTCTCACGAGATGCATCTGAATATGCACATAACCTGGCAGCAAGAAAGGAAGAATAAGGAAATAAACACCTGTCCTAGCTTACAATATAGATGTATTTAAGTATTCTATTACCACCAGCTGTGGGCCATTAGCTGTTATCACCTGCTAATGACCCACCCCTGATAACAGACAATGGGCCATCAAGAAACCACCACATGACTCATGGACTTATCTCATCCGATTGTGAGATGCTCCACCCAGGAGGGAGGAGCCAAGCATTCCCACCTGGATATAACCTGCACTTAGAACTACCTAACTTAGCCCTGTCTACTGGGTTACCAGGGGACAAGAGCTACCACTGGACCTTCAGCTGGAGACCAGACCTTCCATAGGATCATTGCTTCAACCGAGCTACTTCATTTGGACTGCTACCACCACCCTAACAGGGTGTCAGGTTGTATCTGACTTTGTCAGTGTTTTTCCTTATATTATTTCACTTATTTCTAATTTTTTTCTATTAATTTTAATCCTGACTTGTGATCTCCAACTGGTTTGTCTTCAAACCAATACAACACCACAGAAACGTTAACAGCGAGAATGGGTTTACTAATGCGTTCTTCACAGTGATTCTGTCCTCATCCTCCTCTTCATCACTAACAGAAACGTGAGCCCTCACCAAGCCATACATCAGCTCTCAGAGAGTCCCACAGACAGTGCTCCACAGTATTTTAGTTACACATCTCAGATGCTGATGCTCAGGCTCCCACATGAAACCACAGACTGAAAACAAACCGTCTGAGGGTTAAACAGACTAAACCTAAGGCAAATGGGGAGGCTGCCACAGTTGATCTCAAACACCAGAAAGCAGTTGTGACTTGCAGTAAATAGCACTAGGGACCAGTAAACAATGGCACCCACTCAGCACTCCACTGGTGACACGTGACTGCAATGATCAAGTACAAGATGACTCCATCCTCCACTTCTTGGACCTGCAGAAGCTACACTCATGATCTGAGCTTTTAAGACCAGGCTATTATGATGATCTAGTCTAACACTGAGAATAAAACTCGCCCTAAAACCTTGCCAAGTAAATCTCATACCAAGCTGATAACTTCCATTTTTTTTGTTCTTCAAAGAAAAGCATCCACTTTATAATGGATAGATTAATTATCAAAATTGGCTACACGACAGAGAAAACGAAAATGACAAAAATAACAGAGAGGAAGAGGTCAGTTGTCATACTCGCAAAGAAGGACAAAAAAAATGTATGATGAGAAAGCCAGGTGTGCACTTTTAAAACTCTGCATGCTTATTTCCTCTGTGAGCCTGGCAGCCAGCTCTCAGCTGTCTTCTGACAAGAACAGAACCCCTACTGCAAGTGTTGCGAGACTAAGACAGTGCTACCTCAACTTTCTTCTGGATCGGGGAAACAGACTGATTCTTGACCACTGCAATGTAAGCAAGCCCTTGAATGATTTTGACTTTTTCTGAGGCTAAGTCAAGTTATCAAAAATTTTTATGTTTTATGTATACAGGAATTAAGATCAATTTAAAATAACACTTCAATAAGAAGAAGAAAGCTTTTTCATTGAAGTAAGACTGTTTAATCTCAGTTTATGTTCCCGGCTGTAAGATTCAGGCTATTCTCCTGACAAAGCAGACATTTCCTGAAGTTAGCCAAGACTAGATGCTATGCAACTACTTCTCAGTTTTCTCTTGTTAATTTAGTAGCTACTTTCCTACTGAGACATTAGAGTCAAAAAGAAGCATTTTGCAAGGGATCAATTTCACAAAATAGGTCTGATAATATATTTTATAATGTTATTTCTAGGCACAGATCCATAAAGACTGTCTTAGACCTCTTCTGAAAGCCATTAATAATATCCCTTACCTTCCTCATTTAGAAATACAGCAGGAGTACCATACATTTCTTTTGAATCAATAAAATAGAGTATACCACACAGATCCTTTTCACAGTGATGGAGTAGATACAGCCAGATTGAAACAGTGAACCTGCATGAGCAAAAACAAACAAAAAATCCACTCCTGATGAGAAATCTCTCTATATAATTTGAAAAGCATGCTTTTCACTTTAATTTAGCAAATCTGTTTCACACATGTAATCTTCAGAATAGAACACATCCTCTGCAGTGAAAACCTTCAGAACAATCACACTTAAGACTCTTGGATCTTTGATCTCTAATGGCAGACTTTTGTGGTAACAACAGGAGAAGAGAGTAAGGAAGTGTTATCTGAATCAATTCCAGAATGCTGGGTCAGAGCTACTTCCAGATCCCACATCAACAAGGAACTGAAAACACAACCGAGACAAATTGGAACTAACCTCCCACATACAGACTACAGAACCAAATCCCCAGATGCATGGTCTTGTCATCTTGATTGTCAAAGCCAGTAAAAACCGTAAGATGTGTCTTCTGTACTAAAAGTGAACTGTGAAAATGTGCTTGGGAGAAGCAGTTAAAAATGAATTCAATCTCTGGACAGTGCAGTAGGTATGAACAGGTGTCACAGAAGTATCACAGGATAAATAAAGGTGGAGCCTCTGCAAACTATGAGGCAGTGCAAAATAAAAAACCAAACACCAACAGCACTATGTACTTTGAAATTTCTGTTCAAAGCTGGTTGAGGCACTAAAAGCAGAATTTATACCACAGTATCTAATTTTAAGGAGTTCCTCTGCGCCAGACTAAATCTGCTTCCATGCTCTTAACAGAAATTTGATCACTTATTCCTGTAACATTGCCACAGCAGTTAGGTCAATGCTGAATGACTTCGAAAATTTTACCTCCAATGTACAATTCAGCAAACCATTATAATTATTATCATATCGGATGAAATAGCTCACTTTTCTTGGTGACTTTCAGAAAGAGATATTCAGCTTTTGCATTTCTATAATTAATAAAAATAGTCAATATTAGTTTATAATACTTTAGAATTGGGTCAGCTTGCCTTGCTTCTGTGTCAAGAAATTGCTTAACATGAGTACCTTGTATCTTTTTCTAAACTAAACTACTGTAGGTCTGAAAGCCTAACACCTGCTCTCCTGCTTTAAAAAAAATGCAAGGGTGATTAAGTTTTCCCTAATGGAAACTATGCCTCAAATAGCTAATAACACCATTTTCTCCAGAGATGGTACATGGATGAGGTAGAAAGGTTTGTAAACGACAATCACTTGTATATTGATTGTTAGGACCTACAGGCAAACACTGTGCTTCCAGAAATACTGCTCATGTATTCATGCTTATATGTTGCTCTTTTAGTATTTCATCTCTGCCAATACAGCAAACTCAAATGCCTCAGTCTCCATTTAATCCTCGACTGCCAGTCTGAGACCATATTTGTTCTGGACAGATTTCTTGGGACAGAGTTTGGGACAATGCTGACTCATTTCATATCCCCATTGCTGCAGAATGCCAAACAGCGTGAGTAGTCCCTTACAGTCCCAGCCTGTCCTTGATGGAGGCTCTCCACTGGTAGCCACCTCAAATGACAGTTACCTATCTCGGGCTCTTTCTTTACAAATCTCTGATTGAGCCAAACAAGTAACCTCAATTAGATCCATCTGCTTCTGTCGACCTTTTGTACAGTGGGGAGCCACTGTTCTGTCACACAGCCACAACACACACTGAAGACATTACCTGAAGGCAAGAACTATGTGGAGCGGGTACAAAGCTGCATAAATTCATGCCATATACTCTAAACCAGAGCTTGAGTGCCTCAGTGCCAGAAGCAGAATGCAACTGAGTTGGTGAGCAAAGGGCAGCAGGCTGTCACCTGTCCTGAAGAGACCAGGAGCTAAAAATTGCTCTGTACTTATGGCCTCAGTTATGGTCTGAGAGCTAGTAATTTGCATGCAACCTGTGCTCTCTGGCAAGTCTTCTTTGGCACTCTTCTTGTGGCCACAGGCCAAATGCAAACCAGCAGGCAAATTCCAGTTCCTGCAATCATTTCTTACTTCTGTAATAAGGTTGCCAGGGTGAGAGCATCTGGTGGAAGGGAGGTATATTTATATATCTCTTTTTCCCTGAAGCTGCAAAATATGACTGAAGAGTTGTGACAGTTTTGGGAAGGGGGACCAGAGTAGAGCAAGATGACCTCACGAGAGCGATTTCTCTGTAACTGAAAAGTGTGCAGGGGCTAAGGAGTTCTAGTCCTGTCTAAATAGGAGAGTTTACACAGCAATGGTAGAAGGAAATGTAGTGAGCTCAAACTGGAAGACTTATCTAGGCATAGGATTCTATCCCTAAGGGCTTGTCAGCTACAAAATAAACTAGAGTGTGAATAAAGCTTGCTTCATGCTGCTTGGCCTTGCAAGAAATCCTACTCTGCTCTTGGTCTGCAAACAATGTTAGAAATGCAGATCTGTCTGTAATGCAGAAAACCACAGGCTAGTTAGTCATGAGACAGCAGTCTGATCAGGACAGCAGGTAATAGCTAACTCACCCTCCTAACCATACCTAACCCATTCAGTTACATCTACCAGTGGCATCTTTCACACAGCACTGCACTAACACATACTGTAAGTATCTTTCTGAGGTTCAGCTTAAGCCTGTCCAAAACTGAAAGCAGAAGGGACTGCTAACTAGGTTCCTTTTGCACAGTTTCTCAAATTACTAGGCAGTACTCCTTTAATTTGCAGTATAGCCCAAGAGTTTAAGTACATTCCATAGCCTTCAAAACCCAAATACATGTAAATATACATGCAAATATACATGCCTATACTCACATAGGATAATCAATCTGATGTTGTCTGACTGTCTCAAGTTCTCTGTTTTCAAACTGTTCAAATTTCTTCACAATTCCTGTTTTTTCCCCACTGGAAGCATATATAAATTCGAGAATCTGGACACCATCTGCAAAATACAATCTTTCTTAATCTGACAGACAGAAAGCATTGATAACTAATTAATAAGCTCACATTCCTACAGTCAAACATTTAAATTACACAACAGATTAAAAGTTAACACAAACTCTCAATAAGTTCTTAAACACAAGTTCACTTGCTGCTATTAAATACTTTATAGTCTTGGACCAAATAACCCACGAAAAGTGAGATTGAGCCTGTTTCCAGATAGAGTTAGAAGCAGGGAAAGAACAGACATTTAAATCTAAGATACTTAAAGAACCAGTTAGTAAACAAGAAGTCTTAATTCATGTTACTCACTTAAATCTCATCCTATCTTTGGTCATGCCTAAGGGACATTACTCCACATCTCTTGGACTTGCTCTCCATTTGCACCTCTCTATGTTATACGTATGCATAGATACCAATTCTGTTCCTAATTAATACGGATAATCCTGTAATAAAACTGATAAAGCTGCCCATCCTCAGAAACAGGAGAAAAATCTTCAAGGCTATGATATATCATCAGCTTGCCTAGAGAAACCCAAAAACCAAACAAAAAAACACCAAGAAAACAACAAAATAAACCAAACCCTGAGCAAGTTGTTATAATCTTATTTTAAGAAACAAAATTTGAATATTATTTCCTCCTATTGCCTACTATACTGATTTAAAAAATAGATAACACAGATGATAAGATGTTTCACAGTGTTGTCATTTAGCACATGGTGTCTCCAAGGAAGCAAGATGTTCCCTGTTTTTCTTCAGAGCATTTATATGCCAATGTAGTGAAAATAAATGACACAAATACCATTATGGGATTTTCTAGGAGAGAACAATTTAGAAACAAATGGGCTTTTTCTTTTTAGGTTCTGCTTTGAGTATGCATTGAGGGCAAAAAGAATTATCAGCAGGTGTAAAGCTAGAGATAGGCAAGCAGAAAAAGAATCAGAACTCAAAAAATCTAGAAAGCAAAGTTGCTTCAGTAACCTATACAATTGGCAAGACACAATTTTTTTATTTAAAACTACTATTTTTTTTTTCCTAAAATGCTTGTTCCTAATGGTTCTAGGAAAAAAAAAAAACCAGTGCTATGAGGTTTAGCTCACTACAAAGACTTGAAAATACGTTTCTGAGTGTGAAGCCATCACCTCAAGCAGAAGGAGACACCCTGTGTGAGAATTACGTGTGCATGAACTGCAGAACTGACTCTGAAATAATGCAGTAAGGGACTGAACAACTCTCTCTGAAGATAAAGGAATGATGTCCGCTGACACTGCTGGATTTTGACTAAAGTTGTTTGAATATGCTTAGAAAATAGAGGGCCAGACTGCTACCACCCTCCAGGCTGGCTGTGAAGAAACAATCTGAAGAGCAGTATGGCTTCAGCAACTTGGAACTCTAACCTCACAGTTATGGAGATACATGTTCAACAATGTTTCCCAAGTAAAGCACTGTATGTAGCATTTACTATTTACTACCAGTAGGCACTTTTTAACAGCTTACCAGATATGTTATTTGTTTCCTTTGGGGAAAAAAGTGACATTGCACCTACCACTTTCATGAGGGCACTGAGGTATCCTATTTGCCTGGAGCATCCACAAATAGTCAGCACCCCACTGAAGACAAACTTTGTGGTCCTTATATGGCCGTTCAAAAGGTGGAACTGCCTCTAAAAATGTGTAATTCTTAGCAACCGCAGCCTGGTAGTCTTCACTCTGCTCATCATCATAGTTGGTAGCTGATTTGTGACTAATCCATGCGTACAATATCACACTGTGCACTATTATGGAGTTTCTGATGATATAATCATCTCTGTAAACCATGATGCTTGGAAATTTCAAGTGTACTTGTCGAGTTCTGCTAACATAAAGGTTCTTCTCGTCTTTCCATCTCCTTCTATACACCGGTACACCAGTCCTGAACTCGGAGGAAGCTACTGCTTCCAAACTGACAATACAAGGCTTAGAACATAAATACTGAACTGAGACCTCAGAATTGTTAAGAACTTTCTTTTCTAAAATGTTTAAATGGATAAAGTCCACATAATCCATATTTTTCTGAAACTGTGGAGTAACTGCCGTTGTCTGTAATGTCTCCTTTCCAAAGGACAGCACAAAGTTCTGGAAGAAAACCCAAACACAAACATGTTAATCAAAGAATCTAAGTTTACATGATTATTCATATATTCATGGTAATAACGGAACATTGCACAAGCACGTTTATATACCATACTTTAATTTGAAAATATGAGATTTCTTTTACACAGCAAGTAGACATGGATAACTGGAGAGCCACCATCAAGATTTTAATGGTAACAACTTCCCTACATCAAGTTCTCAAAGTTACACACGCTTCTACAAACAAATTGTATTTACAGGGTGTATCCTTCAGCCCTTACGCAAGTGGAATCCGGTCTAAGATAGCGACTTACACGTCATGCTATTTAAACATGCTCCTAGGATCAGGCCTAAGGAGTGTACACGAAAATGTTCTGGCATATATTTGTCGTATCGTTGTTTCCTATGATTGCCACAGCCTGATGTTTCTGTATCTTCTTAAAAAGTTTGCTGATTTTGTTACCTGTCATGCAGGTCCCTGAAGGACAAAACAACAACAAAGGTTTCCTGAGAATGAATTAATATTCATGAAGTGTTTCGTTTTTGACATGTTCCTATCCTGAAGATGGACTTGGAAATCTGAGCAGCAAGACCAGCTGGCTGAATTTGCTCAGCTTTTGCTCTCCACAGCTCTCTACATTATATATAGTTTGAGAGTGAGTGCCTGGACATAGAGCAGGATTATCCTCTGTGCTAAAGTTCTTGTCTCTAAGGCTTCAAACAGCTTCTTTTCTTTCTGCCCTGCAGTCAGCATCCAGCTTGATGCACTGCCAAGGATACTGGAGATTACTCAGCTCTGAGGGCCAGCCACCAGCACAACAGCTCTGCCAGGTCCCCTGCTCTGTCTAATATATTCAGAATTGTCACTTAGGATTACCGGGGAAGATGGTCATTAAGATTGCTCAAAATGAGATCTGTCTTGGGTAACTTTTAAATTTGCTAAGCTTAAACAAATTAAAATAAAATTTATCTTGGATACCTATCTTGGATTGAGGGCTTTTTCACTGTGATTTTCAAAATATTTAAAAGGTTTAGCCTAGTCATTAGTACATCTCTAATCACACGATTATGATTCAACTAATCATTGAAATTATGTGCTGTGCACCTGGAGGACTTGCCTACAGTCCAATATGGGGATCATTAGAAGTCCCTAATGATAAACTGTTTTTCTTTTTATTTCTTAAGAATATGTTGACAGTCCTTGAGAGCTACACTGAAAAAACATCGAGCCAGTAAGGCCTGTGAAGGTGTAAATATTAGGAAAAGTCAGAACTAAGTCCTACACTACTTCCTTGTTCCTACAGATGAGGATTTTGGATTTAACTGTGTGATCAAACATTACTTTTTCCCCCAGTTCCCTGCCTCCTTAGAGGCACAAAAGAGCTCAAGGGTTGTTAGTGGAACACAACTATGCATAGAGGGGCTATTTACTTCAAGACCTTGACTTTATTAAGGGCAGACATTGGAAGACGTGACTGAATGAGGGAACTTGTAGATGAAAAAGCTAGGTATCATTGCTAGCAGATGGGTAGCTCTAGATCACTAGATTTATTTAGTGTTCCTAGGCCTTTCTGAACTTGTCACTTAAACCACTTTCCCTAAGTGCAACCAAATGCTCTTTATCTTCTTGAATCTGACAAGAAACACTGCAAGATGTGCAGTGATGCTGAACACTGATAAACACATGTAAGCACCAAGATATACACCTTGAACTAACACAACACTAAAAAATGCTAAACACAATACACTATGCAACTCAGTATTTTGGCTTTCTACAATAGGCAGTCTCGGAGTGACAGCCTTCCTCTCTGCCTTATTTCCCACTCTAAGGAATGGATACTGGTTAGAGCATGGTGCTAATAAGGCCAAGGTTGTGGGTTTGACCCCTTTATGGGCCGTTCACTTAAGAGTCGGACTCGATGATCCTTGTGGGTCCCTTCCAACTCACAATACTCTGAGATTTCGTGATATTGTAAAAACTATGCAAACCGAAGGGCCTAAAAAAGGAATAACAAGAGGAGGTTGGTGTCCATTGGAACACATGGTATGGTGTCTACCATATGATGGAATAACACAAATACACAAATACTGAGATAAAAGTTGACGAGAGAGCCTTGATTTTAATACTAATTTGAGTATCTTTCAGAGCTTGACTTGACAAAAGATACTATTCTTTTATGTTTCCAACATAATTCTTCTTTGGTTTAAATACTTCCAAAAGCACTAAAAGCCCATAGCAGTAGCAACAAATCATCCCAAACCTCTTGTACTTGATGGTTATCATTCATATTTCTTGATCTTACAACAAAGAGTACTTGTAAGTAGCTTAATCTTTGTGATATGGGGGCTATGTCATGAGGAAGATGGTAACATACTACGAACACAACGCGATGTGGTTATCACAAGATGTGAAAGTCTACCAGGTAGATACTACAAAGCATAGGGGTACTACTGTGTGCTTACCACACACACACACACTTACTGTCAAAACACACACAGCTAGCTCTCAGTTTTCTCAGTTGTTTTCCAATACAGAGAGATGGGAACTAGCCTCCAGCAAAGACAGCTTGGGTCTGGCACAGTTCATTAACAAAGATGTAGCAGGGTATGGATACTTTCAATCTGATTTTCAGTGAATGGCAGAAATTTTGTGGTGGGGATCCCAAAGCAGTAAGCTCTGAAACCCAAAGCCAGTTCTTTGTAGAACAATTTCCATGATGTTCCTAGAGCACTTAAGCACAATGCACCACGACTGCTGATGTGTAAGTTTAGCTTCAGCTCTGCTGATCTAGTGCTTTTCCCGTAGTGCCTGATCTAAATGGCTCCCCACAGGAGATTTTACTTCGTATTCTTCGGTCCCTGGGTATTACTTGAGGCGTGTGCTGCCAAAATGCATGAAGTATATTTGAGTTTGCTGTTCCGTCCCACCCAACAAACCCTTCAGGAGGCTCATCCAGTAAACAGCATAGAAAAAAGAACCCTGAGCAACCCCACAGCGATGGAGGCCTGGCAGAGACTGCAGACCATAAATTTTCAGACTATGACTGAGTCTCTGTTACCATTTGGTTGCCTCTACACAGTGCATGGAGTGTCTATCATCTAAATGTTCCTACTTGGTGAGGAACCCTCTTCCCTTCCTGTTATATCAGACAAGGCAGAGTTAAATGTGCATCACCTCTGACACCATAGAGTGAGGATGAAAGGATTACACATCGAGTGTGATTACGAGACTTAAATACAAAAGTTTCCCAGCACAGTAAAGAGGCCAGCTACGCTGATTCAAAATATTACCCTGAACTAGGCAAAGTTCAACAAGACAGACATAAAGGCTTTGTTGTGTGGGGCAACTTAGCCACTAAAGCTGTAAAAGTTTTTTTTCTTTTCTTAAATCCTGCTGAATCTGAATGAATTACCCCAAGTCATCCCATCAGATCTTGGTATAAAAATCAATTTGGGAGGCAAACACACCAAGTGTTAGGAAACGGAATGTTTTCAGTAGTGTAATACTACAGAAATGACTGAGCAAGTATTCTTTCACTTGCTGGAGATCTCAACAGGACCCTCCACGAGTTCCACATAACCCTATGAAACCTGCACCTGTTTGCATAAACCTTAAGATAACCACAGTCCTTCACCTGCAAATGCCCAACACGTCATGCTACATTTTAAGATGTGTGAAAAGAAGACATGACAAAAAGGGGTATTGATTTGCTGCTCTCCATCAGCACCAACATAGTACAGGCATACACAGACTTTGACCAGAGCTTATGCTTAGCAGCACGAAAGATGAAAAAGTAGTTTAGTAGATTCCCCTAAAACGCCGTTGTTTCCATCAGCCAGTGCAGCACTGTGCTCAGTCGTGCATCTGTAAGCAGACGTCAAAGGCCTCCCCCTTCCTTCCACTCCAGAAATTTATCGTCACCAGGGCAGAAAGCTTAACACTTGGATGTGACGACTCGGCGTCCCGCAGCTCGATACGGCAGCGTGACCCTGGGGGCTGGGATGGGGCGCGGGGCCAGGCCAGACAGCCGGGGGCTGGCTCCGAGAGGCGGCCCCGGCACCGAACCCCCCTGCGCACCGCCGGACGCCGGCTCCGGCTCCCTCCGCCATGCGCGTACGACCCGCGGCCCCGCGCGGAGCGGCCACTGACGCGACGCCCGGGCTGGGCCGGGGCG
>VZTD01004963.1:318385-415089 GCA_013397725.1 Rhagologus leucostigma | reverse complement strand
GGCTGGGCCCGGCCATGGCGCGGTCTGTGCCCGGGCTTGGGGCTGCTGCTTGTGAGTGACTCCCGAGGGGCTTTCTGCTCGCCTGGGAGATACCTGAAAACCGAAATAATACAACTCGCAGTACCCTTATTTCGAGTCATTGGCGAGCACGTGATTTAGAACACCCTTTAGCTGTTCCTTAGAGGATTGAGATGCAGTTGAAGAAATTGAGATCAGAGAGCTGGAGCATCTCTGCTATGCAGAAGGGTTGAGAGAGTTGGGATTCTTCAGCCTGGAGAAGAAAAGGCTTCGAGAAAACCTTGTAGAACACTTGAAGAGAGCTTGTAAGAAAGCTGGGGCAGACTTTTTAGTAGGGCCTGTTGCAATAGGACTAGGGGTAATGGTTTTAAACTAAAACAGGGTAAATTCAGAGTAGATAGAAGGAATACATTTTTTTATGATGATGGTGGTGAATCACTGGAACAGGTTGCCCCGAGGAGTGGTGGGTGTCCCATCCCTGGAAACATTCAAGATCAGGTTGGACAGGGCTCTGAGCAACTGGATCTAGCTGAAGAAGTCCCTGCTCAGTGCAGGAGAGGTGGACTAGATGGTCTTTAAAGGTCCCTTCCAACCCAGACTATTCAATAATTGTATGAGCTGTTCGAGTTTTGTTTTCCAGCTGCAATTGAAAATGTGATTTAAAACTTGGCAATCAGTTGTGGCGATTTGCTAGAGCTGCAGTCTGCATAGTCTCTATGCAGTCTGCATAGTCTCTGAAACTGACTCCCGAGGAAAGCCCTGCTTTCCTGCTAAAAACACCTGCCAGGAAAACCTGCAAAATACAGTCTTTGCTGCCTGCAAAAGCCCACAACTGACTCAATCCAGGAAGCCCTACGGGGCACCTGCAGGTCCGGGTGCGAAGCCTCAGTGACTCCAGGCAGATGTTCCATAGGGGGAGCACCCGTTAACTCCTCAATTTCTGTGAAATACTGCTAAAGGAAATGGAGGAAAAAGTTCTGTTGCAACCAGCCTCACCCCCTTACTTTAATTTTTATGAAACTAAGCCAGCTGATCATATGAAGATATATGCGGTTAATCTGCCAAGAGAATTGAAAATTTCTAGGAAGGAAAAAGAAAAAGGATAACAAACTTACTGATCTTACTGGAGAGGCTTTGGCCTGGCATCAAAGCTGAAATAAAATTTAACTTACAAGCAAGTTTTTGTTGAAGGATGCTACGTTTGTGAAACTTTGAGACCTTCAGCACAGACCTTTTCCACATGCATTAAGTATAACAGTGGTTTGACAGCTGCTGTTTGTGACATTTTCACAGATTTCCTGATTTTCTGTATTGTGGGACTCAGCTCCTTCCCCATCCTGTGAGGTGGCTCTCCTCTCACCAAGACTGAATCTTCCTTGTTGTCCTGTTTTTGGCTTACTTGTCTTCCAAGTTGTTTGCAGGCCCCACATCAGTCTGCCTATTGACTGTTTGTGTCCTATCTGTATATTTATCATCTCCTACTTCTTTGCACTGGTTTCTCTGCCTGACCGGTTAACAGCTCCTGCTGCTCGACCCAAGTGTGTCCCCAGAACTCTCAGATTGGTTCCTGTTTTGGTCACTGCCTCTCTTCTAATTTAAGTTTCCACTTAAGACTAAATATCTTTTTCCTTCGTGTCCTACAGGAAGTCTGATTCCTTGCCCTAATCTATTCTGTTCTCCTCTTCTGGGTTTTGTACCTTTTCCTTTGAAATCAGACAGTTCCCTGAGATTTTGTCTGCCAAAAAAGATGAAATGGAATCACCATGCTCAAGGAACAGAACTGGAGAAACTGGATCTGCCTCTAGTGCCTGTCCCTTTGCAAGGAGTGTCAATTACTGTGATGTTCCTGCTGGTCTCCAGTAGCATTAGGCTTGTACCTAGACAGCCTGATAACATGTAGTGCCAGTGCATTCTCGGTGGGATAGGATAATGAAAAGTTTCAGTTTTAGTTCTGAGCTTCCTCTGAGAATGCGCACCCTGCAGGTTCTTAAAGGCCTCAAAAGTTCGGTGGCGTGGGCAAAAGGTTAATTCACCTGAGCTTTGACTTCCTGCTTCAAAGTAGCACTGTGGTGGTGAAGTATGTAACTGGAAGTGTAAGAAAAGGAGGGGCATTTAGTAAGGGAAAATCCTATCATTTTCTTCATTTCTCTTCTTGGAAGTGGTTGAATCCTTTTTCAAAGAAAAAGGAAGAGCCTGAGACAGGCCCAATGTATGGAGAAATATCCCTCAGATACTGAATTTCACAAAGTTTACAAGCAGTGATTTTGTAAGTGCTGTCATGAAATCTGTTTGCAAGATCTTTCAGGGCCTGAAAATGGGAATCACCCGAAAGAAAAAAAACTTTGGACTAGTTTTATGTTGAGCATATGAATCATAGCTTCTAGAAGTACTAGTCATTCCTTAAGTGTTGGGATCATGGCAGGTGTTTTGGCATCTTTTATTAAACAGTAGGCATTGTTTTAAGATGATTATCTCATTGTTTGTAGTCTCTCAAAACAGACTAGCTATTAGTTTCTCAGCGAGGTAGGGATACTACATTTGCATTGTGTAGGTAGATACTCAACAGAATTTTACTGCATAGCATCTAGAATTAATAAAATTTTTAAGATTATTTTATTGGGCACAATCAAGATATCTGGTATTTTCTTTTTTTTAGTAGTATCCTTTCTGTTGTGTTTTCCAGAGAAAGAACAGTCAATAAACCGAGCTGGTATTGTTCAAGAGGATATTCAGCCTGCAGGTACATTTGATTTATGTGTTTGCATTGATTGTTTTAAAGACCCTCTTGAAGTAACGCCTGAATATTTATATGGACTTAAATAACACAGTGAAGAATACATTCAGAGAAAATATATTTAATAAACTTGCCATTAAATTATTTTTCAGGCTAATTCCTCACTAAAAAATTATGGTTTTAATGAAACTCATCTTAAATTGACTTAACTGGCCAAGTAAGTCGCAGAGTTTCTGTTGTCTTCACATGTTCTTAAATAGATGCCAGTTTCCACTTCTGAACCTGCTCTGAGCAAACAAGAACCATGAGCTGTAGCTGTAAAGAACAATGTTGCACTCTAGTTTTGTGGGATACTGAATTCTCCTGAAACACTGTTCATCAGCACTTTGGCAGTGCCTTCCAGTCTCATAGATGGATGGGCCATGCAGAAATCCACTACACATCAAGGAAAATTTGGAATGCAGTGCTAATAGCTTTTTGATCCTTGCTGTTGCCACTGGAAGGCTTATAAAAGCATACAAGAGAAGTAAAATTGAAGTATAGCAGACTATCCTTGATAGTTCATTTTTTCATAATGGTAAATGGAGTGGCTGTTCATTATGCAAGGTTGGCACTTCTTGATTAAAGATATGAGACTGCCAGTCCTGATGAAACAGGTAATATCTGAATATGTTAAAGGGGAATGTATTTTTTTTTTTTGAAAAAGCCTAACATCAGCGACAGGGGAAAATCAAATAGGATTAAAACCATGATCTTATTACATGTATCAGTTAGATCATTAGTGCAGGACTTGCTTTCTTGGGAAGTGGTAAAGTGCTGAAGAGAAGTAGGAAGGGTATTGTGAAATAGAGGTCTGGTAAACCTGTCTTTTTTATTAAATATTCAAGAGGACTGGACTAGCTCATTTATCCTAGATGCAGGTACTTGATGACCAGTTCTCCTCAGTATAACTTTTTCATCTGAGTTTAGCTGCTGCTAAGTTACGAGATCCATTAGTTGAAAATGAAACCTAGACAAATTTAAGTGCAAGGTCCAGTTCTAAATAATTGATCCAACAATATTAGAACACCTTACCTATGACTGTGATAGATTTTTCCATTATCTGAAGCTTAAGATCAAGATGAGGTTGTCTTTCTATATATTTTTGCAAGTTCAAGTAGAGTTGCGAATTCAGTGCAGAAATTGTTGGCTTCTTTCATTGTTTAATATACGAAGCTGGAGTAGCAGACCTATTTTTTTTTTTTTTCTCCAACAGTCTAATTATCACCTGCTGGTATTCTCATATTTGTATTGTAGGGTTGAAAGTGTGGTCGGATCCATTTGGAAGAAAGTAATGTTGGTGGCTGGGTATATTGCAGAAGTGAAGCTGGACATCTTCAGCTGCTTCTTCTTTCTCTGAAGTGTGTCTTTGGGTGTTGCTGGAGGAGAATTCTGAATATGCTGTGTGGGCACATGAGGAGCAACGAAGGCTACTGGTTGGAATCCCAAGAGATAATAACATGCTAGTTTTGAGAGAGAATGCTGGTGCATAGCTTACAGACTGTTAAGAGAGCTGAATGATTCTTGAATATAGAAATGACATATTTATTTCCTTGAGAAAAGGAAAAAGGATTTTCTTCTAATCTGTAGACACTTGTAAATTATGAATAGAATAAATCATGCAGACTGCTGCAATTTCCTCCCTAGTTTGAAAGTTACAGCATGGTGAGTGTAAATTTGTACATTAAAATCTTTAAACCAATGTGTACTTTCTTTCATTGTTTTGCAACTGTGTGTGGAAGGTACCTTGGCCACCTGCCAGGTGTCCCCCCTGGCCATTCTTCTTACTCCTGCTCCTCCGCAGGACAGGGGGAGCAAATAGAATGACAAAGCTCATGGGATTGGATAAACACAAGGAGATGGCTTACCAGTTACTTTTGCAGGCAAAACAGACTCAACTTGGAGAAAATTAACGTAGTTAAGTAAGTAGCATTACAACATACAACATTTTAAAGACCATTGCAGGATCCTGTGTGTTTTGAAAAATGTATGCACAGAGAGTGTTATTCCTGATCTTAGCAGATGTTTGTTATTTTTTCGGACATCACAAGGTTTTATTGGGACAACAGATGAAAGACTGCTGTTCTGCTACTTGCTATTTCATTTCTGCCTGTCTTTGTCATTACTCTCCCACTCAGACATACCTTTCCTCCTCTGAGTTAGTTTTTATTTAGTCTTCTATTATCACTCTAAGCATTAGAGTATTTTCTGTCTGCTTTCTGGGAAAATGTGGCCATGTTTGAATCCTTTGAGTTCTCAGGTCATTTTGCGTGATGGTTGGAGACAGAGTGAGTGTATTCATTCCATGTCAGGATCACAGATTGGTTTGGGTGTGAAGGCACCTTAAAGATGATCTAATTCCAGCCTGCTGCCATAAGTTGGGACACCTTCCACTAGACCAGGCTGTTCAGGGCCCCATCCAGGCTGGCTTAGAACACTACCAGGGATGGGGGATCCGCAGCTTCTTGGAGCTGTCTGTTCCAGTGCTTCATCACACTCAGAGTGAAGAATTTCTTCCTCGTACCTCATCTAAACCTATCCTCTTTCAGTCTGAGGTTTCACTACATAGAACAGAGCAGCATTGTCACAAAGCTAATTCAGTGTTTGCTGCGGAAAGAAGAATAGAGCTGAAAAATGAAGAGGTTTTTGTCATTTAAACCATTCTTTAGTGAGACTGAAAAAATGAGGGAGCCTTGGTTTTTTTTCTTGAACAAAACATATTCATGCATCAGACCATTTCAGCACAGTTTTTTCATCTGAAATACCTCCTCAGTGAAAATAAAGCACTGCTGAAATGCTGATACTCCATCTATAGCTGACAAGCTGCAGAACAAAGACTTCTAGGAGAATGTGGGAATTGCTCAATTATGCAGCTTCTGTCACTCGGTGACACAAATGCTTTAAAAACATACATCATGGTAGTGTGGAACCATCAGGATAAATGATGTGACAGAATGTGCAATTACGTAGTTTGGGGTTAAGAGATAAGACAATCTTTGCTACTCGTTTACTTTGTGAAGTTGAGCAGTTTGCTGGGTCTGGATCTTGCCTAGAAAAATGTTAGATGGCTTCTGAACAGTGGCTGCTGGTGGCAGGTGCTGAGCCTTTTGTCTTCATGTTACTTAAATGTTGCAAAACATTTGAGTACCTGAACTCAGTTATTTAGCATTTATAGAACTATACATGTCTGTTGGTTGTGATCACTAGTTCCTTCTGGTGCAGAAAACCTTGGCAAGTTTTGTAATTGCCAATTTGTACAGAATTTACAGCAGTTCCTATCAGTTGAGTACTACTGAAGTGAATCTAAACTCTAAAAATGGTCTACATTGGCATTAATGAGCATCACTTCCCACTCATGTTCCACCTAATAGAGTGGGCTGATGGATCGTGTCTTTAAAGCATTAGGATAGTGAATGTCTTTTTCAAATTTTTGCTATTCTGTCTGGATAAAACTGTGAAGTCACTAAGGAATGTACTGCAATAATTATCCAGAATTTACACTGAAATTTGGATTGCTCTGACATGTGCCAGTTGCCTGGAGCCTTGCCTGATTCTCATGTGGTAAGTCCTAGTCCTGCAGCTGGCTTTGAGACAATGCTTTGTTCTGCTCGTGTATGCTTGATACAAGCCTCTTCTTCCAGCTACCCAGTGACAGGTGAGGTTCAGTGTAGTGAATTGTGCTCTCTAGAACTCTTATCTTGCTCTGGAAGTAAGAGTTCTTTGCTACTTTAATAACCTCCATCTACTATTAATTTGGTGATTGGGAGGGACTAGGCCTGCATTCTGCAGAGCAACTAAATTTGCTAGTTTTGGTCAAGTCGTTCGGATTGTTTTGATAAAAATGCCTTCTTAGAAGATTTTTAAAGCGGTTACGTCTGGTCTGTTATATGAATGCATTTTGCTTATTTACTATAGCTGAACTGTGAACAGCAAATATACTTTCAGCCTTTGAAGGATGAAGAAAAGTTTTAAACAGTGGTTTGAGATCCCAAAAGAAACTGGTTGTACTAAGTTTAGGCCTCTTTTATGCTGATGTTTTGAAATTATTAAAATTTATTCCATAAAGAGCAAATCTGTCATTTTGGTCTAAACACAGCTTAGTTTTGAAGCATTGCAGACTATTGATGATGCAATGAAACTCTCAACTACAAACACTTGAGGAGGAGTAAATATGGCAAAAGATACAGGCAAATTGCCAGATTATACACATGTGCGGGAAGGAACAATCTCAATAAATGAGTATAATATTCAGCAAGAGAAATCCCACGGGATTTTGAAAAATCAAGTGGGATTTTTCTTGGTGAATAATCTACTTATTTACTGAGATTATTCCAAATGATAAGAGGGGTTTTTTTTATCTGTGATACTCAAGGCACATCAAATAGCCTCCCGTTATCGTGAATTTTACTCTATGTATGCCCTCCTACAAAAAAACAGTCCAGAAGAAGCAGTTGTCATGATTTGTTCTTTTCTAAACCAAATTAAAGCATGTATTTTCCCTTCTTACAGTCTAGCAATAATTAACTACTCATTTTCTCTGTACTGTGTACACTCCTACTGACCTTCATGTTAACATGCAGACGCAGCACTAAATGGAAAGCTGTATTGGCTTTTTCTGTTGTGCCACCCAACCCAAAAAGTATGTTTGCTAGTGGAAGGAAATTATTCTCCAGCTTCTGAGAAAGTGCTGTGGAATACATACTGTTTCTAGGTGGACAGTGTACAACAGGTGAGAGCAAAACACAAAGTTGAGGTCAAAGCTTAGCACCCTGTGATCCGAAGTCTCTTTCTCCATAATGCAGACTGTGTGGGCCTTGCAAGAAAAATGGTGCAGTGTTTAAGACACTGTCTTGGAAAATAGGACTGTTGTAGTCAGTTCCATATTCCACCAAGCTTTTGTCTGGCAGCAGGTAAGTAATTCAGCCTTTGAGCTTCAGTTCCATCTGTAAAATAGCCATAAGCAGTGCTCCCCTTCTTTGTAATTGAAGGTAAATACAGGAGTGTGGGGTTTTTCGATGCTCTAGGAAACTTTTTTTTCTTGTCTGAGAAGTTTTCCTCAAGGTTAGGAAAAATTGGTCTGAATTTGTGTGAGAATCAGGTATTTTGGTTCCAAGAATTTAAAATGTTTTGAAGAATCTTTTCCAAAAGAAAATAACAATGAAATTTCCCAGATCTTTTTGCTGCTGAAATACTATGTTCTGAGAATGGAAATTTTATATTTTGGGAGGCAAACAGAAAACTCATCTGTTTTTCACAATATAAGTATTTTTTAGAAGATCTGCAAATTTGAGTAAGTTGAAATTCAACCCAACTTGAATGTTCTGTACAGCTGTACAAAAAAGTGGAAAATTAATCAGCTTTTGTTGATGGCCCAGGTGCCTCAGCAGTTTTGTGTGACTCAGCAATTTTCAATATTTTGAGTTGCTATTTCCCTTATTTTCTGTAACAATGGGTCCTTTCTTCTGACCTTGGCATGCCAAAAAAGTAACTGAAAGCCTTCTAACAGAGCTACAGGCACTGAACAGAGGAGGCTGGGGCACAGTGAAAGGAGGCAAGAAAGAACTTGAGATACTGCTGGGAAGAGTGTTACTCCTGTAGCCCTGGAGGAACACTTGGAAGTGGAGTGCTGGATCTGAACAGGAGACAGCATACTGGTCAGTTGAATGGGAGCATGAGGGACATAAGACATAAATCCATTGGAATACAGCCTTTATAGGCTTTTCAGCTCGCAGAGCAAATTGGGATACCTCTTGACCTCTTTTCTGTTTCCTCCCCAGCACATTGGAAGCAAACCTTTCTAAAGAAAGTTCCTAGGCAAGACAAAGGTTATCATGAGAGCATCTAAGGAGAAATTATATAGCTGTCCTTTATTCTAGCCTACCTTAAGAGGCCAAACATCACAGAATAATTTGTGCTGGAAAGGACCTCATGCTGAAAAGTGTCTTTCAGGCCCCAGTTCACAGGGAAAGGTGCTTCCTATCAGCTTTTTCTCATAATTCAGAAAGGTGAGTATCAGCAATGCCAGTCAAGGTAGGGGAGGCAGGTATTCCCATTGCTTCAGAAATTCCTGTAGGAGGAGTTCTCAGTGACCCACAAGTGCATGGCTCAGGCACAGTGTAGGAATGTATTGTTCCACTCTGAATGAAGAGAAACCACTATGGATATTAACCAGAAGTATTTGCTCCCTTATCTATTATATATGAATTTTCGGGTGCCAGTGATTGTGGCAGGCCAGCTCTAGATCCATAACTCCTCATATCTACAGATATGAGGAAGGTTCATACGAGAACTGTAATTTCTGCCATTTCTGGCCGAACAGCACCATTAGGAGTCCTCTGAAGCCTGGAAAGCAGGTAATCTTAGAATCTTCACTGTCTGCTTCTGTCTTTCTCTGGTTCTTAAAGTTATCCTGTGAGTGGCTAACATGCGCTTGCTGGATGTTCCATATAACAAAGAATTTCCTATAGTTCAATCCAAAATGCCATGTCCCACATAAGAACCTTTGGGATGTTTCTACTCCTTGCATTTTCTGTGTGTTTTAACATAGGTTATGTGATTTTGTGACCTCTGCTGCCTGCCTGCCTACCTCTCTGTGCTTTTGGATCAAAGCAACAATGCCAGCAACACCACTAAATGAAGGAGCCTGAAAGGAACTGTGAGGGTCTGAGGGACGCATTCCCATACATAAAGTCCGGCAGTCCTACCAATATGTCTCAGAATTCCCACTGGTTGCTTTCAGTTGACAAGCTTTCAGTTTATTGCAAAAACTTGTTATTCCTTATTGCACTTAGCAGGTAAATTTTGTCCCATAGCTACCATTCCAGCTATTCTTTTGCTCTGACATTGCCTCTCAAGTTGTTTAATCAGAAAAGTTCATTAGTATACTTTGATTTTTGTGCCAAAGAATTGCGTTAAATTTGTGCTGGGACAGTCTTCTGAGGAATGCCACCAGTAAAATCCATCCAGGCCAATGACTTCCCGTTTGTCATTTCCGCTTTTAGCTACTTTCATGCTTGGCTTACGGTTCTTGCAGATACTAATTGTTTCCCATGTGACATCATTCCAAATGCTTTGCTAATGTCCAAAGGGAATATATCCCCTGAATTTCTGTCGGGTTGACAAGCTGGTTGCCTGATTAGGTAGTACAATTAATACTCTGACGTATTCCACTTTAGGACTTTTCACTGTCCCTACTTTTCTTTATGTCACAGTTTGCTATGATTCTTGTATGCTTTTCTGGAAAGAAGAGGTAGACAGATGTTTTCCAAAGAAGTACCTGGACATTCTGTCTGGATGCATCGTGATGCACATAAAATTAACAATTTCTATTAGGGTATCTAAACATCAGAGAGTGACCTGCCTCTCCAGTCCAGGCAGTAAGGAGAGATGTTTCTGCTATCAGTTTATTTCAAAAGCTCAGAAGTTTGTAATCATTCTGTCTTTTGTCGCTGATTATTGACTCATAAGAACCAGGCTTGGCTAATAGAAAATTGCCGTTAACATTACAAAAACACAAGGGTGGATTTATTCAGTCAGAAAAACCATCACTCATCAGACTTAGAGAAGAGGAAAGGCAGTGAGCAAGCCCAATTGACAAAACACGATTAAGTGAATTGTCACATCTGCATTCATTAGAAAAATTATTTAGGGGGGTGCAACAGCGTTCACACCCAGTTCTGGTTTCCACAGGTCATTGGGTGCCTATGCTTAGAAAGGCTCCTGACAAGGCAGGCTTGACAACCAGATAATGACTACTTTGAAGAACATAAGAAGTTTTCCTTTGCTTCAATCCTTTGGAATCACAGAAGAGATACAAATAAAGGTAAAAATACAATTTTTCAATTGTGTCACCAGTTTTAGTTGAATGATGCTGATGGCACTTCATGATTCATTTGTCACGAACTGTCACGTCCTTTGGGAACTTGGATTATGATCTGTATGCCCTGTTAGATCCTAGAAACTCTAAAGATGTCTTACTTTATCCCATTTCATGCCCTATTTGCTGTCAGTCACTTTGCTCACCCTTTTTCAGGAATCTTCCTATGATGGCATGGTCTAGCTAAAGTTCTGATCATCTCTAAGTCTCAGAAGAGCAAAAGGTATTTTGTTCCTGTTATTTTCTGTCTTCTAAGATAAAATAAGTTTGCATGCAACTCTCTGTTGAAACTATCATGAATCTTCACAACCAGGTTCTAATTCTAGCCCTAAATCTATGGAAAGTTTCTCATCTTCTAGATTAATTTTTCTACCTATGTTTGCAGGCAGGCAGTTCCAGTACCGGAAGTGTTTATGTTAAGTGTTCTGCTGGTAGTACAGAAATGCATAACCACAAAACCAGTTTAATTCCAAAGAGACATTTAGGACTGCCTTGCTTAGAACCATGGCTCTTGGGGCAGATATCTACAATAGAGAGAAGGCTTCAACCACTTAATTCTTTAAGGATTCAGCAATTTTGTCTCCTCTGCAATTTTTGAGGTAAATCAAGAAAAAAATTATAGTTCCTACTTATAGTACAGCAATCTTCTTCACTCTGTCCTGAAATAGATCCCAAGCAAGGCTTTCAGATCCCAGCTACCTGAAAATAACTTCTGACATTTTCAAGACTGTGTTCTGGGTGAACAGCCTCCTTTGTGTATGAAAAGCTTATGAAATCGTACTTCTGCTGTATACAAGAGGTATGATAATATTTATGTCTGCTTTGTTAATTTTACCTGGATGGACACAGGACTTGTACCCTCTCTTCTGTAGTGTTAGTCAATGTGTTGACTATCCTGTTAACATTAAACTTCTCTTCCTGAAATACACCAGGAGACAGCCCTTAAAATGATCTGCATATTCTAAGTGTGTATTCTTTATGGACAGCTTCTTATGAATATTTCTGTATTGAATGCTAGCTGTTATGTTGAAAGTCTTCTTCATCATTCTAATGGCTTTACCATCTTGTATCATTGTGGAAAACATCACAGTGATACTTCATATAAAATAAGGAGTATATACGCTTGTATTTGCAGATTCTGGGCATCTGGGGAAATATTATGTTTAGTACAATGTTGCTCTGTAGATTTGCTGTTGTAGGAAGTGACAGGGAGTTTCTGAAGAGGAGTTATACACAGGAAAAGATATCCTTGCCTCAAACCAAGTGAAAGCATAATCCCACAAGTCTGCTCTGAATGTTAGGCATCTGTCCAGTGGTTTTCCACTGTGTTTGCATTTCATTGATCACAAAGGCCATCAAGAGTCTTTGCCAGGATTATGTTAATTCTGATTGAACGCCTAATCTCAAATCTGAGGTCTTTCCATTGCTTCTTGACAGATGTGCTGTCTCAAAAGCAGTGGTATCAGGAAATCACAGACTATACACTGTAAATGACACTTGGAGGTCATCTAATCCAATTCCCTGCTCAAAGCAGGGCTAACTCCGGAGTCGGATCAAGGTGCTAAGGATTATATGGTGTGAGGGTGTCTTGGGATTATGTGCTGGTTTGTAGCTAGTTCCTCAAACTTAGATTAAGTCAGTACGCAACACCATCACCCCTGGGAGCACTGCAGAATCACTACCTACTTGTCTGAAGTGTAGGTGGTAGTATCATCGTGTGTGTTGGTGCAGAGCTCGTTAGATTATACCAGGGACTATGGTATTGATATCTCTGGACTTAACATGCCTGCCCTGGAGAAAAAACATCCTTACAGGGATTCAAGGGTTCACCTTTGTCCCTTTGCTGTGCGTTACTTAATAAATCAGTGCTAGAATAAGTCTCTATTCTCTCTTGAGGGCACCGACACTGGGATCTACATGCCAGTGACTGGATTCATCTGTCTTGCCAGGAGGCTCTATTCAGCCTGCAGTATTTTTAAGAAAGTGGAAGGTCGTGGTGAAGTCTCAGTCTTTACCTGAGCAGGGCCTGTTCAATGAACACTGTCATTCAAAGGAAAGAAAATCTAGAGAGCTCTATTTGCTTTTCTCACCACAGATGAAGGAGTGGTCTCCTAGTGAGAGTATGGATGGGACAGGCTTTTGAAGAGGTGTTTGAAGAGGGGAGGTAAGGAGCTATTTCTGGGTGAACTGGTCAGCCATACCCCCTTTTGAAGCCTCACTGACAAAAGGGCTTTAGCAGCGGGAAGGCAACCATGCAGTGGGGCATGAGTGGTAGTCACATCTCTCTCCACCCAGCAAAGCAAGAGCCACAGTCACGTTTGTGCAAACTCACCAGCAAAGGAACGGGGGCTGCTCAGCCCAGCCCAGTCCAGTCCACAACAAGGAGGGAATCATCCCTCCGGTATGCCTCAAACAGTTCACACTATCTATTGGTCCTCAGCCTAGTCAGCATTTCTATTTCTCTAAAGGAGGGCTACTAACATTTGGAAAGTCTCTACACACAAGCTCTTTCCAAACACTCTTTTCTCATTTCCCTTGGGCCGGAAATAAATTTAGATGTGTCAGCTGGGACTTGGCTGCTGGGCTGATTCTAGCACCTATGCCTAGTTTTATGTCAAAGTGAGCTGGCTGATCCTGTGGGACATTACAGTGTGCCCTGATGCAGGTGGTGCTTGGAAAGGTGCTGCTGGACTTCTGCAAGGAGGTTGAAAGCAACAGTGTCAGAGCTGAGTGGTGGCAAAGCAGTGATTTCCTTCTGATGTTTATTGCCTGGTGAGTGAGTGGCATGTTTATGAATATTTTTAATGCTTGTGGTAGTAGCCAGAAGTGATATACTAGTTGCTTTGCCTATTTCTTTTATCTTGAATTTTGGTATGTCTGCAGCTAAAGATATAGTTACCCCTGCACTCCAGAAGATCCTCCAAAACAGGGACTAGTCAGCTGGGTAATTGCCTAGTCCTAAGTGTCTAGATGTAAAGTGAAACTTCTCATTTAGCATTTTCTGTGCTGCTTATTTTCCAGTGAAACAGATTTTCTTTTGATATAAAATATGTGGCTCAGTCTTTAGAGAACCCTGTCTTTGTATTCTTCTGGTGCATTATTCTTATTACTAAACAAAAAAAATGAAACAAAACTCCCAGAACGAAGCAGTAACCTAAGTTCACAGCTGAAGAATGCAGACTTTCTTCCCAGGAAAAAGTTAAAAGGGAAGACAAATAATGTTTAGTTCTGTTATGTAACCAAGAAAATTCTTTCAGAGAACAGTGCTACGTTTTGCCCCTCAAAGGTACTGTATGTAACTAACATAATTAATTATAGAATTACTCAGAACCAGGAACAAGGATGTTTCATTCACCTTGTTTTACAAAAAGGAAAAAAAAAAGGTCCTCAATCTGTCAAGTATGATGCAAATAACAAGTGAGGATTGTTTCTGAACACTGATAAAGGGGCAGAGATTGGGAAGTTGTGGGATAAGGATTGTCTCGTGTACATTGATGGCAACAGTAAAAGAAAGAATAAGTGGTTTATTTGCAGTCATGGTTGTAGCTTTCAGTTAGAGCCTGGTTTATATTCAAAGCTCTTGCCAAACATTTGCTTTTGCCAGTTTTGGGATTACTTATCAGGTTGGATTGACATAATAAGCTTTGGGCCCGTTATGTAAGTCAGATGTCTAAATCTGGTTTGCATAAGGAACAGAGTGGGTTTGCCTAGCCTAATAAGCCAGAACTTGGTCTGTTGAAGGTGTCTGCCATGAGGGACTAGAGAATTAATGAAGTCTGACTCTTGTCTGTGGAGGCTGCTTTTGAGAGCAGTGCTACTCAGTGGCTATTAAAAATGGGCTGGCATCCTCTCAGTGTCTTTCTTCAGCAGAGTTGCCTCTTTCACAGCTGTCTGTTATGGGTCCTTTTCTTGCAGCTTCCACATGACCGGCTGCTCTGAGGGGGTCCTCCCAGCCCAACAGGGTTGAAGTTTGGGGAGCTAAATGTTTTGCATCCTCTCAGGAGAGAGGATCCCTGAGCTGTTGGGAGTTATATTTCTCTGGGTGGGTCTTCGTGCATGGAGAGTTGTGCATGAATTCACAAGCCCAGGCAGAGTTGGCATCTGTTTTCTCAGGTGTAAATACTGGCCTTTCTTCCATTACTCAGTGTTTTATAGGCTGAAGAATTGAAGTACTCTTAAGCTGTGCTACTTGTCCCATGTAGATGAGGTATTACTGAGGAAGTCAGGTGAACTTACGTACAGGACTCCCAAAACACCTGCTTTTGAGGAAACCAACTTGCACTGCAAGCAGTTCCAGGCACTGCCTGTAGTCCCCATTGCTGTGCCCTGTCCCAAGTGACACCTTAGCTGTCAGCTGTTTGCTTCCCCTGATATCTAGTGCAAGTATGCCACACAAGTGGTTGTGTGCCTGCAGGGAATCTCTCAGCAGGCTTGTGATGCTCAGAGAACTTGGAGAGCTCAGGACCTGCCTTCAGTGGGCTTTCCTTGCAGACACTTCTGGACACTGACATTTTACCTTACCATTATTCCTTTTACCTCAGTCCCTAGATGACCGAGGTGTTAGATGTTACATGCTTCAGCTGAAAAATCTCTTGGCCATTTTTGTGACCTCTAGGGATGTCATCTAGAAATACTGGATCCCAGCTTACAATGTAATTGTGAGGCTGTGCAAGCATTTGCACCAAGGCACTGTTGTCCGTTGTTTTTTACATTATAGAGTTTGGACTCCAGAGATTTCTGAAACATTTGACTATACCCTTAAGGCACATAACTCATCCTAAAATACACTTTTGGGAGGAGGCTAAGCAAACCTTTTGTGATGATCTTCAGAGTAGTGCATGTACTTTATGAAATTTCATGTACCAATCCATCACTTGGCTTACCAGCAGGTGTGGATCAATGATTTCTTTCCTTGTTTGCAATAGAAATTATATATTGAAATCTAGTTATCAGCTGAGTTGAATGAACCTCAGTGAGGATGCTGTTCCCTTTCCTCCTTTACAGTCTAGTCCGTGCTGTGGCCAGTTTATTCTCACAGAATTTCCTGGGTAACTAGGGTCATAGCTCCTCAAAACAGAGGGTTGCACCTGTACTTCCTGAGGACAATGCTGAGCTCTGCTTGCTGAAGAAGATGGTTCATCATTCTCTGTTGTGGTGTGCCAATAACTCCTCTCTGAACTTTCATGCCTGGGCCTAGATAGACATGCTGATAGTCCTGTTTCTGCTTAGAATGTACAAGACCCAGAAGTCCTTCGAGCAGGAGGCTTGTGTGCCTTGCAGGAAATACAGTTGCATACTGAGTATCTGCGTAAACAAACTGTCAGAGGCTTGCTGGAGTCACATGGAGAGAGGATGGCTGTGTGTAAGATCTCAAGGTGAGTCAGGTGGCAGGTATATTGAGTTACCTGGTCGGAAGCTTGCTGCCAGTGTATCTGATGGTCTTTCCCTTGGCTGCAGCTTTTCTCTAGACACGTCTGATTGAACCTGTGACCAGCGTGGGAGGTCATGGAGCAGAGGGATGCTACAGTACTAGCACAGGCACTGCCCTTGAACAACATGATGAGAGTGAGGCATGTGCTAAAAGAGAGAAATCCAGCAAGTCTTCCTCCTGGGGTAGTGTAAAAGGTCTCATTGAATCAACCCAAACTTCATGTTTTTCTTTTTCGACATCAGCCTGTTCCTCAAAGGAATAGACCCACTTCAGAAGGATAAATGCATTGCATGCAGAGAAGAAAAATATAAGGTCAACAGGCCTTTAGGGAACCTAACTTGCTATCTAACTATTTATTAAACAAATACTTATTTAAAAAACCCCCAAGATGGCATGGTAACCTTGTGATGACCTTACTGAGCTGCAGTATATATGGCTCCTTTGTGACAAGTGTTTTGCAGGCTGCTCTCTTATAGCATTAATTTACCTTGACCCACTTCAGAACAAAAGAAGGCATATTTATTTAATTTTTCAAAGTTAACAAGCTAGTGTTACTGAACAAACTGCCTAAGTATTTCCTTTGAAAATAATACATTTTTCTCTTTGTTTGTAATTTCTCTTTCTGCTGTGCTAAATAATTTGCCTCAGGCTCCAGTTCGATAGAGCACTTACCTGTTTACTACCCTCAGTAGCACTTCCGCATGTGCTTAAATTTAGAATTGATAACCTGAGAATTGACTGAACTGTGGCCTCGGTGGTAATGTTTAATTGCAGTGTAAATCCAGTCTTCCCAATGACCAGTAGATGGGGCAAGTAGGCCTCCTTACAGTTATGATCAAGTTTTTTGGGGGTTTTTTTTTGAATGCAAAGTTAAAATGTAGCTGTCGTTGGCTCTTAGTTCAACAGTCTGGTTTGAAGGCTCTTTACCTTTGTACTGCAAGGGTAAATTACGAACTTTGACGTAACTGCACTATTTTCTTTACAAATATGCATCGTAAACAATCGTTCTGTTCCTTGAAATTCTGAGATTTAAAATTATGTTCCTTTCTTTACACAAGGATGAAAACAAATCTTTTGAAAGTTTTGTTGTCCAAAGATATGGAAATGTGTGCTCCCTCCCCAAAACTAGCCAATAGTTAGGTGTTTACAACACTCATGGGGATGCAAAGGATCCAAGTTTTAGTCCCTGGTAGTTTTCCATGTGCCTGTAGAGTGTACCAATGACAAGATCACCTTACTTGCCTTTGGGTGATCTTCTCCAGTTCTCTCCTGCAAAAGCTGTTGTCACTTTCATACATTTATTGATGCCCCAGACTTGTACAGACTACATGAGTGGCCATGGTTGCCGGCCACATTTGCTCTCTGCCTACACCACTTGCTTCCTGTTAACACTTTGTGGGATGTACTTATCTAAAGAAAGCTTGATCCTCAAGTCAGTCACTGAATACTGCCTGTTAAAAGGTGTAAGAGCTTTTTCTTGAACACGCAGGTACACATAGGAATATAGAGTCCTCAGTTTCCCTTTAGCCACAATAACATTTTTGTATGTTGTTCATTACATCAGCTCCTAAAGTGTGCTCTGTCCCCACTTCTTGGAGCCCAGCTTGGTAGTGTGAGTCCTGGAGCAGGCTGTGTTCTTACAGGCAATGTTGTGCAGGTGCAAGAACTGTTTTCTGCTGTACACCGAGGCAAACAACTCCTCAGGTGCAGAGCCCAGGGACAATGGGGAGCTTCTGCTTGTCACGTAGACCAGATATGGTTTGTCTAGTTGAGTGTATCTTGCCCTTGTGGAAGCAGCTCCCCACTGTTCAGCCTTGATTAAAAGGTAGCGATATTTCTATTCTGTTTTATTTTAGACTGGGGCAAGCTTCCTGAGATAGCTGGGTGGGGGGGGGTGAAGAAACCTGTGTCTATACTAAACTGGCCAGGCAAATACAGCATGTTAATGTGAAAGAAAACAGCTTGGCTAAAGATTAAAAAAACAATCATCAACCCCCAGCTCTTTCTCCTCAAACTTTTGAAAGCTGAAATGGAAGAATAGATGTGAGCCTACCTTCTCAGATATATAGGGAGAGCCTCAGCTGCTGGGCTTTAGTTTAGCAGAGGGGGTCTGTGTGTGCCACCATCTGTCATTATCTGTTTGTGATATCCAAAAGTTCTCTGAGTGGGAGGGAGCACAGAGGAATTCCTGGCTGGATTGGCATGACTTTCTGCTCTTTCTTGAAGCTGTTACATGGTTAAAATTAAGACGGGTAATACTGAGTGCAGAGGGAGGTACAAGCTGGTGTAAACTGAGAACGGCTCTTTTGCACACAATGAAAGTAACCAGACTCTACAGACGTCTAAAACAGTAAGAGTCTGGCTCACCCTCTCCAGAAGTACATTATACAGAATCTAGGCATCACCTTAACCTATTCCTTATTTTGGAGGAGCAATGTGTGTTGCCTATTTCAAAGGTTGCTGCAGCTTCTCTCTCTTTTGCAGCTTCATGAGGCCCTCAGACCTCATCTCTGACACTGCCTCCTATGTGGTGGGCAGCGTGATTCAGACCGAACTTCTTGCAGCCAGATTCCTACAGCCTGCGGCAGTCCTGCTTTCTTTACTTTCCATTCCTTTCACTGACAGTCCTACAGCAAAAATTCCTTTGGCTCCTACCATATCTACCTTTGCCTTTGAATATTTTTATTGGCTTACTGTGTTTTGAATGAAATGTAAATTCCTCAGTGCTTTTCCAGCCAGGGTTTGCATTTTGTTCATTGTGTATGTCTTGACTGTCCAGCACACTTTGACTTCACCCCTAACCTTGTGGTCTTCCTCTATTTATAATTTTCTTCATATCCTTCCCTGTTCCTAGAGAGATGTTCTCCTCATAAGATGAGCAGTGTTACGAACTCTCAAAGTGTCTGCTTCCACCCTACTTTGGGCCTTCCCTGAAGAGCTGGCCGTTTTTCTCTAAATTTTCTGTTTTGTGATATGGGAAGAACTGCTTTAAAATAAACTTATTGCTCCTGGGATAGGTATAAAACATGGCTCATACTGCACACAGGCTCCTCAGGAACATGAGTTTTGACACAAATACCTCGTGAGGCAGCTGGAAACACCTACAGCATGCAGTGTTTTAGAGTAAACCAACTGTTCAGTGACATTCTGGCCTCTAAGGAAAGCTATGCATGCTGTTAGCCAGAGGTATCTCAGGAGGGCTGAGAGTCCGTCTGTTATTTGGCTCCTTGCAGACAGCAGCTGTTCCACAAGGTGAAACATGCAATAAATGACTGCATTTACTTGAAGCAAATCAGAGCTCGAGCAAAGGCAGTGGTCCAGCCAAGTATGTTTACTGCTCTGGGAATGCTTTTGTGCTGATGCAGCATCTTTCACCCAAAATCTCTGAACATTTTGAAAACATTAAGAAAGATAGGCTGATGTCTGTGTTTGCAGATGTATTTGAGCCAGCTTTTGGATGCTGCCATCCATATAGCCTACACTGAGATTGGTACTGCTGTGGCTGCTTGGCCAACCATTTCCTTAACTGCATAGATGGTTTCTGCTGCTGGTGCCAAGCTCATGCTGATGCAGTTATATTGGTAACAGGACCTGAGCAGACCACTGCATGGCTAGCTCAGGTACGTACACATGAGCTGTGGTCACTTGAGTATAAAAATACATTTGCCCTATTTTTAGGAGGCAAGAAGATCTGTGACCTGGACTGAAGACAAAAGATCAGTCCCAAAGATACATTTCTCTTTTCTACTGCTGCTTTTGAGGGGAGAGAAATGAGAAAAGTGAAATATTGTGTAGATTGTCACTAGTGAGAATAGGTTCAGGCTAGGTTGTAGCATGTCCAGCTGCTGAGTGTTCAGGTGATGTCTAATACAGGGAAATCCAGTTACCCAGAAGAGAGAGAAGTAGTCTCTTCATGTGCATGTGTATTTTCCTCATGGACCAGCAGATACATGGATGCTTCTTTTAAGATGCAGAGGTCACTTGTTAGTCTGCCATGGTATATAGAAAAGGGCTGTATCTTTAGCCAACAAGAGGGTGTTAATGCAAGGATTTCATGTTGTTTTTCTAGAAAATAACATTCTGCCAAATAAGTATCACCTGGTTCTCAGTATGTGTCAGGGGTTTGGTGATGAGTTAAGAGCCAGAAGAACTGCACTGCCCTGAAGAGTTTCCAGCAGAGCCCTGGAGGCTGATAGCTTCGGAATGATTGGAGGATGGCTCTTCCTTGCCAAACTATCCCCAGACAACTGGGGTGGATGGCTCCTCCTCGGTGGTCTGGTGGTCCTCTACTCATTTTTCCTCAACATACAGAAGGGGGCTATCTCTGAAAATTCTTGGAATAGACAACCAGTTCCTTCCAGCTTACACACAGAAACTCTCGCTTGTTCCCTTCTCCTTTGCTCAGCTCACTCCTGGTGGTTTTCTGCGGACATTTTCCCCAGATGACCTTGCTAGAACCACAGTGAAACAGAAGGCACTACCCGTGTTCTACTCTGAGTCCCTTAACTACAAAATGTTTTCAGTCTGTGGAGAGGGTTTTTTGCTCTCTCTTTCATTCTCTCTGCTCCTTGGCTTCCCACAGTGACAGCCGTATCTGTTTGATTTGAGGGAAGCTTTGCATGTCCTGTGAGTGGCTCCTTCTGCTAACAATTTGTTCTCTGGAGCCTGTTGCTGCACAGTATAAATAAATTTCACTGTTTAGTACTTTCCCATTTTGTTCCCCTGCTGCTGGCAGTGAGCTGACCTACCCTGTTTTGTTTTTCAATTTTATCTTTCTTTGCCCTTCTTATATGAGAGAAAGTCACAAGATTAAATTAACAAGGATGCATTATTGATGCATACTTTTTTTTGTTGTCTCATGCTGCACTAAAAGTTCTGCATAAAATGGGAATTAAAATGCAGATTATATTCTGGAATAATATTCAGTTTGGTCTTAGGACGAGGAATAAGACTTTATCTCACTTCAAAAAGTCTAATGGTGTGTGCTGAATAGATACAGTCTCCATATAAAAAGCATTTTTCAGTCATCCTGCCACACAAACTCAGTGTTTTTATAAACAGTCTTCATTTGGCCCATTCCATGCATGTATGCTGCTAGAATGACCAGGATGTTTAGCACATCAGACGTTGCTTTCCAGTGGTGAATATAGGTACTGGAAGTTCTCCAGTTGTAGTACTATGCATGCCCCTGCAGCCTCCAGCTCAGAATATGGTAAATATTTAGAGTGGCTGAGCCCAATTTGGGCTCTGTGCTGTTTTAACTAGATTGTTCCTGCCTGCTTTAAAGCTGGCTTAGGCATTTATCCACCACACCAGAATCACTGCGGAGTACGCGCACCCCTAACTGGGTATGGTGCAGGCCACAGTCATGTTTTCCATGGTTCCAAGCCTGAAGCTTAGAGTGCTTGAGGTTGTTTTTACTGCGTGAATGTGACTGCATGTGGATTTTAATACAGAGAAAAACATACTGTGACCAGCTAATGAAGTCAATGGAGTGGTTACATTTACCTACTTTCTCGGAAATTATCATCATTCCTGTTTTCCTTGGGATGAATAAAAGAAATCTATCAATCTAGACAATATCATTACTGTATATTTTTGTATCTTATTATAGCACAAATAGGTTTTGAATAATATAAATCAAGTGGTTTTTGTTTTCTCTTCCACTGACTTCTTCTAAGCAAAGAAGGACATCTCCATGCACAGGGTAAAAAAGGCAAAGAGGAACTAACCATTACCCTTTGCATTTTACAAACCAGATCTTGAAAAAAAAATACTTGAAGGAGGGGAAATTTGTCACCTTAACATTGCAAATTATGTGAAACCAGTATTTCCTCCCACCACAGCATATGTTTGTGGTGGGTAGGTGGGGGAGATGCAGGGAAGAGGTGATGGTATAAAAATACCTTGTAAAAACAAAGGTTTGGCTAGGGGAGAGAGTTTGTCACTTCAGCTAGACTAGAGGGGGAAACCAGACAGACAGGGGGCGGATGGGGGCGTGGGGGGAGGAACTTAAGTCACTTCAGCGAGGTAAATAACTTGACAGTGTCTCAGAAATAGCAGTCAACTATTTAGCTGGAAAAGATCAGATATTAAACAAGTAAGTAGTCTAGAAAGTTAAGAAGTAAAAGCTGTTTAGATGAAAAATTAAGACCTCAGGAGAGTTAAGCATGTGACAAATACCAAGCAGAGGGGCGACAGGTAGAAACCCCAAGATAAAGCGCACAGTCTTGATAGCAGCCACTCTTCCTGCAATTTCATGAACTGAGAAGTATGATTTTTCTCATTTATCCTTCTAATAGACTTGCTAAGACAAATACAGGTCAGGGGCTCTATATGGTAACATAAATGCGGCTTTGTAATGCACTGCTAGCATGGCTCTCTCTCTCCACATGCCGTATGGAACAGTTTGTACCCTCCACAGCATCCAGTACCGTGCAAATGCGAGCAGACACCAACATGACCACCCACAGTGGCAGCCAGGGTGGAAAGTGACAGTTTCCCTTGTCATGCTCGTGGGCAGTTTGTATGCTGTGGTGGGAGACTGACATCCGCACATCGTGGGACCTGGAGGATGCAGAGCCGGCGGGAGGGAGGGCCAGGAGGGCCAGCAGTCAGTGCCTCTGCACAGTTCTGGCTGGAAGTAGTAGCTTCTGAGTCTCCTTCCTATGTGTGATAATTATAGTTTTATTTGGTTTTAATTGACTTTCCTCAGTGGACAAGCAGGTGCCCAGCCCAAGGAAGAGTGGGTGAGTGTGTGAGAAAAAGAGAGAGGTGGGGAGAGAGCAGGCTGGTGAGGTGCCCTTTACATCTGCTGATCTGTTATCCACACATATCCTGTTTTATGGACAGCTTCAGATGCTGCTTTCCTTTCTACTTCTCGTTCCCTGTTGCTTTAATCTAGGGAAAACTGAAAGTTATTTGAATGGACATCTCCATGAAGAGAAGGTGTTTTGCTAAATCAGACAAAACCTGCTCACCTGCTTCCTCTTTCTTTCACTAGGAAGTATGCCTTTCCCCTGCCTCAGTGGTGACTTTTGGGGATAGGTAAATCTCCTCCCCCATGGTGTGGGACCTGCAGGGTACTTTGGCTAAGCAAGGCTCTGTTGCTGTGTGCAGTGGGGCTGCCCCTCTTGTGAGGGCTTATGCCAACCAACTCTGTGCCGACAGACTGGCCGGTGGGGCTTCTGAGTGACAGGCATGGGACTGTTATAAGTGCAGGCCAGGTTTCAAGGGTGGCATATGCTGTGGAAGCTCCTTGGTTCTCAGTTTGCAGTCAAGGACAGAAGAAGATTCAGCTCTCTTCTCCTCCTCTGACCTAAAGCATATTGCCGAGGTCTGTTGTGCAGGGTGAAACTTTCCACTAGTAGGTGTTCACACAAATTTGACTGTATCTGACTATCTTCGTATGTTGGTATACAGTAATTTCATACTTACATTCCACTGAGAAACAATGTGTATTTTCCCCCTTCAACAAATTTCAAAGAAAATACGCCAACAAAACATTGTTAGAGAAGTTTTGCATACTTCAGTCAGGAAACTGAAACCTAGAATACCTTCTGAGCCCCGGTTTGTGCAGCTGCGTGTTTGCTTTGTCCTTCAGGGCTGACTTAGGGTAGCTGTGGGGATTAGTAGTCTGAGTTTCCTGACTTACATGCATGTAATATTAATGAAATATTTTGGTGGAAATCTAGCTTTTACATTTCAGATTTGTTTCGTTGCACCAGTTGGTGGATTGAAACTGCCATCACAGCAGCTGCCTGAATATCATGTAACACAACATGCCTTGATGCCTTGTCATATTTCAGTGTTTGCTCACAGCACGAACAGTCCCAAGCATTGTGTTGTTTTTTTATGAAGGTCCAGAGTTAGTGAAATAGAGAGGATCTTTTTCCCTTCACTTTCTCACAAAGCCCCAAATTCTCATGCCTTTCCACTATCCTTTTCACTGATTTAGTGATCCGCCCTTTACTGTGCAAGTGCTTGGGGGTGCTTGCACCATGATAAGCAATGCGGTACAGAAAGCCTTTGCAGATGCTTCTGCACGTGTCTTCCTGAATATACTGAGGTCTTCCTGCATATAGTGAGCATGTAACACTATAATAACTGAAGAGTGGATGGTATAACGGTCAAAGCTAAGAAGTTTACAGTTAGTCAAGAACTTTTTTTGCTGGGGATCTTAATACTAAACCCTAAAACTTTTCGTGGAAATTCGGTACTTGTGATGCAACTCTTTGGGGATTTTCTTATAGGTAGAGTACAATTTCTGATAAAAAAGAGAGAAAGAGAAGTATATTGTAGGGTGTTCAATAACCTGATCATTAGGTGATCACTGAGATGTAAAAGACTAAGTTTTAAGTTCTCTGGGTGAATTAGAAGAAATAGAAATATGAATTAATCTCTCCAGTATTGTAAATAAGTGTCTTTAGTGTCGGGCTTTTGAGGAGGATGCATGAGTTTGATTTCTGTGGCTTCTTTGTGTGAAAACTCTGAGAGTCTTCATCTGGGGAAAAAAAATTCCTCTTTTTCTTTTTCACTGGGACTAAAAGTTTATGTTTTTGCAAAATGGAAACCTTGTTATCCAGCCAGATAGAATAATAAAAGTTGTAGGTGTCTCGTGAACGTGAGGTAAAGAAGAAGAAAATGTGTTAATTTATTGGCTCTGTGTGAGAGGAAGGTCTGGGCTTCATTTAAAAGTCAAATGTAAATATCTTTTTTCTAACTTTGGCTTGTGACAGATCAAGATTTGACATATTCTCATTTTTCCTAGCAAGCTGCTAAGGATTCAGACCAACTTGATGGAAATATACCTTTGACAGATGACAGCAGGATTTCGTGAGTGATTTCTATCTCAAGGCGACTGCCCCTTCTCCACAGCCAGCAAGTAGCAATAGCATTTAAAAAGAAGGATGTCAGAGAGCAGCTTGGTCTTCTCAGTTGTCATCATTATTTGTTTCTCTCCTGGCCAAACCACCAGAAGCAGGTTAAGGATGACACAAACTAGCAACAAATCACAGGGTGGAGGACAGAGCATGTGACAATGCCTTGGCTATGGTGCAAATATTTGAGCTACATTTCGAAAGCCTGGATTTGTGTTCAGCAGAGTTCATGGGTGAAAAATAAAAGTCTTTGACGATAGCAATCAACAACCTCAATTTCATTAGTGTCTACCCTTCAGAGAAGAGGCTGGAGTGGATCCCATCAAGCTGTGATTTGGTTCAGTGCACTGGGGAAGGTTCCTAGAAGCATTACCCCAGCTTCTTTACACTGTGCACTGAAGGGAAAAAACCAACATTTGGCAATTTGTTGTCAATATTTGTATAACTCCTGATGCCGTTAAAACTGCATATGTAGGCTTTAAACTAACAAAAACAAAGCCATGGCCAAGCTGGAGAGCTGGATTTGTTTCCATGCACAATTAGGTTTATTTGTTTAGGTCTCATTTTATTTGCTTTCAGATGACTCAGATAGGAGTATTGCAATCCTTTCAAAGTGAAGTAGTGTTCTGTGTATTTTGGGCATTGGGCTTAGCCAAATGTGGAAAGAATTGGCTGCTCAATAGTATTTTCCTAACCAGAGGTTTTTTCAAACTTTTGAGAGGAACTGAAGGAATGTCCCTTCTATGCCAGGCTTTCCCCCTCTTCCCCCTCACAGCATCTCTCCACATTATTGTTAAAGAGCACAGGAATTTTAAAACACTCCTCTGTTGTGCAGCTGTGAGCAACTGCTCTTATTAATTGCTTTACCATTATGCTGCATATTTAAATTCTCACTGGTGTCATCCATAACATGCTGCTGTGAGTGTCTTTTAACCCATTCCAATAGAATATATGAATGGTGCCCTGCTCAGAATCTCCCATTCTGCTAGGCCAGCTCTGGGTTTGCTGAAAATGATTTCCTGCATGCATGAAGGGATATGTACATTTTGGAAAGTAGCCAAGTTTTCTGTTGGGAATTAGTCACTAAGGGCAGATTATTTTCCAGTGGACACGCTGGCACGCTATCGGTGTTAAGAGAATTGTCTTAAATCTCAGTACTGGTTGTTGCTTTCATCCCTCAGCCCCCCAAAAAACAAAAGAAAACTAAAATGCAGGGGGGCTTTTGTCTCTTCTGTCATACATGTGTAGGAGGCAATGGCTTTTAATTAGTGCTTTAGGCACCACTGTATTTTGGGGGGATTTTTTCCCTTCGTTTTCTTTTGATAATTTTGCTTCTGGAAATACTGCCTCAGATGATGTTTAAAATGTAGACAATATGAATAGATCTGCATTTATTTCTATTTCTATGAAACATAAAGGTTAAAGGATTTCCTGCACTCACCAGAAGTATGCATTTGATTTATAGCCTTCTTTAATGCTCTTCCCACTCACACTCATAAAAGAAATATAGTAACAAAGGCTAATAGACAATCTATTTTAAAGTTTGCCCTGATAAAACCTAACTGGAACTTTATTCAGTCTTAAATGTCAGTTCTAAAATTTGGGATGTTTTTCTAATCAAGAACAATAAATGTGGAAAGTGTCTCCGTGGAACCGTGCCGCGGCTCAGCACGCTGCTGGCCCAGTGCTGCACACACACTTTAGGGGCAGATGGGATCTGCCCATCACATAGTCCTCCCCATGCAATAGCCTGCTCTGCGAGACTGCTTGACCCTGGGAGGGACTGAACAGTGCTTACAATATGGGATTTGTTGTTTTATTTTGCTTTTTAGAGGATAGGAACCCAAAATATATCTCTGACAAATGACCACATTGAGGAGGAATGTAAATCTTCGACTACGATAAAGAAGAAAGAAATGATACAAATTTCCAAGCCTGTGTTAAAAAAACAAAAACCAGAAGAAATAATAAAGTGGGCAAACTGGATGGTGCCTAGAGATCTGTTTCATATGACATTTTGTTTCCCTCCCTCTTGCTGGAGAACTGAGACTGTCAGAATAGATCAAACCCATTAAGTGGCCTTACTTAACATGGTATCACTTTATAATACCTTCAGGGCATTTCAGCATTGTGCCTGGAAAGCTCTCAGACAACACAGTCCAATGTGATGTCCTGCCTTCTCCCTACATACACCATTTTGCTGTGTGCCATTCTTCAAGTCTAATCCAAGACTGAATGAGACTGTGGGTTTCACGGGAAGCTGAGAGAGGAGGCTGGATCAGGACCTGTCAGATCTTACATTCTATGGGCTAGTGTTAAACATATAATTTGATTAGCAAAGTATGGTTTTGATGCAGGATACTGAATTAGTTTGACTTCTATTGATTAGTAAATATACAATTAGTTTTTATACACTGAAAATGTGTAACCATTCCAGATGTGCATAGGAAAATATAAAGACAATACACTGTATTATAGGTCCCTCATCACATAAGAGACTTCCTATATTAAACTGATTTTTACTGTGTTTGGGCTCCTTTAGTTGCCATGTACAATTAAGTGGTAAGACAGAGACATTTTTTGGCAAGTTATATGTACCTTTTGCATTTTTACTTACAACACACTGTGAGCTACAGCCGGGCAGGTTGTGATTTTAATCTAAGGTGGGTTTACTCCTTCCTTCCTGCAGATGTGTAGTTGTGTGTAGGCAGATGGTTGCTGATGCCTGGCTACTAATTCAAGTATTGAGACTTGTGGTCTTACCACCACTTCATGATGTGCTTTGCAGGTAAGCCTGAAAGAGGAAAGAGACTCTGGGGAGGAAAATTAGAAGAAAAGAAGTTAAAGATTTAAAGCATCAGCCTTGAAGCTACAAGGCAGTAAGGACGTGGAAAGAATCACAGAAAGCGGACTGCAGTTCCTCTTCCATGTGATGAGGGACCTGAACAGTTTAGGAATAGTAAAAACTTATGGCTGTGCCAGGCACAAGTCAGATAATGCACGTTAGTCCTACGTTATCCTATCCCTCTCTTCCCTAAGACAGAATGAAGTAAGTCTGTATCTAAATGCATGCATTGTAAAGTAAAATACCTCACCCTGAAACATCTCTGGGGGGTGTAAGTAAATCATAGTCTAGACAAGACATACACGTTTTTCATCTGTTGTGAAGTATTACGTCTTAGCTGAGGGTGGGAAGGAGGTGGCTATCAGCCATGAAGGAGTAACTTAAGTCACCTGAACATTAAACATATCCTAATCACTAATGACAGTACCAAATGCTGGGAAGCAAGAGGGGAAAGAAGGATGGAGTAAGATGAACCACCAATGAAGCTTTGAGATCTGAGCATGGTAGAATCCAGGAAGGCTCTGAAGGCTCAGAGGATACTTTGCCTGTCATCCTCTGAAACTGGATTTTTTTCTCCATATCTGAGGCTTGGTACACATAGCCTGATTCAATCTAATATAAGAGAGGATAAACTGCAGTCTACTTTGATCTACAGGTGCTACTTGTCAAAAAACAGTTTTCTCTCCCACTAATGCAGATCAAGCTGTCATTGAAAAATCAGTTATTTTAATGACCCAGCTTTTTTGTGATGTTTCACTTTCCACTGATAGTCTTTATTACCTTGTCCTGTTCATTTTAAATTCAGTCTTGTATGATTAATAACCTTATTACAGTGATACATGTTCATTTCCTCATTGCTGGATTTCATAAGGTTGAGTTTCCCATCTTTGAATTTCATCAAAGTGAAACATACCAGGTATCTTCATTCCAGCAAATTTTTGTATGTTGCTTTTCTTATTGTTACTCACTTCCTTATACCTCTATCTATAGCTGTGGGGTCACTCACCAGCAGATAGGAGCTTCCTCTGTATGTGCTCTCAGCTGTGCCTGTAATTAGCAGGTTGCAAAGCCCAACTCATAAACTTGCAGCTGTGGCTTAGCACTTCTCTAAAATGGCCACATAGCTTCCAGTTGGCCCTGAGTGCTGAAACATCTGTCTGCAATGGACCTTATAATAAACCCTGTGAGTCAGTGTAGTAGCTTCCTAGACAGAGGAGTGCTGGTGTGCAGTTAAGTAGCCTATTTATGCCAAGATGGCACGGGCTTGAGTTAGAAGACCAGTGGAGCAAAATGTCATGTAGGCAGGTCAAGTGAACAAGATAGTATGTGCAGAGCTGAACAATAGGGCACAAGTGAAGGTAAAACTGCAGGTTGTAAGATCATAGGATTGTAACTTGGGACAAACCTACAGATATGAATGAGGAGAAAATGGCACCCTGTAGGAGAGGGAATCCTTTTCTAACTCCTCCAAACTTACATGCAAAGCAGAACTGCTGGAGAAGGCTCTGATTCATGATATTTGATGTTTCTTCTCTCCATGACTCTCTACTATCGCTCAGAAAAGTGTGCGTAGGGGACTAAACCACTGTGAAGGTACCCATGGTATTACGGAGTCTGCCAGCCATGTGGAGAAAAGCAAGTGCCAGAGATCGACACAGGTCTGTGGTACAAAACATGCTTGTATGAGTGGGTGAATCTGGGGGATATGAAACTCCATGACAATATTTGACCATGCCTCCAAAGGAGGAAGTCTCTGTGTTTGTACGTCAAGACAAAAATCCGTCTTTTCACCCTGCTTTCATTTACCCCTTGTTAAGCTTTATGACTAAGAGTCTGTTCTGTCTCCTCTTTGTCTTGTGCTTTGTTTCTTCTTCCCAAGCACTCCACTGAGGAACCACGCAGAGTGTGCACACTGCTGCCAGCTTTAGTGCTCCTTAGGAGTGGGTGCTGTATCTCTTGCTTGCCTGCTCTGTGCAAATACTGTCTAAGCCCAGCCTTGCACCTGTTTGAATGCCTGTGTGCTTGTTAAGGGCCTGGCTTTCCAGAGGACAGCTTTGTGTTGCTCTTGGGAGTCAGACATTCTCTCACGTTTCAAGGGGACAGTCATCCCAAGAAGAGTTATTCCCAAATGGACACTTTGCTGCAGGGTTTCCACTGGGATGACATCTGCTGATTTCATGCAAGATTGCTGCCTGAGGCACCATGGACCATAACCACTGGAATGGCCATTTCCAGCAAACCCTAGTTAACCAGCCCCTCTGAAATATCCAAGAAGTTTTCAGCTAAAAGCAAAAACTGAGCTGTTTGCAATGAAATGTACCCCTTGCATAGTAATGGTTGCATGTAAGGACATTCACAGAAATAAATGAAAGCCATGCTGGTAGCTGTCAGCGCTTTACAGAAGCTCCAAGAGCTCTTTCTGTTTTCCTCAGCTAAAATGGTGCCAGGATGCTTTTGTTGCCTGATGGGCTGCTGGCAAAAGCCTCCCTTTTGGATAGGGCTGATTGTAGTGCTGCTTACTGCTGCCGAGCCTGGCAGCCAGGCTCTGTCCCACCACTCCTGCCAGGAGTAGGCAGCCTGGGGGGCACCAGCCCTGGGCACCAGGCACCCTCCCAGGGACAGGCTCAGGCTGGACCAGGACACAGTGCCTGTGGCCGGGCAGGGTGGGGCTGTGGGGTGCTGGAGACTGGTCCTGCTGCGGTGCTGCTGGGGCAGGGACCGATGACCCCAGAGGATAACGAAATGGGGTCCTGGACAGGGTGAAATGTGGAAGCCCTGGGGGGTGGCAGTGCCCTCAGGGCCACTTCGGCTCTGCAGCACCAGCTCCAGCCTGTGCAGGGGCCACGCTGGCAGCTGCCGTCTGGCCATGGGCCTGGGGACGGATGCACCTGCCTGCTCCATGCCGAGGCCTCCCTGCGGGCCTCCTCTGGGTCATAAACCTGGAATTTAATCAAATACCAGACTGTAATGCTTCTGCCAGAAGAGGGTGGCTGCTGGAGTCTGGCTGTGTTCCTGGATAGCTAGAGATGCTTCAGGAATGCTGATGTCCCTTGGGTGTAGCCAGACAAAATATCATCTGGCCAGGCAGCAAAAAGAGCCATTTGTTAAAGGTGAGTGCGAACCCTCAGCACCAGCCTGGCCTTCTGGATATATCAAAATGCTTGTGCTTGTTTGAATTAAAGTCTCCCTGCTAACCAGAGTGAGTTTGCCCCTCAGCAGAGCACATTTAAATGGAAAACCAAAGAGAATGTCAAGCACTCAGTATCTGAAAAGTCATCTCACGGAGAGCTAAACATCTGTAGACAAGTAAAAGGATCCCAATGCCACAGCTAGATAAGCAGGACCTGAGAATAACCTGCTGCTTGACAACTGCAAAGGAAAAGATGGCAGGATGGGAAAGGCCTCAATCTGTTTCAGAGGCCTGACTTTTGCCTATGTACTCATGGCGATATTCTTCATTTGTGCAATATTTTCCACCCAAGAAACAATGCTGTTAAAGATGAAATGGTACCGCTTATGAACTATTTTGTGTTAGCTTTCCAGTCAGAAAAGTGAAAGGGTGATGCATTTGTAATACTGAAATGATGTCACTTTGGGAAGGGAATAATGTTTTTGTACTATGAGATAATTAATGTCTTCTATCCCTGAGGGTTTGATTAAACTATCAAGTACCAAGTGACATCTTTGTCATATGACGCTTTTTTAGAAACCATAAGTGCCAGAACAGCATTTCAGTGTATACTTTGGCTAACGTAGAGCCACTGCTCCTCCTCAGTGCTGAATTTGTCATGACTCCTGGGCAGTGAAGAATCTTTGGTCTCTTGAAATAGGTTATTTCCTTTTTTGGAGAGAAATAAGAAGACAAAAGCAAGGGATTAATAATTTTTTAGCTAGAATTCCTGCAGCAAGGAATTGTGATCAATATGAAAAAGCAGTAGTACTGAGACCTTGGGCTATGTTGCTTGGGAGGAATACTTTGCATTTCACAATAGGCACAAAGGGAGATACTATTAATATTATTTTTCTGTAGATGTTTTAAATACAGCTAACTAATGCTGGCACCAGTAAAGTTACTTGTATTGAAGGCATTACACTGATAAAATGTGAGGAATGCCCATCTGAGACCAAAGAGGTTAGGTAAACAAAAGGGAGCAAAAAGAAGAAGGACATACAGGTGACAGAAATAAGAAATGACACAAATATGAGACAGAGCAATTGTTAGGAAATTAACCTAGGAATTACGCCAACACACTGGAAATCTGTGGGCCCTGGTGGTGTGGTAGATTACACTGTCCTAGCTGCTACCACTTCACTTTTAAAAGGTAAAATCTGTCCTGATCCTCAAATGTCTTCAGCCATTATGTTCAAGTTCTTGCAAGCGCTGTGCAAGAAAAATTCATGCACACCAGCTCTAACAGAGCAGTGAATACAGCAGGTGAAAAAAATAGAAAGCTAATTAAAAATAAATCTTAAAATCCTGTTGCAATTCCATCATGGGGCTTGACATGAAATGAATTTTCGTATCAAAATAAGGAGCAAATATTTGGTTTTGTATTTTTATTTCTTTCCTCCTTTTAAGAAAGTGTACCATAAAATTTTATAATGTCCAGTTATCATCACATATAAAGAGCTTATTTCCTGCTCTATAAATTCATTACTATGAAGGGCACCACAGTCATGATGCTTTGTTGCTCCCTAGGTTTCCCAACTGGAAGGAAGTGCGTTGAGTAAGTTGAACAATAGACATGAAAAAACTAAAGGAAGAAACATCCCCATAACTCTACTAAATTTCTTAAATTCCATAGCAGGATGAAATGAGTAAAAACCCAAATGAAATTCAACTTGAAATCTTTTGTTGGATTTTGTTTTAAAACTTTCTGTGAAAAGATTCAATAGATATTTTAATTCAATCCCTAAACTTCTTTTGGATGAACCTCAGTTTTTAAGATCCAGACATTTTACTGGCAGTAATATTTGGTTGGTGTTAGAAGACTTCAGGCTTGGATTCCTCAGATTATTTCATTCACCTATGTCAGCCAAAATGCCAGAGAAACAATTTGGGCATGCAGGACTGAAATGGGAAGATTTTAAAATGTTGCCCCATCATTCAGAAACTGAAGCTCAGGTTATATTTTCTTCTTTTTCACATACAGCAGTAGAAATTGTCTCCAATTTCAGTGATCTTGAATAAAAATTATGTTGCTGTCACAATGTGGAAAGCAGAGAAAATGTGAAACAAAAGGTGTTGAGTCCAAACACATAGTTAACTGACTGAGTTAGTACAAAACTCTCTCTAATAATCTCAGGTTTATTTAAGTGTTTTATTAAAAAATTACGTAACTTGATGTCTCTTGTTTTATTCGTTCTAAGGATTTGTGTGTTTCTTAGCTTGCAAGGGCTTGGAATCTCTCATGGCTTCAAGAAAGGAAGTAGTTTTTTTCTGGAGTAAATTTCCTTGCTTGATAGAAAATATTTGTATATTTTTTCCTTAAGTGAACTTATTTCTGTTGAAAAAGAAACCTATTAACTATTGTGGCTTTGGCTAGAGATATGAACTCTTACTATTAGTACAAAGAACAAAAGCCATCTTTATTCAGTTGTCCTGTAATTTATGTCCCTGCCCAAGTCACTTTGTCACTATATTGCATTATTCTCTAGGAACCTGGTTCATAGTCCTTCAAACAGCTCCCTGAAATTGCAGTTTATGGTAGGCCCCGGAAGATTTCAGAAAATCTAACTAAGAACAAAGTCCCACCATTTTCTGGAGGTAGACTGAGGGTAATAATATTTTCCACTAAACAAAGGCTAAACCTTAAGTTTAGTGTGACAGAAATTGAATTTCTTGCAAGATAGCTGTGATTTAAGCAAGTTTTTATGCAGTACCTGTAGAGACACAGCAACACATAGGAGGAAGTGATGATGCCACTTTGGTGGCACTGGTGTCGTCATTCTAAGAACAGGAAGACCCTTGTGCACCTAGGGAAGGAAAAATTAAAGCTCACCTGAGGAACAGCTTTTGACTTTCTCTTATGACTGTCATTAGGTAGGGCCAAATTGCTTTGGGGTTTGAAAGAGTAACTTGGATGTGAGATATCAAAAAGAATGAGGAGTTGTTTATGTACTTGTGTGGTGAACTAGTCCTGTTATTGCTGTGGGTGAGTTATCTGACCTTTCATAAGGAAAAGAGAGTGATAATTTGGATTTTTTGGAAATTGATTTACTTTTCAATGTTAAAGAGCTAAGAGATGGCAGTTTTCACCTCTGGATATCTTAGCACCTGGAGGAAGATTGTGATGATATGCAAAGTTTTGTAGGAGTCTTCATGATTATCTCTAAGCAGCCTGTTGGAGATCAATGAAACATTTTGAATTATCTGAGTTATTGAAATATGAAAGAATTATTTGAAGTAGTGAGATGTCACTTTTGCACTTTGTAGGCTTACCTTAGTAAAGCAGAAGTGAAATGCACATTGCCAGAATTTTTAAGAGCTCTGAACTTTTCAGATTAAGCAAGGTATTTGTTCTACACATATGGCAGACCTGAGGTGTGTCTGTGTGTCTGCTTTTGCACTACTGAAAACATTCCCAGACTTCACAGAGACAATCACCTGGTCTATAATATTCTCAGCAGAGGGCAGACAGTGGGATCTGATGCTACACAGTCTAGTTGCTATGATCTGTTACTGCTGGAAACTGTGTATGTGGGATTTACAGGTGAATGTCCTTCTCAGAGCTTTGGGAATTCATTCTTCTCATGCTTTTTTTAATAAACTGTCTTACTTTTGCTGAAAAAATTTATAGCAGTATGGATTCTTATTGTTGGGATACTGAAGAGCACCCAGACTTTTGAAAAGGACCCACATATTTTATTAAGTTGTGAAGAAGAGAGTGTATGGAGAGCTGGGGTGGAAAGTGAGGCTAAAATTATACCACATCTGGATTTTTTTTTTTTTCTGTGAGGCTTCTTGTGCCCTATGCTGAAACCTTTCCTGCTGGACACTTAAATGGAAGTGTTCTGGCCTAAATGGACCTTGTGTCTGAGTGAGTCTGGCAATTCCTATATTAAACCATTTCTAGAAAATACAAATAAAGGAGCTGACAGTTTATGGAATTCTATTTAACTTATATCCATTTTTTCCATAATTTTTTAAACATGTGGAAATGAGGATACAGGTATTCACAGAGTTCATAGTTCATTTCATTCTGATTTGTTATTATGTTGGAAAGACAAGTTACTGAGTCACTGTTCTAATAATTTTCTCCTTAGCTGCTGATAATTTCTTGATCATGTTAGTTTTGGAAATTTTTATTCTTCACTTTATTCTCACAATATGGGAATTTTTTTCGTGTTCCAAATTTTGGTCTCAGGCCATCTAGTTTCTGCAAAGTGTTGCCTTGCTTTGGTTTGTTCCTCAGAATGACAGGTGAAGTTCTCCTTGTGGGGCATCTCACCACTGCCCTGGTGTGTCCATATTCTTGGACCATCACAGTGGAATATAAGAAATGGTAGAACTCTAACTGAAACACTTACGTGTTGCTAATTGATACATGAAATAATATGCTAAAGAAAGAATTCTGGCTCCTGTTTTAAAGATCTGGGATTCTAGCCAGCCATGCCGCGCTACCACTAGAGTTAAGTAGGATCATAAGATATCATAACACCAGATTTTTCAGTTGACTAGATGCAGCTCATGTTGGCAGTCCATCTCTAAATTGTTTGGCTGAGTCTGTTTTCCTTTATTAGGTGTGTTGCAACAAAGGATACTAAATGTTCATCACAGAGCAACTGGAAGCCCGGACACAGGGTCAGGAAGAACAGATGTGGCTTTGTAGATGCAGGTTAGAAGTTCATTCAAGTGGCAGGGAAAATAGCTATGTGTCTCAATAGGATGCAGGAAAATAGGAAAGGGGCAGCAAGCCATACATGTCTTCAGAAGGCCTTGCATCTATAGGATGCAGCTCTCTCTGAAGGGTGGTATTTTTGCTATTCTGAATCTCCAAACGGCACAGAAAGCATTAAGCTGAAACATGAAACCAGGCCCAAGGTCCTAAGCCACACTGAAATAGCAGTGTTGTTTCTTTTTCCAGATGAGTAATTACTGTTTGGAGCCAGGGAGGAGGGGCTTGGAATATCACTTGAAATTACTTCCCCACACACACACCTCCACATTTTTTTACAGACTTTCCACTCAATGAAGTCACCGCTTAATTCTGAGGAGCACAGAAATGATTAGTACACAGTGCAGGAGGAGTACCTCTGGAGAACTGCGGAGGGGCTGTTTAAAAGAAAATAGAAGGAAAAGGGGAAAGGTCAGTTTAGATTCCAGTTTGTCAAATCATGGAGACACATTCAAGGTCCATTCCTGCCTTCTGTGTCACCAGAATGGCACAAAAATGTCCCATTCACTCTGGCCTAGATACACAGGTTGTTGCGCTTCTATTTTTATTCTTAGGATGGTCCATGTTAAAAGTGATAGGAACTATCCAAGTTTCCTAGTGGAAACATTAAATTTCATTATATCTTCTACAAAATTCAGCAATATTTAGGACACTCAGCTGAGAAACCCATCTTCATAAGCTTGTGCTTCTGCCTTTCTGTTCTTGACCATCTTCTTTCCACAAGAGTAAAAAAAGCTTTCTTTTTCCTTCAGCTTCTCCCCTGTTTATTCTGCTGTTCTTGTTAGCATCACTCTTTTGCTTGACTGCCTATATTCCTGTTTTCATTCCTCCTCAATATTGAGCTTGGCTATTTATGGTATCAGTATCACTGTCTATTACCATGATGTGCAAATGCTATCTCTAAAAATTATCAAAGTGCCCAGGAGATTTCATACTGTTTCTGGTACATTGCCATACTCATTAGAAAACCCAGAGTGCTCAGGATAGAGTTCTTATCAGGGCTGAAAATTCGTTTGGATTTTATTTGAGACAAGATCCATGATGCAGAGGAAGGTTTTGATGCATTGATTGCATTGACCCAGAAGATAAAGCAGCTGCAGAGGCTTATTGATCAGAATTAATTTTAGTTTCTGGAGTTCAGTCCATCAACTGTTTTAGAAATTAGGAGCAAGTTTTCAAACCTGCTTCCAGTTTTCAAACCAGCTTCCACAGCTTTTGGAAGGGCATCTTGACACAGGGGTCTGAGTCCATGGGAAAGAGGACAGAGGAAGTGTGTTAGTGCTTAAAAGTTGTATTTGTTTTGCTACAGCAAATGGAGCTGCCTGATTTTTGATCTGACCAAGGTATGGGTTGATCTTCACTAAGTAGTAAGGAACTACCTCAAGTTTTCCAGCAGATCAAAGGAGGGAAGAGATGCTTCCTAGCCATCCACACCTATGAGGGCATCAGTCAGTACCCTGTTTTACCATACGGCTGTGATTGCTCTTAAAGTTTCAGGAGTATTTTCAGGCCCTTAAAGCATTTTCCCCAGTCTGACCAACACTGACTCAGTCTTGTCCAAGTTCAGTTCGAGCCAGTCAGCCATACTTTATCAAAGAGCTGAATTGCTGTTGGTGTTCTGTCTTTTCAATAATAGTAATAGCTGTAACTGTTGAGAATGAGTGTCCTTGCAATGTTACCAGCTATGCCTCTGCCACCTTGGAGTATCCACCAGAGATTAAAAAAAAGGATATGTGTGACCCTGCAGGTGAAGGCCTGGACAGAAGATACAATTCCACACCATTTTGAGCTCTGCTTCAAACAAGACATTGCAGGTACCACAAGCAAGGTCACCTTTTTCTGAATCCAGTATTTTCATGGCTTATTGCACCCCTTTATATGACTCTATATGGAAGTATCAGGGTTTTTCCTACATTAGTGGTGGCCAGAGTGGCAATAAAGACAGTCTCCATTCTGTGTCCTGATGTGAACCCTGACTGTGAGGCCTCCAGAAAGCTGGCACTTGTATGCTGTTGGCATTTTCTGATTACTCTGTTTTTAATCATTTTGCCCAGAAATGCGATGGCAATCGCAGACTTCTTCAGGGATAATATTTCCTTCCTGAGGAGTGGAAAAACTACTCACTTTTCAAGGAGCTTGATAGGTGAATCTCTCTGACTGAGGCACTGACTATTTCCATCTTTGGCAGGCAAACTTCTTCTGCATTGTTACCAATAGAGAAAGCCACAAAACTGATTCGTATTTTTAGGGCTCTAGTTTTTTAGCACTTTTCTTAAGCTTTGCCATATGGATATGGGATGGGATGAAACAGATAATGGTATCTCTTGATAGATGAAGCATTTTTCCCTATGTGGATTTACTTGATCTTAACAGTCCTGTATCTTGATGATTCTTCAGAGGTTCCAAGGCTTCAGTCTAACATTGTAATTAAACCACCTGGCTTGATGAGCTGTTTTGTGTAATGAACTACCTATTCTGGTTTTAACTGGGCAACGCTTTTTGAAGAGTGATTTCTGTCTGTCTGATTCATTGGTTTTGAGCCATCTCTGAACTATGGAGAATTTCCTATCAGTGTATGCAGGCTGGAATTTACATGTTGATGACAATTAACATCAGGTAGTTGGGCTGCTGGTTAAGGCATTATTTATACTGTATTTGTGAATGAACTTTCCAGCAGGGAGGTTCTTGAAGCAGACCTGTTTGGTGAGAAAACTCCACTGAGAAAGCAGTGGTGAAACTTTGGCTTGATAGCATCCACATCAAACCAGAAAAGTGGTGTGTTTGTTTCGCTCCTGTCAGCCACTCCGAAGTATTCAGTCCTATGCATAAGATCTGTAGGGCACATACCTTGTTCAGCCAGTGTGCTTTCTGTTTGACCACTTTCAGTGAAAACCTTACAGATATTACTTTTCTATTGGTCTCTGGCCCAGTAGAAGATTCTGGTTTAAAATAGCTATGCAGCCGCCCTCTGTTTGTTCATTCTGTGATTTGTTCTCAGAGACAAAGAGTTGTGTAGACTCAAAAATTGTGTCCTGGACAAGGCCGTCTAGTCCTTACTCAACATTCAAGCTCTCTACATATCTAAGACAACTGTTAGTGTAATAGTAAGGAATTAGTTCTTGTGCTTCATATACTACAATTTGGCTTTAGGACTGGGGGAATGGGTTTCTCTGTTTGTTGAGTGTTTTTTTTTGTTTTATTTTGTTTTGTTTTAAATGAGAACTCTGACTCTATTTCTGGAATGTCTGAAACTCATTTCTCTTTGTCGTCATTCATAATCAATTCCAGAGCTATCAAGCATTTTATAAAATGGTAGCTGCAGATTTTTTCCTACACCAGCCACTGGGACTAAAAAATAAATGCACATTAATAGGGCCAGAATCTCAAGACATATGTGACACTTTGTTAAGCCTGTGTATATCATAGTTTACAGCCTCAGAAAGTTCTTGTTCTTTTCTCTGATGGTATTCTCAGCTACTGTTCCATTCATGTGTAGCCAAAGATGTCATTCGTGTTTTAATTCCTATGAACAAAGCACATAGCTTTTAGTTTTCATTGTTGGCCTCATTAATAATGATAATGCAATATTACAAAACAAATATAAACAGTGAAGAACCTCTAGGTGATTGTCAAGTTCCACTTGAGGATACACATTTCAGGAGCCACATGTATTCAGCTTATCTGACAAGTAACCAGTTCTTTCATGACTCATTTCAAACTGCTGGAAAAGGTAATAATGAGAAACATTTCCCAAATGAAGTGAGAAAAATAATATTTTACCTACCAAAAATCTCCAAACACTCATTACTCAGTACCCACATGTAGAGAGACATGTCTGTGCATCTGTCTCTAAAATATATGCCTGAGAAAGGAATCCAGTAGTATTCTGAGCCAGCAAAGGCTACTTATGTCTCTATAGGTGCACTTTTTGACCATTCCAGAAAAAGTTCAAGACACACTCGTTCTGAAGCCTACAGCCTTTCTTCCTTTTCCTTATTCCATCACCTTTTTGTCTGTAAATACAAAATGCTGTTAAGTACTGCTTCCAGAGACATCTCTTAGGTTAGTGAAGGAATGCCCAGTACAAACTAGTTTGCTTACCTCCAGTGTGAGCTTATAGTTGTGGGGAAAAGATATAAATGGAAAATGCCATCCTGACTATTACTGTCTGTTTTTATTGTATTTTGGAATATTTACATATGAGCCTTTAAACATAATTATTGTGAGGAATGGAGCCAGAGAGTTGTTCCTCCTTACGGCATTAATTCTCATTGTCACTACTGTACATATTATCTTCTATAATGGGACTTATTCTGTGGTTTGGATTTGTGGGAGCTGCTTTTTTTGGCTTTGTTATGTAACCACACTTACAGCTGTGCCAAACAGCCTGCTTGTTTCAATAGGATGATAATTTGTTAAAGCAGGAGGGAAGAGAGAGGGACTTAAGTGCCACGTCTGCTTGGTTTTGCAAGTATGGCACCTCATACCAACAAAGCATTTGCAAACATATAGCCAGCAGTGTAGGCAGAAGCTGTGTAGCATACTTTAGGAATTACCTCTTTTCAAAGTCTCAGAAATCTTGTGGGCTCAAAATATTCATCAGCATACTGATGTTTAATAAGTTGCCATCTGTCAGCTGAAGTGTGGTAAATCCAGTGCGAATGCTTTTAGCCCATGGAAAATGTAAGGCAATTTGATGTAGCTTTGCCTGCAGGGAAAGATGGCTAAACTAAGCCATACTACCCTGCGTTTGGCCAAACTAAAAGTGTGCAGCCAGGTATTTCCAGGGACTCAGCTGATTTACTAACTTGACCCATGATTGTGAGTCCTTCTGCACCTCCATCTGCAGCCAGATGATACTCAGAAACAGATCTGGAGGGATGGCTAAATTTAGCCATTTTTTAATTTAATTCAACTGCTTTGGCACCAGAAAGCCTTTCAGAATTTGCTCTGGCCAGGATGCATGGAAAGTACGTGCTCTGAAATGTAGCACTGATTATTTTATGGATTTCTACACTTCAATATAGCAAGCATACCGGAGCTAACCCCCCTCTCCCTGCCCCTGCCAAAATCTTTGAAGTGATTTTGTGGAGAAAGATTTCAGAGAGAAACTCAAAAAAAGGAGCGATGTGCTTGGGTTTTGCTACTTATCACTGACTATTCTTGAAGAATTGCAGGGGGATTTGTGGGTTAAAAGTGTACAACTCATACTACACAGTGTGTTACTAAGTACAGTACTGTCTTGCAGGAAGTAAGGTTTGAATGTCACTCTTGGGCTTTAAATACATTGTAGTGGGAAATGAACAGGAATTACCATTTCATCATGCATCAACTGACAGTTTCCTTTGAAAATTCAACTTCTAATTGACTGCCATATTCTTAAGGCTGGAAGAGACATTATAATCTCCTTTGCTTGTCCTTCCACGTGACATAGCTTGCAAAATCTACATTTACAGTTCCCAAGTGAACCAAGCCTAGAACTCAAGCAGGCTCAACATTGCAAGTTTTTAAATATCCATTTTTAAGAACAGTCATCTGGAAACTTCAAACTGCAGCACATTCTATCTTTAGAGGAAAATGAATTTGATTTAGATATGAACTTTGTGCCTTGGCCTTGACTCAGTTTTTTTCTAAGTAAAATTAGTATCTGGCAAAAATACTCCAACTCCCTCGCTTATTGGGTAATATAGTTCACTGGTCATTTAAAGAAGTGCAAAAAGATATACCTGGGAGACTGCATTCCTTTGGAAGGATGCAGAGTACCTCAAATGCACAATAGCCCTCGCTTGGGTATGAAGTGCAGAAAAAAGCAACTGATTACAAAAATTCCTGATCAAAATCAAGATGCAAATAGTCCTTATCTATTCAATCTGCACTGAAGGAATGACCCATTTGGAAAAAAAAAGTTTGGATTTCACTTCTATTTTTTATTTAATGACTAAGTGTAGACACTAAAGAAGGGAATTGCCTGTTTTTATGAGCTGATTCCCTTTCCTTCCTCCTTGGCTCATGTGTCTCTCTGGTGACTAATGGGGAGGTTGCTTCTCTGGAACACAAGGGGAAAGTTTCAGTAAATTGCAAAAGCATGTTTGTTACTTGGAAGTCTTTTGGCACATTTTTGAGCAAAGTTCATGGAAACCGTAAAACTATTCTCAAGAAAGACTTAGAGGCCACACTATCAAAAAATGCACCTACGCACAGGGACCTGCTTGTGAAAAGTTCATTGCAGTGATCAGATCAAGAATCTGAGCTGTTGTGCAAACAGGTGTGCATAAAATACACGACTGCATCTGCAGATGAGGCAGTTTCCCTGTCATGGAAATACACAACTCTCAGATTTGCATGGTTGTCTCTATGTTTTATAAGGGTGAATTAAGTACCTAATTTTATCTGACAATTAAACTCTTTCCTTACCTCTTTCCTTGACCCTTCTGTTTTCCATGTGCAGAAGATAAAAGTTTCCCCTTTAGAACAATCTAATGCTTCTAAAATGTTCTGCCCTCACAGAAAGCACTACATGAAGCAAAATTACTAATAAGGTCATATTGGAGACTGGTATGTTCTTACAGTAACTTGATCTCGGTAAGACTTCTAGGTCTTCCTACCGGTAACTTGGGTTTTGTTTTCTTATATGAGGAAAACCAGAATCTGTGGAATTGTAGGGGAAATAAACAGATCTGCAAGACGAGGAGAGGAGAAGGAGAAGGAGAAGGAGAAGGAGAAGGAGAAGGAGAAGGAGAAGGAGAAGGAGAAGGAGAAGGAGAAGGAGAAGGAGAAGGAGAAGGAGGAGGAGAAGGAGAAGGAGAAGATGTCCTCTGGCAGGCTTTGAGTTCTAGAAGAATAGGCTCACACTAATCTTTTGGCTGCCTGGATTACATCTGCAGCTGTTCATGTGCTCTCTTTTTTATATGTCTGCTTGCTGGCTTTAGTAGTCATATTCAAAAAAACAATAGATTTTTCTTTTCTTAAAATGCCCATTAAAAATGGATATTGCAGTCATGAAAGCTGTTAAGCAAGCATGCTGAGATACCTGGGAGGCCTACATAGGACAGGAATATTTTTCATGTTTCACTTCCAATATCTTTCCAACTCAACCTGGAGCAAACAACTGTAATAGGAAAAGGAAGCTTCATTTTCCATAGTCTCTTAGGTCTTGGCTTCCCCAACAAGGAAGTCATATTAACATCTTCTCTGAAGATGATTTACGTGATGCAAAAAGGCCTTTTCTGAGAATGGAACTGAAACCACATCTTTATTTCATACAACCCGTAAAAATATGATACAGGTCATCATTGGTGAGGTTTTGATTGGAGGCCAACATCATTTTCTTGAGCTCCTCATAGTTCTTTCAACTTGCACCTTTTTTTACCAGTCCTGTACCCATCTTGGAGCAGTCTGCAGTGTGTTCAGCAGGAATGTGTTTGCATGTTTGCAACTGACTTTAAAATACCTTGCTGATATGGCTGTTGGCAGCAGCTTGCTCTACCTTCGTTTGTCCTTTACTTGTATATTCATGTAACCTGAAACAACCTGGGAGGTTTTCCCTTTCAGTTCAAAATTCTTTCCTTTGGTTGTTAAAAGTCATGTCAGGTGTATCAACATGGAGTTTCTCTTCTGAAATACACTCTCTTAAAAGGCATGTGTGTGTACACACACACACACACACACACACACACACACAGAGGGAAGCTGTTGAAAATGAGTAGATGTAACTTAAATACTGTGAGTGTATAAAAACATAAACCACAATTCATCATTTAAAATATATTAGCAAATGAGAGCCATGGGGAGTGCTGACATAAGCAATCTGCCCAATATACAAAGCGTTAATTTTCTGGAAATGCCCCATATGTGCTGACTATGACTACCTAACCCTAAAAACATTCATAGACAAGATTTTAAACAACTGTTCATAATGACACTGGGTGTTGTCTGAGAATTAATGACTGCCCACAATTAATGGCCCTCAACTGCATTTGAGCCATCAGCTCCTCCCAGCTAGTCATTAGTCCCTACACACAGTTCTCAAACTCCTGTTGTCTATTTGGTATTGGACAAGATGAAAATACATTGTCTTCAAACACTGAAAAAGCTTGCAGCAATGTAAACTTTCAGTAACTCTACTGTTTGCATGACAAGGTTTGCGCTAGGGAAATTTCTATGTTGAGTTTGGTCCTAAATTATATCTTTTACGTATCTTTTGATTCCCACAATTAATCACTGCACAGCACCACAGGGAAAGAAGACTTTCATATGCTGTAGTAATGAGAAGCCTCCAAGAAATGTGACTAATAGAGGAAATGTGCAGCTTAAGCTGTGAATTAATAATTTATGTGAATTGCAAAGAAGAGTTTGCATATGGTGCAAGTATGATTACAGGTGAAGCTCTTCATGCAAATAAAAGGATCTGAGAAATAGTTGCACAGCTCAGGACCTGACTCCCTTTAAGACCAGGCCATAATAACTCTTATGACTTGGAAAATGCAGGGCTTGGTCACACAGAATATAAAATCTGGGGCTGTGACTTTGGCTTTAGAGTGTGATTCTGGTCTGAAGAGAGACTCTTCCAAAAATATGGAGTGCTCATTTTATGAAATCTTCCTAATCCTGTACTCAGAATCATACCTGCTAACTTTGGAGACATAAATCCTGTGCTGAAAAGTGACAGTAAGTAATGCAGGAAGTGGCACTGGGGCTAGGAGTGAGATGGAAGGAGTCACCCACACAGTTCCTTGCTTTGGGACAGAAATGAGTTAAAAGCTGGGATTTCCCTGTCATGGAAAATATTGTCACTTTGCAAATTGCTCTCCTTCAGAATACGAACAGTTTGAAACTTCCTGTGGAATGGAAATTCTGTTGAAATACTCTGTTAAAAATGTGTCACAGTACAAACAGAAGACCTCCCAATCCATAAAGTAAAGGGTTTCTGCCTTGACTTAGACACAGCTGCCCACTTATAAAATAAAACCTGAGAATCAGCTCATAGAATATTGACAGCATTGTAGATTACACATCCTTTTAGACAGCATTGCTACACTACTGCATGAAATGTCAATAATGATATATTTAAACCCCCTAAAAATAAATTACTTTTCATAACAGATTTCATTTTCAAGTGTTTGTAGATTGTCTGGATTTGGTTTCAGGGCATTTTGAAGTCTTGTCAAAATTTTGGCTTCAGATTAAAAAAAATTCTTTTTTAATCTGTTAAAGACCAGTGCTTAGAAAAGATAAAGCCATGTCAATCCCATACAGAGTTGCAGCGCTGGTACCTCACGCAAACCAGCACACCCACATTACCAAACAAAGCGCCGTGTATCTGTTTTGAATTGGCTCCTGTCGGGACATCCATCATAATGGTGTCTGTAAGTCTGAGAATGTAAAGCTACTTGCGTTGTGGCCAACCTCTAACTACTAATAAGGGTTAAGGAGAAAGTTTCCTTGGAGGCGGTTCATCCTCTAATTACTTGCACAGATTTTCTAAAGCCCTTCTCAGATGAAGTTGGCTTTAATTCCTGTCAGAGCCAAAGGTTTAGCCCACAAGGACAGCAGCAGCTCCTACACTCCCACAGCCAAGGCTGCCAGTGCTCCAGGGCCCACACTCCAGTGAGAGCTGGGGGGCACTGGAGACAGCACTGCTTTCAGAGGGCTTCAGTTAGGGCCAGGTGCCGGCACAAGCAAAGCAGAGCCTTGTCAAGGGTGGCAAACAAGAAATGCTCTGCAGCTTCCTCAGTCTGTTGGAGGTCTTGCTCCTTGGCTTGTCACCATGGTCTTTGGCAGGGATGAACAGGAGGGCTCATCAAGTTGTTGAGCTTTGGGCCTCTTCCAGCGTCAGGACGAGTAATGAAGGCTCTACCGTCAGTCTTTGTCATACCTCTGCCTTTTGCCCTCCCCTCCAACGACAAAGAGTCTGACCTCTCATCCAAAGGGAGGCAAAATGCATTTTTGTCTTCTCTTAAGAATCCATGAGTCCCTTCTGATGCAGCGACCTGCAGCTCCTTTTCCTAAAGAGCTAGGACTGTGGGGAAGTGAATTTGTGAACAAAGAAAAATAAGGACCTACTAATTCTGAGATGCAAAATTATTACACTGAGTGTTTTAACAATAACCATACCTGCCTGGAGATGGGGAATATACTGAATATATGAGGACTGGCTGAGGTCACTTGGTCTGTTCAGCCTAGAGGAGACTGAGGGCAGACATCATAGCAGTCTACAACTTCCTCACAAGGGGAAGTGTAGGGACAGACACTGATCTCTTCTGTGTGGTGACCAGTGACAGGACCCAAGGGAATGGGCTGAAACCGTGTCAGGGGAGGTTTATGTTACATATTAGGAAAAGGTTCTTCACCCAGGGGGTCGTTGGGCACTGGAACAGGGTAGTGGTCACAGCACCAAGCCTGACAGACTCCAAGAAGCATTTAGACAGTGCTCTCAGGCACATGGTGTGATTCTTGGGGCTGTCCTGTGCAGGGCTAAGAGTTGGAATCAATGATCCTTGTGGGTCCCTTCCAACTCAGAATATTCCATGATCCTATGATTCTATGAATATTTCCAGGTTTATTTGTGCTGGTATAGACAGCCCAAGAGTCCTTTGATCTAACTGAAATGGCCAGGCTCCTACCTGAAAGCCCTGGCCCATGCTAACACAGGGTATCTCAGCCTGGACATGGTTGCCTGGCTTGCAGACCACAGCTGGCCCACAGCTGGCCAGGTTGGAATATGAGCAGGGTGGGCTCAGGTCTCCCTGAGTTCAGCTACCCTGGGCACGAGTCTATCAGATCTCTGGGACAGCTAAACAGAAGCCCAGTGAATACCAGGTGGCAAGCCTGTTGTAGACATCTTTTTTTCCTAGTCTTTTGTCATGCCTACAGTCTGGATATTTTCTTCCCCTGTCACCAGACCCCTTAAAGTTGGACCTGCTGCTCACATAGATCCTACGTAAGACACAGTCAAACAAATGAAGATCTTTACTTTGGGGTTTGCTAGTGTCTTCTACACCCAGTATTTCAAAGCTTTTCACAAACATTATGAAGGTCTACAAAAGTGTCATTTCACAAATGATGAAACTGAAGGATGCAAATATTTGAAGACTGGTCCAAGAGAGCAGAGCGGGAATGAGTGTGAGAATACAGATTTAATTGCCACAGGATTTGGGTCCTAACCAGAGGATCATTGGGAGATGCTGTAACCCCTTTAGACTGTGACATTAATTTATTTATATTTGCATATAAGAAATGTTACTATCATAATACATACTGGGACGACTGCAATAGTACTGTAGTAGTAACTGTTATATTACAGTCAGTTAATAAAAAAGGCAGCATTCTAGAGATGTGAATGGCAGCCTTTTTTGTCACACAGTTTGGGTGACAGTGGTTGAGAATTGGCAGTGTTTGACCAAGAAGGTTTTCGAAGCTGAATGCCTGAACTGGCAGTAAGAGTACATAACAAGAAGAAGAAACAAGAAGAAATCCTTTTACAGTGAGAGAATGTAATGATTCGCATGGGATCTTTTTTTAAAAATCTCACTGTGAACAGAGTTAAATGAAGTAACTGGCAGCAACATTCAGCATAAGGTCATTCACAGTTTATTAACAACAATTCTAACTAATCTAAAGTCAGATCAATCTAAACAAAAAAAATTATTTGCAATCAGTCTTCAAAGTATTCTGGAGCATCTGGTAGACTCTCCCTTCTGCAATATTCATATCTGATTACAAGGCTAAAATTAGTTGTGAGGTCCCCAACACAAACTGTGTTTTCTGTAATGGCAGATCAGTACACATAGAAACTTACAAGATGACGTGAGAAGATTGCAAAGTAGTATGAAATATTTCCTTCCTGAACTTTGATATGTAATCAATAAATCAAGGCAAATGTGAAAGAGGTACAATGGGGGTGAAATGGTCTCTTTATGGTGATTCTGTATAAGAAGGAGAGTGTGGGTAGGCTCATGCAACATCAGCGAGGTGGGGTTAGTGGGCTGGGATTCCATGAGCCTGGACATGATGCTACCCACTGGGAAGTCAGAAGTAACTAGAAGAACTAGTGCTGGAAGTGGTTTCATTCAGGTTCAACTGGCCTATGTATGGCTTGCAATAAAGAAGGTGTGTCTGGAGTATTTCAGCCTAAGAACTGATTTCCAGTGGAGAAAGGAAGCTCTTAGCTAGGTGTTGTAGAAACGGCAGGGTGTAAAAAACTTGGACCTCAAACTGCCCAGCACTGATGCAGGATCAGGTATCCATGCACATTCTTGACAGGTAATTTTTAACTTGTAATTATAAACCTCATGTGAAGGAGATTTTACCTTTTTTTTCAAGGATCTTACTGCAGTCTTTCACATCTTCAATTGAAACCTGTGTTAACACCTTCAACCCAACAGCGTGCAAATGCAGAACTGCTTTGGGGATTCAAAGCAGTAACCGCTCAGACCTGGCCCCACTAGCTCAACTCTCCCCTGGACCATGCTGCACTGTTCCCTGTATTGTAGACATATGGCCCAGGACAGGCAGAGGAAGAGGCTGGATCTGACCTGCTACCCTTTCCCCAGAGGCCAAAGGGAGCAGATACCTGACAACAGAGCAGATCTCAAACAGCTGCACATTTATGGTACCTGTGAACCCTGAGCAGTGAGTTGCAGAACTGCAGGGGTTTGTGCTGCTGGTGGGAAGGACAGGGTGGGAAGGTGCCTCTCTGCATGTGCCTGGCATGGTGCAGTAGGCACATGTCACAACCCTGCACAGGACAGCAAAACTGGGACCTACTGCTGCTGCTGCACAGGATACCAGTGCCTCAGGTGAAAGCAAGGTCAGTCAGCCAAATGAAGTTTTCCAAAATATTTGAAAGTTCAAAAAAGCTTATTTGATTACAATGAAGTCCATTCAGCTGTGAAATTATCTCACTGTGCTAGTTTAAAAAAAAACAGTGGAAAATTAAATCCCACTTAAGATGCTCTCCCACCCTCTCCTGGTGAGAGGGACACTAAAAGCAGAGATTGTGGGTTGAGATAAGAACCATTTACTTGAAAAAAACTGGGCCCTGCAGTACTTGGGAAACTGCTTAGTCTGGACAAGAGTCGTACTGCAGAGGCAGTCCCAATGCAGGGGGTTCCCTTCCCTGGGGCAGCAGCAGCAGCAGCAGTCACATCTTTCCATGGCTTCAGCAGCAGTTACTGCTTGTGTGTGTTCAAGGGACCAGTCTGTCTTTCCCCACCACCGAGGTAAGACTGACTCCACTTCCAGCTCCCAGCCGCTCGGCGTTTTCTGCTGAAACCGCACTCCCCCACTATGACGTGGGTGGTATGGAATTTAACAGTGCTAGAAAACTCCCACCCCTCTTTTTCCTCTGTACCCAGGACACTCAGTTTTCCTCTGCTAATGATCCCACAATGCACAAATCTGGAAGGCAGGAGACTGAGAGAGTACCATATGTTATGTGAACAAAATTGTGACTCTTTCTTAGACAAGGTTGATGTTGGCCAATGCATCTTTCTCAGAAAGCAAGAAATACATGTAGTTCTTCCTCAGCTTGACCAAGTATGATATTAATTTATTTATATAAATAACATGGTGCGTCAAACCACGACAGAAGGCTTATTGTAAAACTGCTACTGGAGAGAGCCCAGTGAAGGACTATGGATTTGACGTAGGGACTGGAGCATGTATCCCGTGAGGAAAGGCTGAGAGAGCTGGGACTGTTCAGCCTGAAGACAAGGCATGTGGGGTTCTCATCAGTGTATATAAATATATGATGGGAGGGTGCAAAGAGTACGATGCCAGGCTCTTTTCAGTGCTGCCCACTGACAGGATTAGAGACAGCTGACAAAAACCCTCTGAATGTCAGGAAATACTGTTTCACTGGCATAGTTTGCCCTGAGGTTGTGGAGTCTAGATCCTTGGAGATATTCAAATGCCATCTGGACATGGTCTGGGACAACTGGCCCAGCTTGAGCTGGGGAGTTGGGTTAGATGACCTTTGGAGATTCCTTCCAACCTCAACCATTCTGTGGTCCTGTGACCTTGACAAATACGTAAAGTCTGTATTCAATACAGAAAGATCTACAACACTGAGATGAAGCATGACAATATTTTTTGTTGTTTGATGTGCTGTCTTGTACCTGTTTATTTGGGACTCCATTTGTCTTACTAACTGATCAAACAATTGCACTGACTCCTTACAATGAAAACCTCAAATCCCAGTGTCATGCCATGATATAAGCCTTGCTAATACATCTCAGTTTAAATCAAAATTTAAAAAAAAAAGCTGCTATGTAAGTAGAAAAGAAGTTTCTTACATGGCTGCTCAGAACTGACTCAGCCTCCTACATGTGGGACTGCTACTCTCTGGAAAGGGCTTTCTGAACCATTTTGAAATAGGAACTGGCATGAAGTGACATAAAGGCCTTTAGACTTAATTTGAGATAGATCACCCTGAGGATCTCTTTTGTTTTTATTCTGTCATTTTACTGTCTCCTGAAACATTTTATAAAAATCAAATGGTCTCTGTGATTGTGACAGTTCCATGTCTACTTCCTCTCTCTTTAAGTAACTGATTAGAAAGAGACCTTTAGTAAAGTTACTGCTTTTAGTTGCATGGCTTGCTTTGTTATTTCTTTATCATTGAAAAATCTCTTGCCCTGCCTAAATGAAATATCTTCTTAAGTGGAAACTTATTTTGCCAGAATACTATATTACTCCTGACTGCGACCTATTTATACTCATGATGCATAAGCCCACACATATCTTTTTATTATAAATAATGATTTTCCCTATTCTCTGTTCTTTCATTTTCTGTGGAATCAATAATAAATATTTTCTGTCACTGTGCATCACCACAGAGGATACTTCAGTTAGAGAATAACTACATGGAGTCTTGCCTTTGGGAGCTCCTTCTTACCTAGAACTGAGAGGAGTGTGGAAATTAAGGGCATGCTTTATGCCACTGATGGCTCCTTTTCTTCCTTGTCCGTGCATGCTTGTTTTAGAGGACTCGTGTAGAAAGTTTACTGCACTCAAAAACAACAAAGATGGACCAGAGTGTATTTTTCCAATGCTATTTTAAACATGTGGTTATGGCTCTGAGAGACAGGGTTTCACCAGCCACACCCTTCTCCATTTCCCAGCTTCCTCAAATGGTTCCTCAGTGCTAGGGCCGATTCACTCCATGTGGAGCAATTGTGCAATCTTACATCATTCCTCACTCTTCGCCTCTCCATTTTCCTTATCTGTTGTGAAAAGTGTTGCTCTAATATACTCAAGACTTAATCAGAGCATTTTTAATGAAAGATCCTAAAGAAGGCATTGCTATAATCCATTTACATATTTCCTACCTATTAAATGACTGATAGTTTCATCTCTAACATATCTGAATTTCACATTGGACAAATCATATTTTCAGCAATACATTTATCACTGGCAAAGATTGTTGAAGGATACAAAGTTTTGTGGTATTATTTCCTTAGATGATACTTAATTTCTTATGTAAATAGTCTTTGATGATCCTGTACATTGATAAATTTTTTCATGTATTTGTATCTGCAACACGTTGAAAGAAATAGTAAAAGCATTATTCTGATAAAAGACTATCTAGACAAACATAGTATTTTTGCAATGTTCTCTTGGGAATTAAGCAGAAAATGAAAAAGTTTACCAGTGGGGTATTAGCATAGGTCTGCAGAAAATGTGGAGGGGGCTGAAGTTAGGAATAATTTACAAGTATGAATCCAGAGAGCTTTCACTCTGACATTTTCCTAATTGCCATTTTACACTTTTTATTGCCACTGTGCCTGCTCATTAATACATGTGTTTTAATAGGCATTCCTGTGGTTCAAGGAAATAATTCTGTTTCATGGATGAGGAGTTAAGAAACAGAGATTAAGCAATTTATAAGAAGTCACACAGGAAGCATGTGGCTATCCCTACATCTCTTGAATGCCAGTCTGGTGGTGCAACTACAGCAGCAGCTCTCAGCTTGCACAAAAAAAATCAGTATGAGTTGTGCTACAGCCCTACATTTGCTATTGTATAAGATCAAGACGATTATTAACTTTTAATATATTATTAATGATACAATGCATAGCTCTTTGTCTAATATCTATGAATCCTGATTTATCTATGAATCCTGATCCCTGAGTTCTACCCGTTATGTTACAAAAATTGCTGCTGCTCAGAACACAGGATTTTAGAACAAGGTCTATGAACACTGACACATCATTATGGAAAGAAGTGAGTGAATGATACTTGTTCTACTTACGCGATTAAAATTATTTCCCTCCTACCATTGTAAAATGCAATCCTGTAGAAAATTGCTTAACTCTAACTTAACTCTAGTTCCCAGTCGTGGTTAATGTGTGTTTGTGAACACCCACTGGTGCAGAGTCCAGATTACCTCTACCCACAATACCTCATATTTCTCTAACACCCTTCAATGTGTTTCAGAAATATGCTGATAGAACATAGAATATGATCGCTATTAAAAGATAATTTTCAATGGCTTTAGACAGATTGTGTTGCTAAATTCAGTTGAGAAAATACAGTTGCTCATACAGCTTTTGTAGATTTAGAATGTATCTTTGATATTATGTGAAAATGCTTCTCTAATAAGGACACTGGCTACTCTGACACATCCTTTCTGTGGCAGCCGGAAGACCACAATGTTCAAGCATATTGAGTTCTCCAGCTGGCAGTCTCCTAAGGCTCCTTCAAAACATCTTAATCAGGTTTTGGGTTCAGTTTTCTCCTTGTCTTTTTATTTACATGCCTCAACCCAAGATCAGTTAAGTTTTAGGATACCTTGCCATCGGTTTCCTCCGCTATGTTTCAGTTGCTCTGTCAGTGCCTCAGGAGGGGATGCCTGATGGGGTTACTGTGCACCTAAGAAAACCTACACCTGTATTCTAAATGGAAAAAACAGGAGAACAGCAAAGATGGAATTCGAAATGAATATTTTTTTTTAACTTTTTGCTAAGTTCTTAAAATTTACTGATGGAAGAATCCAAAGACTAGGGACCTCTTGGCTAAGAAGAAAGAGACCAAAGTCTAGTCCTTGACTAAAATCCTTTGGATGTTGGAGTAATTTGAATTTTTCATTACTTGTGACTGGGCTGAGGTAAACTGGTTCAGGCTTAATCTGGCACAAAAGGGCAGGAGTGGTAAGATGATGGGCCTTTTTTTGTTCATTTGTTTAATAAAATGCTAAATAGGCATTGCAAACACACACCAGATCCAGGACTTGCTGATTCTTATTTCCCACTGGGAGAGTCCTTACTTTGGAGGCTATTCTTATGGAGCTGCCAGGCCAGGATCATACTGTGTCTAATGGAGGAGGAATGAGAAGAGCTAAAATAGATAGCTGAAGCAAAGACATGTATAAATGAGTTTGATACTGTAGAGTAAGTATTAATATTTTTTGTCCAACACAAGAATACATTTAAAATGGTGAGAATTCTATGAAGTCCTTTGGAAAGTTGATGAAAAAGTTGTGAGGCTAATCAGACATGTTGTGAGAAGCAAATTCTGCAATTTACCAAAACCTCAGGAGACTCTGGCAGATGTACTTGTTCCTTGTTTCTACAAGACCAAATAAAACTACAACATGTTGTCAAGTCCTTGAAATCTGTCTTTTCCACTGAAAATGGAAATTAGCCCTGAGTACAAGCCTAGTGATTAGTCAAGGACTTAAAATACATCTTCTTAGATTGGCTGGGTCAAGCAGGTTCTCTATTTCATCACAGGGACAGGACACAGTTAAAAAAAGCTAGCTCTTGAAGTACTACAAGCAAGAGTGAATAACAGTAGTAAATGAACATACGACATAGTAAGGGATACTAAGCTGTATTTACATTTTCCGCTCTGAAAAATGGAGAAAAAAAGAGACGGGTGGAGGCAGCGGAAAGCAATTCAGTGTTTATAAAATTCATACACGTGATCAAAATATGCAGCTTGTATTTCAGCTGCTGTTATAATAATTGATGACTTAAAGTGGGGCTACATTATTATATATCTGATTTCTAAATTACCTAGCTTATTCAAACAAATCTTTCCAAAATCTATCAATTGGATTCGCTCACTGCATCAATCAGCAGCATTCAAAATTGTGCTGACTTCAGTTTTTGTGGTGTCTTCTTTGCAGTATTGTTGCCCTTATAAAAGCTGTGTCTGTGGTCCTTTCAGATTTCCAAAGTTGGCTGTATCCAAATTCTTTTAGCAGTGGACATTTTGGGTAGTGAGGGATAACTATTTCCAAAACCACATTTAATTTATTTATTACCTCATCCCAGAACTTATTTTACCCTAGGGCACAACCAAAACACATGTAACTAATTATCCTGAGAATGTCCACAGCTCCAGTAAGTATGATTTTATTTTTTTTAATCCTGCTATTTTTCATTCTTCCTGGTGTCTGTAAAGTCCTACCGAGACATTTTTGCTGGAAAAATTCAGCTTTGAGTTAATGTGTAAATTCATTTATATTTCAGAATAGTCTGTTTCATCTTTTGCTGTTCAAGTAATAATCTAAATCTTGGCCCACAAACTTTTAAGTCTCTGTTAAACATTTTGGGGATATCAAAAAAGATAGTCACAAAATGAAGGCACCAGGGCCCAGATTTATTCAGTTTAAATTCACCTGATGTCCCCATGGCTGGTGATTCCTCTTGGCTACACACAACTGAATATGCAGGTCTAGCCAGAAGGAAACATCAGGCAAGAGAAATAAATTGGAATTTAGCCAATACAAATCAGATTTTGCGTATCTGATTTTGATTAAGAAAACCCCAAACCATAAAAACGGAGTTCTTCAGGATAGAAAGCTGTCTTACGAGCCTGAGTTTGTTCAAATGCAGATTTTTTTCACTATCTTGCTTCCAAAAGAGGGAAAGAATAAATACAAAATAATTATTGAACTGCAGTGGAGTCATAGGAGGAATAAATTCAGGCCATTCTGATTAGGGCTATGATACAAAGTGTTTAAAAAATAAATAACAAACCGAAAAATCTATAGTAGAGTTTGGAAAAACTTTCAGACAGATGGCTGCTAAATCTCTCAGATATACAGATTTTCTTCATTGCCACAGAACAGACTCTTCCAACTTGCTCATGGGAGTCAGGAGAGTTGCACATTAAAAGTATGCTGGCCCCAGTTCAATGCAGTGTAAAAAACCAAACCTGCTCAGTCTAAATATTAGAAGCTGCGTAATTCTCATGGTGAGGAGTTCCACCTATGCTAATTCATCTTACCAGGAAGCCTGGTAAATTAGCCTGAAGCAGCTGTCACACACTGTCTAGAAATTGAATGTGCTTAAGAATATAGAGGAGGTACTTTTGGGTATCATTTTCTTTGCTGAAGATGTGGGAGCTCAATGCATTTAATATGCAGACTCTTGACTAAAGGTAAAATTCTTGCCTCAGCGAAGGGAACAACAGAGCTCCCCTGAGTTCAGTGATGCGAGATCAGCCTGATTGGGCTAATAGAAGACAGGTACTTCTTCAACACGAGCTGTTTGACTGCAGCACTTGGTGTACCTGACAACAGAAAGTGACTCTACAGCTGAAACATGGAGTTTCCTCGTAGCCTTGCCATGTGGGAGCGAGTCCTCATTGGAACTGTTTGGTTTTAATCCTGAAAACAAGGAGATTTAATATCTGCTGCTTTACATTTATAAATTCTCTCACAGTTGTTTTTTTTTATAACTATTAAAAGGAATAATGTAGATGCCTGCTTTTTTTAATCAGTCAAATCACAACAGTATGCCTGGTTCCATAGAAGACTTACAAGTTAGCGTGTCCCCTGAAATATTAATCTTCCAGACAAACATAGCAAAAGCAAGTTTAATGGAAGACATAGAAAAAGAAGAACTGCTCCACATTTCTTAACTGATTTTGATGCTGAGCTTTCATTTATTGTGTTTCCTGGACTTTTGAAGGACAATTTTCTTTGGAATGCGAACGACATTTGAGAGATTTTATACAGAACCATATCCTGCATGGTCTTACTCTGTCTGTGCATGTGTCATGTGTTTTTCTTGTTGCCCATTGAAGCTAATGAGCCTGTCCACAAGAGTAAACATAAGATGATAAAATTTTCCCCATTCAGACCCTAACTCACATCTCAAGATGTGGGACCAAATGTCGGACATTCCACTCAGAAGTCCAGATGAGCTCATCTCAGATAACTCACTGTGTTTCCATCTGGTTCAAATTTGAAGAAAACTATTTAGCTGGAAGAAGAAAAATACATTTTGTATCATTTTAATGCTGAACAGATTTAGTGACATACTTGCTTATTTAATCTACGGCTTTGGAGAGTCTAATGAACTGAGTAAGATACATATCTTGGCTCCAGTTCTGTTCTAGGATACACCAGAGAAGCCCCAATTGACTTAAATGGAATAGCATCTTTGTTAACGAGTGCAAAATGTATTCCAGTGAAAAAACTCTACAAGCATGGTATGAATATAAGTATTTCAAACTATTGCAAATTACTTAACAGTTCATTTGCATTTATGTCTTTATTTATGTCTTGTGTGTGTTTTTTTAGAGGAACAATACTGTTTAGTCAATAAAATACTCTATTTTTTTAATATGAGGAATTTAAGCATGTAAATCCCTCTTCCAATAGCTGAAGAAATAATAGGTATGTGGATTGTCCGAATTCTGATGGGAGAGTGAAATCCAGCATTGTGCTGCATATCCCATTCTGCAGTGCGTGTGCCAGACAGGTTACCTTTGATATGATACAGCCCAGCCTGGGGGGTGCCAAGCACCTATTAAAGAGTTCAGGGCCATCTGCTCTGTTTCAGGAAGATGGGTGTTCTCAGGATAATCCAAATATGCTTCCTTTCTGTTGTATTGAAAACACAGAGGGGCAACTGGCATAAAAACCAGATCTCCCCATAAACCAATTTTTATAGGGAAATTCATGGCTCCTGGTGACCTTATCTGGAGAAACTACCAGGTAGCAGCAAGTGCTGTAATCCTGCTTAAACTGACATCACCACTGCAATAAAAAATACTTTTCTGTCCATCTCCAGCTGCTTAGTCATTTCCAGTTCTAATCCATCCATTTTTCCTGTCACATGTGATGAAAAAGAACAAGGGAGAAGAACAGCTAAAGCTATCCTGTTCTTTGTGTGGGAAGGGGTCATATAGAAAAGACTAGGTGGGAGAGAGAAGGATAAACTGCATCAAGGGTGAGGTCTATGTTTTCAGAGCCAGTTCCCTTTTTTGCTGATTGAAGCATGTCACAGTACACTTGAGGGGACATTTTCTGCTCTCAGAGGTGGACAGGCCATATAGCCAGTTCAACTACAATAAGATCTCATTTTACTGTCTCTGCCCCAAGCGTCACCTATAGCTCAGTTGTTTGCATTTTTTTCCATGCTAAATTATGCATATGAAACCCAAGTATTCTGCAAGTATTACTGCAGAAAAATAAATCAAAAAGGATTCAGAAAAAAACTGAGTCTAATCTTTGTTTATGAGTTACACTTGCTGTAGAGTTCAGTTTTGTTAAATGTTGTGCTGACAATTTATTTTCCTACATTTGTGTTGTCATCAAAGTTGTGGCATAAAAGACTTGATTCTTAAGCATCAAGACTGGAGTGCTGTTTTCAGTGCAACTGATGAGAAAAAAGTTTAGGGGGCTGCTTCTTTTCTCAAAAGATTATACAGTAATGAATTGTAGAGAGAACTTTTTTGGGCATTCAACTATAAAACATTAAGAGTCTTTTGACAGTTCTTTTTTTGTCCGAAAATGTCATTTTGTTGCAGCAGTCAAACATTGAAATGTCAGCTCACCAAAATTTGGCAAAATAGCTTCTCCAGATGATATATGGAGGGAAGGAGAGACAAGCTAAGAGAAAGGCCTTGGCTTTGTCCCAGCCATGGAAAACCAAGTTTCCAACCCCAGTCTGGTTAGTGAAAGCTCTCCAGAGGAGTCTCGTCCTTTCCTGGGGAGTGCAGCCACTGTGAACCTTCTCTGGGGGCTTTGTCACAGAGTTGTGCTTTGTTTTCAGTGGAAAGGTCGTGGATTGCATTTGCATGAATACAGAAACAAATTTTGAAACTAGAAGCAGTTTAATGAAACGGAATTCCAATTTTCCAGTCAGCCTTCCTTGCTTCGTTTTGTCATCAGCAGAACTCGATGAAAAAGTAAGTAAAATGAAGTGTTCGCTAAAAGGAAACAGACTCAAGGGAACATATTTGAAACAGGTATAAATGCCAAATTTCCATTGCCATAAAATGCCACTTAGTGGCTGAGAAGTTCTGTCCCCTTCATCATGGACAATCTGAGGGTGGGAAATTTTCTTATGAAGATGCCAGAGCATTTAACTGCCTTTTAAAATATCATATTGAGGCAGAAGCATGCATTCTGCAATGTGCGCTGGCTGCAGCAATAACAGGCAGTCAATTAAGAAGGCAGAAGCAGAGGAGGGACATTTGCTCTGAATTCTTTTCAATGAAGCACTTGGGCATAGAGATTCACAGGTGTTAATCTGATCTTCTCTTTTATGACATGATGACAAACAGTTCCACTAATAATCATGTGGACATTTTTGGAGACCTGGGCAAAGAAGGAAATTGAGTTAACCCTCCTTCTTTTTCCTTTCCATTTAGCTGCAGCAAGTTCTTGTGAACATTCCTTTACTCTCTTGTCCTGAAGTTTTATGGTGTTAACTGTCCCTTTGGTAGAACAGAAAAGAGATATATTTTTTACTCTTACTTAAAACTGACTCCTACTTTCTTGAGGACAACACAAGACAAAAAAGTCCTACGAAGAGAGGCAGAATAGGACAGCAAAACAACAACAGAGTGCTTTTTTTATTCTGCTTCCTCCAAGCTTGCTGCTAGACAAAGAAAAAATGTAGCAGCCACTTATCAGCCACTCTGAGACCTGGCAAATTTACACTAGTGTTGAGCTGCCAAAGGCAGTGCTCTTGGTTATCTTGCTGGTTGCAGGATTGCAGCAGTGTTGCAAAAGAAAGAGTTTAGGACAGACTAACTAAACAGATGGCAAGAGCAGAGAAAGATTAACTGAATTAAAGAAGGAAAAGGAGATAGCAGGGAGAGGCTGGGAACAGTAACCTGAGCCTGACATGCTGGATATCGTTCAGAAGTGAACAGAAACTAGTAGAAATGGGGTTATCTTTTGTATCCTTCCCATCAACTCTGTCTGCCCACATCATCTCTTAGCATTAAGAGAATTAAGGTTCAATAATGCCATAAAGAACCCTCAGGTCCCTGCATATGGTGGGCATTTTTTGCTACAAAGGTAAATTTCACTCCTTTCAGCCTTCTTGGAATCAAATTATGGACACAAAAGTGCAACAAGCAAAATAGGATTATTCTTTTGTTGTTTGCCAAATAAACCAAAGCTCATCAGTTTTGGAACATTTCTCCATTTTTTAAAATGTAATCTCACAAGCATTTTGCTCAGCAAGCATTTTTCTCTGAACTTTTAAAGTCTTTTTGTCTATAATGTTTCCTGACTTTATAAAGTCTTTTATAGAACAGGCAGAGGGAGACTTTTGTTATTTGGATATTGATATGTCCATGCAATATATCTTGTCAGTTTTGGATTAGTGGTTTTGGTCCAATGACTTGGTCACTATTAGTTTCCCTGAAAAATAATTAAACTATTATTTTACAAAGAGTTTTTCATTGTCTTCTAAAACATCTAATATTGTCAGCTATCAGGAAGGGCCATTGAATGCTGATGTGCCAGCAGCCCTACAGCTTCTGGGATAGTGGTCTGTCAGTTTTTAAAGGCCTATTCCTCTCTCAAATATGTCTTGCAAAATATCTGGAGACCATCGGATGGAAGTGGTGTCACTGTGGAAGTGTCGCTGTGCTATGTGCCTGTCTCCTTAAAGATTTGTGATAAGCAGAAATAACTTAAGGATATATTCAGACAGTAGTCTCAACAGAATCAGTTTTAAGACACTACCTATGCCCTCGGCAGTGTATCCAGTACTCACAAAAGTGAATGTGTGGTACAACAGGGTTCAGCCTGGGCACTGGGAACTACCTGGAACCCTGGCTAAAAACTGTGCAACTGGGTCCTCGGCCTCCACGTTGCTCTTGCTCTCTGCAGGAAAGCAAGAATGGGCACACCAAGGCTTGCATCAACCAGTTCTTTCTGCCATCACGTAAAAACAGAGTAAGAAATGAGAAGGTTATACAAAGAACACTACAGGGAACACTAAGCAAAATTTGTTCTTCAGTTGGAAAAATGTCATCAGCAGATTTCCTCTTTTTGCTTCTGTAAATTGCAGCATTAGGAGAAGGAGTGGAGGAGGAGGGAAGCGGGCTTATGGCCAAAATTTTATTGGTAGTCCAAATATATACTAGGAAGTCTTCTGTTAAGAAATTTTTTTCAAAGTTGTCTCAAGTTTATCAAAGTTTAATGCTGGTTTTATTACACTATTTGCCTCAGTAACAAAATTCTGAAATTAAAATAGCCACCCTCTAGTGCATATTGCCCCTTCAAAGGATAACCCCGATGTGCAAGAAAACATCTATTTGTAGTATTAAGAAGAAGAAGAAAAAAAAAATCTTGTATGACTTCAGTTTGGATTTGAAAGGTATCTAATGCTGAACTCTAAAGAGAATCGAAAAGTAAGAAACAGCTTTTAAAAACAGAAAGCCTTGCACCCAGCAGGGATGACTTAAAATAGTAGTTCTATTTTAGGTCTTACAGAGGAAGAGAACTGCTCTATGACTTTCTTACCTTATGCAATCAGAATACTGCATTAAATGATTAAAGGAAAAGAGTGAGCCAGTTCTCTAAACCCTAAGTAACTAGACATAGTTACTTAGGAACAGAAACTTGAGAACTGTTAATGAAAATTGGGAACTGTTCAAGGACCTACTCTGCTTTGTCTATGCTCAGCATAAAGAAGTAAATGGAAACAATTCAGTTACATATACAAGTTACAATTCAGCATATACAGGTGACAAATGCAAATCAAAAGAATAAACAGACTGTTTAGAGACGAGTCTGTTCTGTGTTTGCAATGGAGCAGGAACACATTCTTTTGGCTGGGCAGCAAATAGTGTCACACTGTACCACTGGCTGCCTGTGCACAGATGTGTGACTGCCTTCAGCATGGCATGTCAGTCACAGGGACTGAAGCACGAGTCTGGTGGGTGCTGGGTTTATGGGAGGAAATACGAAAACTAAATTTCAATTCAACAGGCCTGATTAACTTAAGTCATATTTACTGCCCTGTCGCTGCAAGATACCTACCTATGTGTCTAGCTAGCTAGTTCACTTGCCACCTTTCTACTCTCTTCTCTCACACCAGTAAAAGTGAAATGGAAGGAGAGCAAGGGAAAAAAACGCAAACCAGAAAAAAACCCAAGAATCCAAAAGCTGTTGCAGAAGGGAGATTTTTTGAAATGTTTTCACTGGCCCTAGTGAGTGCACGAAACAGAACTGCTGTGTTCTGGTGCTTCCTACTTCGTTCAGGTTGCAGCCGAGGACAAGTATAGGTGGCTTTTTCTACTTATGGATTTTTTTGACAGGTTCCGTCTTCATCTTTTTATTTCTATTAGAAAGCCACGCAGAGCCAACCTTAAAATTTCCAACCATCTCCTCAGTAACTGACACTTAAAACACAAAAACCTCAACACTGAACTCATTACTTGCTCTCTGCCCTCCCAAACTCCCAGTGATACAGAGGATTCTAAGAAAAGGAAGTGGGATGTGCTAGGCATGGTCCAAGAGAGGGATCAGCTCCGTGAAGACCTAAATCTAGGAAAGAGGCTGATCAAATGAAGGTCTAGCAGAGGAGCTGTCCCTCAGTTGCTGTATCCATGCTGTTGTGAACACCACTTATTCTCTCATTGCAACAAAGCTCTAATAACAGTACTATCTAACTTCCACTTTTTGTGTTTTTATTGGAGAAAAAAAATGCCAGAAGGAAATTCTTTTGCCTATGGCCAAGTAATATTATTCAAAAATCCTGTTTTAGATGAGGGTTGATAAAATCCCTTTGGAATCTCCCTTGTGCAGTGTTTCTGTAAAAACACAGCACAGCATTATGCTAAACCACCACGGCTGAATGATCTCTGCAATCCATGACAGAAGGAAAATAGATTGATCATATGGATTGAATCACAATAGATAGGAAAGACTAATACAGAATATATCTTCTTTAATTAGGAAATCTTTCTGTCTCAGGTACTCAAAAAGTGAAGTTAATTCATGTAAACATTTTACATCTAGGCAGACTTAAAAATGTATCAGTACAGAATATTTTAAAGTTGCAGCTTCCTAGGGGAAATTCAATAATTTTTTAGGGCCAAAACACTGAAGCCAATAGGATTTTCCTCTGTAGAATGAGAATCAAATAAAACAGCCCCCAGTTCTCCCCTTGACTATTGATGACAGGCACCAGAGCTCTGCAAAGGAAAATAGAAAAAGAGCACTAATGAATTTTGAAGTGAACTTGCCAAGTTGCAATACTGTCTTCATTTAAGTCTCTTCTAAGAATTTTTCCAAGGTATTAACAGGAAATAAATAGCTTATGAAAACAGTAGTATAATTTCAGTGGAGCCATTGACATACCCAGGAGCCCAAGTCAAAGCTTTTTCATGTGAGTGAGAGTCTCCATAGCCACTGGCAGAACAGCAGACATTTCATCGGTTTGGGGGTTTGTTTGGCAAACACATGTGGCTACAGTTGCTTCCTCTGCTCTGGCTTCCTCTAAAAGTCTTCACTACTCTTTTTGATGATCCTTTCAGTTCCTTTGGGTACCTTTCCATGCAGCAGTGACCAAGCCAGCTCTAAACCTTTTCATACCAAGACAATTTCTAAAGCCAAATTTCGGTTACTGAAAGAGAGTCCCTAAATGAGAAATCCTGGTTTCTGGAAGCAGGATAATCTCATTAGCAAAGCATAGGTTGCTTTCCAGCAGGGCTGACTAGCTAAGCAAGTATGGCTGTTCTTTTCCCAGTGCCTGTTTTGCTGCTACGTGATTGAACTGGGTTGATTTGTGCGTCCCTGCACTAGGTTGCTTAGTTATAAGCACTGAGTCTCAGTTCTTCATGTGTAAAACGAAAGCAGTAATAGCTTCCTCCTGCCATGCACACACCTAAAGGAGAAAATGTTAGAAGATGGAAGAGCATGTGGGTGTTTCTTGTAAAGGTTACTAGACCTGTCTAGTATCTCAGATCTCTATCTGACAACTTTGTGATTTTTGAACCTGATCAGTGCCAAATGGCCATGTGATTTCATAGTTTTATCCCCAGTCCTGCTTTTATCCTGTTTCCCTCCTATTAGTCACATCCTTGCTTGGAAAGCCCAACAGTCCAGAGGGAATATGAGAAATGGGAGAGACAGGTTATCACAGAGCTGGTGCTGGGGCTCCGAGTTACAGAACTCCTCAAATGCAGTGGAAAGCTGACTGAGTCAGAAGCTTTCCAGCCACTTCCTTTTTCTGTTGCTCCCACAGCAGGGGGTGAGGTGGGATACCTTAAGACCTATCCTGAAACTCAGATGAACTTGACCATTTCATATTATTCTACTGCTAGATCGTACTGGCAGTGCCACTCAAAGTAGTGACACTACACAGGAGGATGTCATTGAGTTGCTTGCTAAGTTAGGAGGTTGCATACACATAATGACTGGTTCTGTATATGAACAAAGAAATATGCAGTCCTGCAAAGCAAGGAGAAAAAAGCTTTTGAAGATTGTTACAAGTGCAGGCAAAACTCTTCTCTGTATCCCCTCTCCGCTTGCGTGGGTAACATGTCTCACACATAATATATGTTCCACATGCTACTGACTCATTTTCTTTCTCTTAGTAAGATCACTTTTAAAGCAAAATTTCAGTCTTTGCAAGCAAGTCCTTGCCCTTTTATATTTAGCAAAAGTAAACTACTTCTCTAAAATATGTCTGAATTTCTCTGCAGTGGGTTTGTGGAGGTTATATGACAGACCTGACAGTCATAGCGAAAGAGGAATATGACCTGCTCCATACATGAACCAGGAAGTCTGCTCTTTAGGTAGCTGGTGAATTTCAGATGAAAGAGCTGAATAAGTTCCTTTTTCCACTTCAAGCTAAAAAACAAAGTTCAGCCCAAATGCTAGAGAGGTACAGAGGAATGGGGATGAAGTAGGAGACTGTCAGTTCTGTGGCTCAGGAGGTCAAAGCACTGCAAGATCATCACAAGCTGATAGTCTAAACCAGATCCAACAAAAGTCTTGCAAGTGCTTATCATTCTATTTAAACATACTCTGAAACGTTTTTGCACTTACTCTACTTCTGGCCCACTTTGTAATAGCTCTTTTAGCGATACATTTTCTAGAGAAGAGGCCTTTATACAAGAATTGTTATTCGAACAACCCCTGCCTGGTGCTATAAAAAAGCAGAACTACGTAATTTTACATTTTCCCTCCCCTTCATGCCTACTTTTGAGAAATCTCATATCAGAAGGCAAAAAGACTACATATTTATTTTTAATTTCTAAGTTTTTTTGCTCTGTGAGACATGGCTACAGTTTTGGGCCTCTAAAGAGAGTCTGAATGTCTCTGTGGATATGTTTACGTTGTACAGGAGTTACACGCTGAGAAGCACCTCAAGGTGGCTGTTTTCTAGTTCTTCACTTCAAGAATGTCTCTAAAGTGTGTGTTGGCTCCCACCTGCCCACGAGTCTCTCCAAGGAGAGACACTGAGCACCTGAATCTCTCTGAACTGTGACCTGGTATGTGTGTGTGCTGGTCAACAAGGCTTTAGCATGGCTGGAGAAACAATGTCTCATATTTGTGGGCCTTTGATGAGGATCTTAAGGATGAATGATAATCTTACTGATTATTTTGGCCTTTTAGCAGGAGGATGGAGCTAAGTGGTGGAATTCAGTATGTAAAACACCAACCTGAGAAGACAAGCAATTGAATTGGCTGGGAGTTTCTGTAGCTGGCATTGCTTCAACAGCTTCTACAACAGGGCAGTTCTTGTTTTTACCTTTCGAGACTGATCTCAAAAAACTTGGAGGGAACTTAAAGAGGATCCAAAGCAATGGTTGAAGACCTGGAGGATATACAAAGACTCAAAGGAGCTCAACCTATGTATTAGGTATGTAATAAATCTAGGAGAGAGTCTGCAAGTTGTGCTCATTAAAGAAGAAAAAATTTGATGCTAAAGGGCTTTCTGACCCAATAAACACAAGTACAAGACCTAGATGTGATCTGAGGCCTCCTCTAAAAGTCCAACAGAGAAGAAAGTTTTTCCCAACAGTTCCACTTTGGTGCAACTGAGATGACTGTGGAGGGAACTGTTGCTTCTGCTGAATCCAGTTCAGGCATTGCCTCCAGCAAGATGGGCTCCGGCCAAAGCCCTGCTCTGGCCTCGGTGGCGATGACACTATTGCATCAAATGCACTGTGCATTAGAGAAGAAGCCAGACAAGATAGTAAAGAGCTGACAAGCCACCTGCAAATTCCTGGGGTATTCTTAAGAAGTCTGGATTGATTTTAGTATCATGAACTGGGCCTGGTAAATCGGGTTTTTTAACATGCATTAGGATTGAGCAAACAGGGGCTAAAGAAGTAAGGTCTAAAAAGGGAAACAAATTTAATTTTGGAGAAAGAACTCTTTTTTTTCTTTCTACTTTTGGCTTCTCTGATAGTTGAATTTGGCAACCTAGAGTCAGAGACACAGAAATCCCATGGTACAGCTTGCTCCTACAGGTGTCTGACAAATTCTGGAGCAATAAGGAAATTATTTCTGTTCTCATCATAATTTAGAAGCACTGTTTCAGGTAAAAATGGTTAGAGAATTTAATCTCTCTAGCCAAACTTAGAATAAAATGCTAAAGAATCTTCTATCACATGCCACTTCAAACTGGTAACAGATCCTGCCATCAAAACTGGCACTGATCAAAACTCAGACAGTAGACTCTGAATGACTTCAGGAAATGCTGGACTTTTGTAAGTCTGAAATAACTGAAATTTTTCTTGTAAAGTGAAAAAAACCAGCCACTTACTTGTAGAGTGTTTTCTCTCCTTTTCTTGAAATTATTAGATTTGGCAATGCATAAGATACATTTAACTGAATGCACACTAGAAAGGATTTCTGGAATAATGAAGGAACTTACAGGAAAATGCTGTCACAAAATCCTTAAAGGAACTCAGTAACAGCAGCTCTAGTGATGCATCATTTTACTTTGCTTATCCTAATATATGTCAAAGCAGAGTAAAGTTTTGTCTCCTTTGTATTACCTTAAGAAATAATTCATTTGGATGTTAAAAATTGAGAAAATATCCTTGGTTTTGTGGAGGTGAAAATAAGGCATGTTTCCCAGACAACACAGATACATTAATTATAATTTTTAAAATATATAAAATCATGGGCCAAAAGTAATGACCAGAGAGAACCACAAACTATGTATTTAGTCATTATAAGATGAAAATGAGAAAAAATGAAATAATGCAGAAAATCTAGAAATGTTCAGTAAGTGATTTCATTCTTTTTTAGGATATGGGGAATGCAACACTGTATTCACATAATCTGTTGATGAAATACTACCCACTATAGCAGTTCTCAAGGCATTTGTATTCAACATCTAGAAATGAGAGCTTTTTAGTGCTCATTTATCCACCTGTCTTGGACTCCTCTCAGGACAGATTAAATCACTTCCTGAAAGTCCCTAAACACAGAGGAGATGAATTCCATCCTCTGGGTCAAAGAACATAAATTTGTGTTGTAAAGTGGCGTTCCTTACGAGGGCACAGTAAAAAACCCCACAAATGAAAAGGCTGGTCAGCCCCAGGATGCAGTCAGAGGAACAAAGGGACCTGAATGCAAAAAGGGACAAGTAATCTCAGAGTGAATCAGGTGAGGAAAGTTTTTTCTTAAAATTGGGAAAATATTAGTGCTATTTGTCAAGAATATTGGTAAGATACTATCCGGAAAATTTGTTCACTCATGTTTGAGAATGCAAACTTGGGCATGAGTAAAGCAGGCACCTGGATGAAATGGAGAAAATTGCTCTGGCAGAGCAGGCATGAAGGAGCTTGTCTTGTTTATCATAGCAAAAAAAAAAGTCTGGGACGTGATATGATTGCTTTCTGGAAATACATCAGAGGGCTGAGCACCATGAGAGGAGAAAGATATGTGAACTAACAGCATCTACAGGAAATGGAAGATCGGTAGGTAGATGGATAGATGTATAAATAGATACTCACTTTCAACGTGACTCTTTCCTGTAGCACTCGTGTCAGAGGCTCAAAGAGTTGGAAGCTGAAACTAGAAAAACTGAATTCAAAACCAGACAAAAAATTTTAGTTGTGATGATAATTGTAGCAATTTATCAGTTTGCAGTGGATTCTGTCTCAGTGGAAACTTTGAAATGAAAATGGCACATTTTGTCTAACGGATACATTTTTGTTCATTTCTAGTACTGCCCTTGAATCAGAACTGATTCATGTACATACTATGGCTCTCATTTTGCTATGTGTCAACTAGGTAATTCTCAGTGAATAAAATACTCTATGTATTTAGTTTAGAGCTCCTTTTAAATTGCAAGAATATTGTAAATCAGATTCATTGGAAATAAAAATGGGGTCCTACGCTTTAGCACTTCTGTGAAACAGAAATCCATTTTTTATCTGTCTTTAATCTGCCTTCTTGAATGGTTTTATTTCATGCATGCTGATAGCTCAGCAGAAGGCTGTTGTTAGCTCACAATAATAGATAGCCTCTAGGTTAACTTCTGGAAGTAACTTTGGAAACTATTTTTCAGGCAATGCTCCAAGAAAAAGAGGCGCATGTTGAGGAACTGACATAACTTTTTAACACCACAACCAGCATATTTCTTCATGCAAACCCAGCCAAAACAAGTTGCCAAAATCAATATTGATGTAGTCCTTCATCCAATCAACAAATGCCATTGTTTATAAGATATAACTTTTCTTGGTTAAAGTTCAAAGCAAAATGCCAAGGATTTGCAAAACTATTAAAATGAGAGGATTTAGGTTTCCAGAAACTCTGGCTTGCTTTCAGTCTCAGTGGGTATTCTGAGCCATCAGAAACTATCCAAAGAACCTCTGCAGTTTTTATATAGAACCTGAGGGTGAAACAAAAGCAAAGAGAACGTGAGTGCATGCACATGTGCATATGTGTGTGATATATATACACAAAAAGGTACTTTACAAATATTATACTAAAAATGGTACTTTGGATTTTTCTGCATCACTGAAATTTAGTTTGAGACTAAGGAAAAAGAATTATGCAGTATGATTAAAAGAAATTTGGAAATTCTCCTGTTTTTTGATAAAATGTCTGGTCTTCCAATCCATCAAAATAAAAATTGTGTTGGGTTCAGAATTCCATGAATGTGGGTTTTATAATTATAAATCCATTGAAACTATCCATGCCAAGCATAGACATGGGATTTATTTAACCTTTTCCTTAAGATGTTTCTTTAACAGAACCTGTCAAATATTCCTGAATTTTCCATGGTCATAATATGTCCAGAACTACGCAAACCCAGAACAGGAAATGCAAATGTTTATCTCTCTTAAGAAAAGATTTTCACAACTCCACTAAAGGATATTCCAGAATCTGGGCTTCATTTTGTGAGATACCCTGTGAGATCTTTAGATAATATATAGACAGGTAGGCCATAGGGCAAAAAGCCAAGTTTTCAATGAAACTTCAGTAACCTCAGCAAATGAGACCTTCATATTTCAAAGTTTTTAGTAATAATCTGTGTTCTAATAGCAATGTCTAGGCGTTATTTAAATATTTCTGCATACTCCTATCTAGCTTTGGCCAGCCGTTAGGTAATGGTGAAGCCTCTTGCTTAGATATTGAATGGTAAAATGTGTTTATATTCATAATCTTTAAATTCCTGGAGACGTAGGGTAGGCTGATTTTTAACAGGTTGATATGATACTCTGAGGCTGCTGCTTTGCTTTTTCCTTTAGGATTTTTGGTTTCCTAGCTTGAGGGTGAAGTGGTTGGAGCTGATTATAATTTCCAGTGTTAACGCCTAAAAAACACCACATGTGCCTATTTGCCAAGAATTCTGGTTATTCATTGCACTGGGTGGAGCTAGTGCTGCTATCTCCCCACTTCTACCATTTCAGTAGCCTGAGACAGTCTCTAAAGCACTCTAGCAGTTCCTTTTTGTGTCTCCACATACTTTATCTTGTGGCACAATAGAGAGCAGTGGCTTAAATCCCCTTTCATGCCATTTTCTTACTGTCTTCTTAAAACTTAAAACTCCCAGTTTTGTAAACAGGCATGGCTCTGATCATGACAGAACTGATGCAAACTGCATTAGTTTCACTTAGGGTTTTTTTTAAGTAGTCTCCCTGAAAAAGATCATGGTGGATGTAATCCAGTATCTAGTAATCAGGTTGTAAGATGAAAAACTGAGCTTATTAGACAGTGGGAATTTTGTACAAAAATACAAAAAGGCTATTGTCTTTTTTAGGTATTCTGAGAGTCCTCCAGGTCTTCTTCTATGCAGAAAAAATATGAATTCATGCTATTTACTGATGAACACTCTGAGAAGATAGGCCTAGTTCTTCTAGACATTGTGCCTTACCGTGGTCATGGTTTTGGGTTTCATCACAATTCCAGCACAGACTCTGTGGTAGGATATACATTTCAGGCAGCTAATGTCATGATTTTCAAAAAACCTCAAACATTTTCTCAAGGAAACACCTTTGTCAACCTAACTATTTTTGTGTAGCTCCAAAATGAGCATTCCACTCAGACCTTGGTAAGCAGAAAAATACCTACTTACCCCTAGTCTTTACCTGCAATCATCTTTTCTTTAGTTGGAGTAACTTGTTTTGGGTTTAGAGCAAGCAAAGATAAGCTCTCTTCCTCCTCCATTCTGCCAGCAGAGCCAGACCTCTGTCCAACATCATACGAGCTTTCCATCAACCTCAGCCCAGAACTCTGCCTGATCGTACAAATAAGGAGTAGGGTGTAGTACCATGAAGACGCCCCAGCAGCACCTTGGATACAGCACTACCACCAAGCTTTCAGAGGGGAAGGGACAGAGTGGAGCACAAGCTCCCACTGTGGACTGGTCAGAAGGGGCATTTCAGAGCAGGAGGGGCTCTTACAGCCAGATGGGCTGGTAGGGGGCACTCGGCCTTGGTGTAGCTGCTTAAGCTGCCTTGCAGACTGAGTGCTTTGCACTGTGCGGGCCTCATCTGAAAGTTTTGCATGCTTGAAGGAGATGAGTTGCTGCTGTCATTTTGCGGCCCTTACGGATGCAAGGTGCTATAAGCCACTTGGAGCTGTGGGACCTGGGAAGCAGGGTACATACCAGAGCATTGCTACGCTCACCAGGGGAGGAATTTCATGTTTACCTGCTAATAACCTGTTGTGAGTTTGTCTACCTGTTCTTGATTCACCTATTTTAAGTGAACCCTACATAAATGTTTCACTGTGATGATTGTTACTGTGACTTACAAGACTGCATTGGGTTTGTTTTTTCAGCATTTTAGGTTCAGCTATGTCTATACAGCAAAAGCAGAAAACCCCACCCTCCTCAGTCATTGCTTTTTTGAAAATCTTTCCAGATCTTCCTTAAAAGTAGGTGTATTGTTCACACTTTTTCTTCTCTCAAATACAGAAGGCCATTCTGGAGTGGACATCCAATGTATATTTTGTTTTCAGAGAGATGTTTAAAAAGATTTGAAATCTATTGCCAGTAAATATTCATACTATTCCCTGCAGAAAAACTTGTTCCCAGAAGTTGCCATAGGTGACATGGAAGTTCAGGAATGATAAATGTTTCTTTTTGCTGATGATTTCACATTTTCTTCTCACTGCTGACATTTAGACAAAGTTTTATGCTGACATTAGAAAAAAAATTATTTTCCCTTTCCAGACATTCCTGGCCAAAACATCACTTTTGTGCTTGCTGTAACATTCTTAAGTTCCCAGTTGTCCTAAACAAATTCTTTTTTATTGATCTAATGATTACTAGGTTCAAATTCTCCCTGATTATTCTTTCACTTTATGCCTTATATCTGTAGCTGTAATAGGAAAGCTGAATTGCTTCATTTTAATACTTTTAGTTATCATCCTTTCTGTCTGCCTAGCTGCACAATAACTTTCATTTGACTTTAGGCAGGTGACTGCACAAATTCATGTGGGTTTTTTTCCAGCCCTTGTGCAAGCCAAATTAGAAATACTTTCTTCATGCACAATTCTCAAAAGTACAGTAACCCCATCCGTTTGGTGCCTTTGTTTATGTGTTGTTTTATAGCAATATGGTTACAGTTTCCTCACCGCTCTTACATTATCAGGCATCTCTACTTCCCTGATCACATCTAGCATTGTCCATCCTCTTGAGTTCTGGGCTCGGTTTCTCTCTTAACATCATACATAATTTCTTCAGTTCTGTACAAAGGCAATTCAGGCCAAAATCAAGGTTGCAATGGCCACAAATGAATATATTTTGACATGGCCTTAACTTTCTAGAACAAACATTCAGTACAAGCCTTATGAGTTCCAGATTTGCATAGATTTTTAAACACTGCTAATTCAAAACTTTTGAATTTACTTTTATAACACTCAGACAATTAAAAGCAGGCTGGACATCAGTGAACAAATCTGGGACTGGTTATGACACTACTGTTGTTAAAACAGTTCTGGCTGTTTGTATTTTGAAGTGAGAAAATTGAAAGTTATTCTGAACAAAACCAATGCTTGTGAATGCTAAACTTTTAAACTCAATTTCACTGCCTTTGGTTTTTCTACCATGGAAAAAACATTCCAAAAAAAACCATGGCAAAAAAGTCTTCTCGTGTGTCATTATCTGGCTGCCAATCAATAAGTAAGCAAGAAGGGAACACTCCGCAATAACACAGGAAAAGGAAAACAAAACATTCAGGCCAAAGCCTAGCAGATCTGAAAAATTAAACCATTTTTACCTCAAAAGCCAAAACAGTTGGGGAGGGGCAACAAAAACGTTCAGCAGAAAAACCTACTGCACCTCGGTAAGTTGGAAAGATTTGTTCCATCTACTGCTGCCAAGGAAGAGAAGAAAAGACACAGTGTAGCAGGAAACACACACTTGTGCAGGACTTCTGATACTCTTCTTCTTGTTTATCACTTAAATTGATAAGAACCTGTACACAGCTGTTCCCAGTGAGCAAATCTCTTATGGTGGTAATACAGACCAAGAAAAATATCTTGGTTTGTATTCATACCTTTACTTCCCAAATAAAAGCCATAGCACAGATACCTGCTAGTTGCTGTTTTCTGGAGTTCTGGATTCCTTGGATCTGCACCAGTAAAACAAGAGTTTGCCTGTGGAGCCAGATTTCCCATTCCCATGCTTGTACCTCTGCACATTCAAATACTGTTGGTACCAGGAAAAATAGTTTGCAGCAATAGAACCTACACTAAACTTTCTGTCCTGCTACTCCAAACACTCTCTAATAGCCTTTATCCTACTGACAATACGGGGATGGACACACTTGCCAAGAAAACTAAAATATTAAAAAATAACATTTTTTTAATATAATAAGTCTCCTAATTTTCAGCCCCACTGTCTAACAGTGCCAAATACCATTCTGCCATACCACACTGGTCTTTTCTACCTTAACAGTCAAAAGCAATAATACTCCACCATGTCTTGTTTAAAGCCTTGAAGTTTCAAATATCTGCAAGGTTAAAGGCCCTATCCCTGAGCGCTTAGCTGGAGGCAAAATAGACAACTGAAAGCACATGCAGCGTGATGAAGGTACACTACATAAGAGACTCTCCCCCTTCCCCTGCTCCAAAATTCATTTTAATATAGGAACAAGAATTTCTAGCAAAAAACAGTCATCTGAAAACTTCCTCATTTTGCTTTTCTGTTCATGCCACTCTTAGTACCAATGCGAATGAAGCAATGGAAATGAGAATTTGTTCAGCTTCATGGAGGTATAATACTTGACACACTTTGTTTCATTTAAATACATTTCATTTAACACCTTGCCTTAGGGGACAGAGAGGACTATATAAATAACAGGAAGCTTCCTGGTAAAGCAGGAAGCTATTTTAAATTCTTTTCAGAAGCCCTGCAGAGAGATACGGTAGCAGTGATGCTGTGCTCTATTTTTCCTACTCATCTGACCCAGCACAATGGCTGCAGAGGCTTCCTTGTTTGGTAACCATAGCACCCCAGAATCATGTAAACCTATACACTGCTAACTGCAGAAGGTAAATAAACTAGCACTGAAACCAAGGCGATGCTAGATGTTCAGGCAAATGTCAGCTTTGGAGCCTTCTAAAACTGGATTGAGGTGTATCTTTAAATGGTAGTGTAATCCTTAAAGCCCCATGGACTGGGAGCCTGGAAACCCTGGGACCCTCAGCCCAGGTCAACCTGAATTAGCAATGCAGCCCCCTCTTTGGTAGGACACCTGGCAGGCAGGCAAATTTTGGCTTGAGCTGAGGTTGAAAGCTGACTGCTATAAAGATGGAGGCCAAAATAAAGTTAAAAGTCAGAGCTTTCAAGGCTTCCTTGGTCTTGGCTGGAGTAGGACCCCAAATACCCCCTGGCCCCAGGGACAGCTTGGGCAGTGGCCTGTTCTGGAACTGTGGGCTCTAGGACTACAGGCCCCTAGACAGAAACCTCACAGCAATGCCTCTGCCGCCCACTAAGACTGGGAAAGAACACTTCAGGTCTGACAGATTTCAAAGGATCACAGAATGGTTTCAGTTGGAAGGGACCTTAAAGATCATCAAGTTCCAACCCTTCCACCATGGGCATGGACACCTTCCCCTACACCAGGGCTGCTCAAAGCCCCATCCAACCTGGTCTTGAACACTTCCAGGGATGGGGCATCCACAGCTCCTCTGGGCAATCTGGTCCAGTGCTCACTCACTATTCTCATGGTATCAAATTTCCTCCTGATATCCAATCTAAACCTACATCTTTAAGTATAAAGGCATTACTCCTTGACGTACCGCTACATGGCCTTGTAGAGAGCCCCTCTCCAGATTTCTTTTAAGCCCTCTTCAAGTACTGGAAGGTGCTATGAGATGTCTCTGGAGCCGTCTCTTCTCCAGGCTGAACAACCCCGGCTCTCTCAGCCTGTCTTCAGAGGAGCAGTGCTCCAGACCTCTGATCATCTTCATGGCCTCCTCTGGGCTTGCCCCAACAGGACTACGTCCTTGTATTAAGACCCCAGAGCTGGATGCAGTACTCCAGATCAAGTTTCACAAGAGCAGAGTAGAAAAAATTATAGAAAAGTTTTCTAACTTTCTTTTTTAAAAAAATTGACTAGCTAACCTCTGAATCAATTCTTCCATCCTGGCCATAGAGATGCATTATGTAAGAGGAAAATATAAGTGCTTCAGACTGTATCATAATTTCACAGAGTTAGTAAATGTGTCTCTAAAATGCCAGAAAAGTAATTTGCTGTGATGCCATCAATCCTATGACTTTTAATGCTACAAAATAATATAAAAACTCTTCCTACTCATCTTAATTATCTTGCCATGGCCAAGTCTGAGATTTTCTTTCTAATAACTGGGTCATCACACAGTAATAACTATTTATATATCATGTGTCAGCTGGAAGTGAACTAATAGAAGGACAACAGTGTAAGAACTTCCCTGAACCAGAAACCTCCATGGGTCATTTTGCCTTTGAGTTTACTACAACTATAATTAATTCTTTTTCCATGTCACTGTTCAAAGGACCCAAGTAAAGCAGTCCATCATGGGAACTGAATACAAACTGAGCGCACTTATACTCCTGAAACTAAACTGCAAAATAAGCTGAAGCACAAAGTGTCTACTTTTTTAAGATGATACAGTTGTATCTTTACACTAAGACAGTAAAATATGTATATCAAAAACATTACAAAACATCTCACTGAAATACAGTGATTCAGTTTAAGACCCAGATTGACAGAAAAAAAAAAGCAGACGTTAAAACTGCACTCCTGTGGATCTTGCTTGAAGGCCAAATCAATACCCTTATCTCTGAAAGTAACCAATGTAAGTTTCTCTGAAGGTGTAATACTCCACTGCTTCTAATTTCCTACCTCTGTAAATTCTGTCTTCACCAAGCTAGTGATCAGCCTGTGAAGAAGGACTGATGCTTCTAAAGTCTCTCCCCAGCTGGTAATGTAGCAGTGGAAGCAGATGCAAAGATGTTACAGAATGTAGCATCTATCTGTTTATTGACTCATCTTTATTCCTTTGGTGCAACATACGAACAACTATGCAAGCAACACTGCCCTAACAAATAGAACAAATAATCAATAGGCAGGAGGAAAGCCGAAGTTCACATGCAACCACAGTTCCCTTTTTTTCTCTTTCCACAAGAAACATTTTTTTAAACAGGGACCAAGCTCACCATTCACATGCAGCATGAACCCCACACTCTTCCCCTTCCCCTTCCCCCATGTGCCTATAAAGCATGAAAGTGGTGGGAAAATGCTGTGACTGCTTCTTACTGATTACAGTACATTTTTGTGATAAAATGGTTTGGGGGACTATCAGGATGAACTCCAGCTGACTGCTTTCAGTCCAGCAATATTCCATATAGTCAGGAACTAACCCTTGAAGCATTTCCTTCTTTCCTTGAGCTCTGCAGGGAGAAACACTTCCTAGTTATCTGTACATCTTGAGTCCTCCTCTGTATTTCTTTAAAGCAAGACAAAGAGGCATTCAATAGGAATCTGCCTTTATTATATAGCTTCTACTTCTGTTTCTGCCATTGCCACGTATCAGCTCCGTTTTTGTTCCCCAGCCAATTCTTTTCATATTTTCCAGACCATTCAAGTGCCTGTGCCCAGTGCCATAACAAAGTTTAATGAATAGGTCAGTATTAGTTCTTAAGCAAGCAATTAGTTTTGATTAATCTCTTTTCAGATCTGTAAGGGAAATGGCGAATTAAAGAAACTAGTGGCAAGAAGTTCTTGCTGCCACTACCATGTGCTGGCTCTGAGCCACAGTCTATCTGACATTTGCAGGAGTTGTGAGTGTGAAGTCAAGGTGGATGATGGTTTTTCTGTAAAATGATTAACAGTGTTGGTCCACTTTCGCTCTTCTCCTGGAGAGAATTCAGACAGTTCTTTCAGAAGAGCTAAACTCAAAAATATTCCAAGTCAGCCTGCTTTGGGGAACCAGAGTAACCTCAACCAGAATTAGCTCATCCAACCTTTCACCCTACTCCCAAACCTGTAAAAAGTTCACAGACAGGGGTATGTTTGGGAGTCTGGCACCAATGACTGCTGCTATCTGAAGTAGCTCAGACCAGGATTAGGTCTTTTGGATGGAGATTTGGACATGAAAGTCCATTTATTTCAAGGTTATTTTCTTTTCCACTTTCGTTGGTCTGGAATATGAAATTTCTGCACACCAATGTCTGTCCCACCATTGCCAGCCTTTAGGAGAAAAACCTTTGTCCCTCTCACAAGAAAACCACAGCAGAAGATGATAGCTTCCACCAAGTTCTGACTGCACAGCATATTTTTTTTCCTTTTCAGCTGTGGTTTTCCTTTGATATCTCAGCCTACAAGTATTACTTTGTTTTTCTTTTTATCCTTGACAACTTCTTATGCCTTGCATTTTTGTATTGGAGCATGTGACCTAACAGCCAGAACCTCTGACATGACCCTATGACATGATTTCCAAGTGACCATGGAGGGCAGAGGGAAGGAGTGTATGCTGTAACCTGTAGGCTACTTCAGCATCTTATAGGTGCTATTTGGTCTTCCCTTCTCTAGGGAAGGGAAAGTAAAACCTAGTAAAACTAGGCTGCTAACTTTAGTCCTCAGTGTGTCAAATTTAGATGTCAAAAGCAGATAGCTTTTGTCACTTTTCTACACGCGTACAGACAATAATCCTTCTGCTTTGGTTTTATACCTGGAATCTGATGCTGGATGTGAAGTGATTTTATCACTGGCCTACCTCCTCTGTAGCATTCATTGTGCTTCTGATGACTAAGATGTCACAAGAAATGTTCATGCCAATAACACTGCATCTTCTCACATGGAACTTGTACTAGAGCTCCTTATCCCTGTGACTGCTTGCATTTGAACTTCCTATTTTTCTCTCTGGATGATGCTAATACAAATGGCTAATATTTATGGTGATATCAAAGTTTACATTTTGTTTTTGCTTATGTTGTATCTCTTCCAGCAGAGATAATATTAAGGCCATTATTGTAAAATGAGTCAGCATTTTCAAAAACTGCAGTCTTCAGTCCCCAAATGCTTAACCCTATGAGAACAATTTTTTATTAACAGTAAAGGACTCCCAAGGCTTGGGCCTGGACTAGTTGGAATTGTAGTACTTGAGACGCTGATGTAAGTTTGCAACTTTTATTTCACCCTAACAAAGTTTCCAGTATGTGTGAATGGGTGCAGAATAGTTGAAAGAAGACAGATTTAAACACACTAACTTAGATAGACACTAATTAAACTTGCTTTGGTATCTATTCCCTCTAGTATTTTGTTTCAGAGAAGCTGTGAGCTCTTCTGGCTTAGCTGGCTAAGGAACCATTCTCTCTGCTACAGGCAGTTCCTAGACTCAGGCAGCTGGAGTCCCAGTCCTCCAGTTCTCATATTTTTTTAGTCCCATCAGGGAGACTGACCTGAAGATGAGAAATATGCCCAGGTTTCAAACTGTATCTTCTTTTGGCATCAATTTCTATTTGCATCACAAGTCCCTGACTTCACTATCATTAAAAGACCTTTGTCACATAGAACCATAATCACAGCTCCAAGTAGCGTTACACATTTTGAACTTGTATAAAGCACAGTATCTTACCACACCTTCCACCTTCTCTCTGGAAATATCTCCTGATGTTGCCTGCTTTGGTTGTAAGGATAGGAGCCACTGCAGGTATTCCTCTGGACTGACTGTAGCACAGTAAAAAGAACAGTGCAGCAACTTTCTAGGAAGGTTTTTTTTAAAATGAAAACAAAGCCTATTGACTGGAAATGATCTAAATGTGATTATAGCCACTGCCAGGTCTCTTGGCAGCGTAAGCTGCCAGCTTTCCTTTCCTGTTTTTTTTTCCCTCTGATAACATATGTAAACAATCAGTAGTACACATCAGAAGGTTTTTCTTAGGCTTACGTAGGACCTGCACACACACAATACGGGATGGCGAAATCTCCATCAGACATAGGACTTGTTCTGTCATAGGGCAAATTTGCATTTGCAGGACATAAAACAGCATGATGGTAATGGAACTATTTGCAATTCGGGGAAACAGATGCTGAGGACAGGGTCAGATGACTGGAAGCGTCTGCCCAAGGCACAGCATGACATGAAAATTGCATGGTCCTGGCTTCTCACACCCATCCCATGGTTCATTCCCATTTGCCCCTGGTAGGCTGACAGAGGCAAAGAGATCATTACTGCAAAAGCCAAGGTTTTGGAGGGTTTAATAAGGTCTTCATATTTTTCTCATCCTGGTGCATGGGGTCATTTGATAAAGTTGTCAGGGAGCCCTGAAGCTACTGAACACTGTTGAACTTCATTATGCACATCAGCGTTACTCACAGGTATTGTTTCACATTGTACATGCAGGCACCAGTAGGGGCATCAGAATCTCTCCAGAGGGAGTTATTTTTAAATGAAAACTGAGATTGTGATACAGTCAAATGAATCTCAGGGTGGGGTGGATCTAAACAATTAAAAAAAATTATATGTATACTTCCAGGTAAGCCTTTCCCACTTTCTCATCTTATGTTCTTCCATCAGTTCTACACACATTTTTAACTTGGTTGAAGCCCTTTAAATGTCTTTGTGCTCACCAAATTACCTATTTGGAGCAGGGACAGAACATCATATTAAAAGACAGAAGAGACCAGAAATTACTGGTGAAAACCAAAAATGAAAAGAAAAGTTTAAAATATGGGCAAAAGTACACCCCAAATCTTCTCCTTCTGAAATGAAATCTCAGGAATAGGGGGACAGTGAAACTTGAGCTGGGTAACTAAGCTTTCTACCTTATAAACTCTGACCTGGAATGCTCCAGGGTAGTTCTGAAACTTACCGGGTTTGATCACTGAAAGACTTCACAGGCACTGGAGAGCGTGACCAAAAAATATGTTGTGTTGCCTTTTTTGTTTTCTTGACCGATGTAAACAACACAAAATTATGTCCATCAAAGTATCCTTGGAGACACTGACCTTGTGAATAGCCTTGATTTTAAAGGAAATGCAAATGATAATGGTAAATGAACCCCTGGCTCAAACAGCTGATCCTTTGTTATCCTGAGCTTTATTTAAGCAGAAGTGAACAATACCATTTAGACACAGTAGAAAACTTATTAATATTCCAGATAATTCTCACTGACCTATTAAGCAGGAATATATGTTTCATTATTAAATGTAATTTGCCAGAGTATTTTAAACTGTGATGTTGGACAGAGAGCAAGGTGAGTACATGGCAAAATGATATGCCAAAGTGATAAGTCACAGACAAAACGTGCTGTCCCTGTACCAAGAAAGGAGTTATAAGTGATCCATTGCTTCATCCTCACAGCACCTCTGTATTGCAGACTGGAAAGCAGAGGTATAAAGAAGAGGCTTGAACATCCAAAAGGACATGTAACCCGTGTTCTTCTCACTACAGAGAGCTTTGAAAATATTCCACCCATAGCTGTAGAGCACACTGACTTTGTAGTTGACGGTAAGCAGCAGGAGATGGGATATCCACAACACCATGCTGCCCCATATTCAAGTCCACTTTTCTTGGTCTCTGTATCTTGTCACAAACCAGAAAGCCAAGCTATCCACAAGTGCACCTTCACTCCTATTTTAAAAACTGTCAGGCAGCCAGATTTCTGCTGCTTGTACTGGATGGCCTGCTCTGCTCCAGAAGGTAAGAGCAAGAAAAAGTCACTAAAAGCTGGGCTGGTTTTATTTCATTTCTTGAGACTGACTCATACTCTCCAATTCCTTGTCCTTAGGGAAGATACAAGGAAATGATGTAATTCTTTTTTTGGCTTATTTTCGTGCTTTGGACTTTTTTCTTTCGCCATAATTTGTACTGGGCCTGTTTTTTAATTAATCTGTATGGATTGTGCTAAAGTAAAAGTCTGAGCTGTCTGTCTCTTTATACTCACTTGTAATAGGGATGTAATGGTTAATGGTTGAGGGTAAGAAGTATTGATCTCCGTGATACACCAGGTGACCCATTAATAATTACTAGAGAGTTCTGCAAGCTTTCTTTAGAGAAACGGAGATAAGGTGCCCAGAGGCAGAGGATGTCCAGAAGGTGAATATAGGTTTGAGTTCTCTCAGACTCGGGAAGGAGCTGAGCACGGCTGTGTCTGAAAGTTTCCTAAACTAGAATGATATTTCAAGGCATGAGTGAAAAAGACATTCTAGAAGCTGGTTTTAATTAGGGTGTGATGTACCAGGAGCTTGGAGTCATAGCTGACTGACAGCTCTGCAGGAAGCAGCATCTTCCAACTCTCCGGGCAAACTTAGCCTCTCATCTGGGGATAGGAAAAGTACAGTTTGGGACACTATTCTCAAAATATTATTGGCAAGAATATGGATCAAACGGGATATCGCACAGAAGTGGATGGCAGCCTTTTACCAGGAAAAATCTTTCCTGCTTGTGCACCCATACAAAACAAAGCCCTTCGGATAGCCTGAGCATTGTTGCACCAGAGCTGGTCCATCTGTCAGGTCTTTACAGCAGTAACCTGCAAATTGACAGACATAGCTCTGGATACGTCCAAATGCACAATCACAGGTGGCAAATGAGCCCCCATGTCAGAATAAGGAGGCTCTCGGTGAGCTCAGGCATACTGTTGGCAGCAGAGCACATTTGCTTGAATTTCCTGCAGTGCCTATCATTTCAGGTGCCACCATTCCCTTGGGCAGGTAGCAAAGCCTGAAAGGCAGATTGTGGGTATAATCTGAGGTGTGAACATGGGTGTACTCTATTAAGCTTAAACAGAAGCTGAGATGAAGTTCTAACAGCACATACTAAGAACTTTAGGACATAATTGCTATTTTAAGTAACCAAATCCCTTTATGGATCAGACCCCAGTGGAAGAAATTCAAGAGCATTAGCACAAAGCCACCGGAGTACACTACTGTAGGAATTCTCTTTTTTTGCAATCAAATGCTTTTTACAACTCACTTTACATTCCTTTCTATTGGCTTTCTGGAAATATGCATTCACTCAAAATGTGCCGGATCATTTGTTGAGAACAAATGCAAAAAACACACATGCAAGAATTAACTGAAATTAGATTTTGTACTTACACCAGCAGCTGTAGAAGAACCTTGTCTGAGCTCTAGCAATCTAGCCAAGGAACTGAAATTACACAAATGACTGTGACTAATCAAAATTAAAACATTAGTGCAAAAAGTTAGCCACCAGTAGTAAATGAAATTCAGCAGCCTTTTAAGAGCAAAATAATGATTCACTCAAATAAATAAACTGTTAAGTATTGAACTCTTTCTTCTGCTCTTCGAAACATTAATATTCCTTTGCTCGGGTAGAAAACTGCATATAATGACTTGACAAAATCTGAAAGCACTGACAAAGTCAAAACTAGCATGCAGAAGTTCTGACTTCTGATCTCATGATCAATACCTCAATGCACTATATGATATCAAGCACATTGCTTTAAATGAAGCCTACAATTCCAGACTTTTTTTTCTTCACTCTTTATGCACTCTCATTAAAACCTGTGTAGCGCAGGGTCTTCTTTGATCACAGAAAATTAATCTGTTTTCCTGATTTGGCAAACCCATCATTTTCTCTTTTATGGAGAACTGAAGCTAGGAAACCAGGTTTTCATATATTTTATGTGAAAACCACAGTTTTTATCACTTGATAAAATAAAATCTACTATTCTGAGTTGCATGTAAAGAACACATGTAAGGATTTCTCTGCTTACATAATGATTCAGTGTAGCTTGCTTTCTCTTTGCATCATCAAACACACAGAACTTACCAGAGGTTACTGGCCAGAGAAGTATACAAATACACATTTGAGTGTTACCATGCAAAATTGCTCGGTTTGCACACAAGAGAAAAATATGCAATGCCTTCCCAAAGCGACAAAAATATAGATGGTTGCCTGTGTATTACCATTTTGGTTCAGAGCAGCAATGCAGTTTTGCAACAAATCCCACCCCCTGACTGTTCCCATTTACTGCACGCTGGCTCAGCTCCCAGAGCAGTTTTGGTGCACAGGAGCACTGAATTCCCTTTGCAGGGAACAACCCAGAAGCTCTGCTCAGTGCACATGAAATGCACTCCAGCGAGGATGTTATGAGTCCAAACCAACCAGTGGGCCTTTGGGCAGCTTTTGGGCAGCTTGCATGGTGAGAACAGCCAATCCAAGGGATCAAGTTGAAGGCAGCCTAAAGTTCAAATCCTTGTAATGTTTATAACAAACATACAATTCTCAGCACTAACTACTTCAATATGGTGATCCATTTCTGTTATGATGAATTACTCATTAATGTAATCAGAGCCAGTCCATGAGACAAACATAAAAAGGAAAAGAAATTTCAAAAAGTGTGATAGGTTTTCACCCAATATTTTGAGAGGTATCTCTGTGGTTTTTTATCATGCTGGTAGTTCCTCTACAGTCCTTGCTATCACCTCCTCCTATGACAAAAGAAATACAGCTAAGATTTTAGAGATGAAGCAAGATACTTTTGCTTTCAATTAACTTAGATGAAAAAAATCTGAAATGGTAAATTTGAAAATATGGTACCAATTTTGATCTACTATGCATGAACTGAACAGATGAAATAAAAAAGAAAACATCTCATTCTTAACCTCCTACAGAATGGGTGATTTCTGATCAGACAGACATGATGGTGGTCTCATTTTACAACTTCTAAAGCAACTGTAGGTTCTTTCAAAATTATAACACACAGGAACTCACTAATGAAAATATCACAAAGAATCAGTTCTAGACTGCCTACTACTCCTACAGAGAAAGACAAATTGATCACTGATCTAAATCCCACTGGGGATTGTGGAGATGCCATGGGTCATGCTCAAATTAAGTTTGCTTTGGAGAAACAGATTTTTTTTTTTACCTCAGCAGTTACTACTTTAGAGGAATAATTTCTCAAGACTGAAAATAACTGTCAAACTAAGAGAGCAAATGGAAGCATTTTATTTTAAACCTGAATGATAAATAACCATTTTTTAAGAAGGCTTTATTAACTGCAAAACTCCTGTCACCAGGACAGAAGCCTTCCTTTGCTTAAAAAGATAAGCTCATTTAAGATGATGACAGCACAGTGCTCAAAGGCAAATGCACATAAATTGAGCTTACCCATTTCCAACTTGGGCAACACAAAATTCATCCCCTTCTCACTTCCTGACTGATATTGCCTCTTGAAACTAACAGCAACAGCTCTATTCTTCTATCTCAGTTTTTATGGTGCACTTCTCTGACCTTTCAGAAAGTACAAAGAATTCCCAGAAAATCTGTAGATGCCAGTGCTCTCTCCCAAGTACTATTCATTTTTGCATGTTACCTTACCAAGTTATTCCAAGTAAGAGCAGCTATCTGGAGTGAAAAAGTTGGTGCCAAAGACACTGTATTCACTCCGTATATGTTTCAGGGGATTTTAATTTGAAGGAGCTCGAGCTGGACACATGAACTAAAAACCCCATGGGCCATGTGAGGACATTTGGGAAGCCCCTTCCAGTTTAGTTGCTTTGTAACTAACTTCAGTTCTGGCACCCCCAGATCTCCCTTCATCCTGAAAAAGCACCACAAGTGAGAAAAGCTGAGAGATTAATGTACCCCAGGCACATCCCCTGAGCTCTTGGTACCCATCTTGGATGTCCTACCTCATGACCAGGCAGATAGAGGTAAAAGAAATAAAACCTAGCCATGCTGCTTTGCTCTGAGCTATTGTTGATACTCCAGTTTCCACCCTGCTACACATTCTTATAGCTGATGCAATGAAGTACAAGAGAAAGGAGAAAACAAGCCAGCTCCCTGGCTTTATTTTGGGCAGCATTTGTTTTCTCTCCAGGTTGTTCTGAGCAACAGTAAGGCACCATTCTCCTGACTTAGAGGGCTCTTTAAATCTTTCTGCTCCTCTCAGAAACAGAGGATGAGGGTAGGACCTGTCCCATTCACAGTGCCATGTGGTCCCCTGTGTGGTATCTGGCATCTTGCAGTCACTCTGTACTTCACAACAGTATTGGTGAAAGGAGGGGACTAAATTAAGCATGTCTGTATCTGAGAGAGGCAATGAAAGCAAACATTAGTAAAGTTTTACCTCTTTTTCTCTAGTCTTCCTATCACAACTATACTCTTTGATAAAGCAGTGAAGAGGTGTCAAATATGACAAGGACGATTTATTTTTATTGCCCCTTTTGCAGTGATTAGCATATTTTTCTTTTGATTTTGGTCCTCCTGTCTTCAGTTGCTTCCTCATTCCCATTTAATTCTCCCCCCTTTCCTCCTTTCTCTCCCTTCCTTGTTTTGTCTCCCTCAGGTTCTTTCATTATCACATTGTGCTCCTTCAAATGCCGCACACATTTTGTCAATGGAGCCTCTGTAGTGGCTGGAAACTGAGAAGACCCTGTACTGCTGCTTGCCAGGCAGCAGGGGACCAGGGATTTCTCAGTTTCCAGCTGCTTTTGAAGCAGCATTGATTGGTTTCTCTTGCTGCTGCAGAAAAGGCTGGCACACGGGAGCAACAAATTCAGCATGTCCTTCTGGCCTGTTTTCAATAGATCTGCAAGTGCCAGAACAGAGATGGGGAGCAATTTGATGCTGTCTGCTCAGCCATCCCTCTGTCTATTTCCCGAAGCAACAGTCTCTCCCTTTGCCTTTCTACCAATTTTTCCTTAACTTCTGTCATTCTCTCTATGCCACATCTCTTTCCAATCCACTACTGCAGCTTAGCTAGAGTTTCTGTAAAACCTTAAAGACATTTTTCTCTTGTGCTACTTCTGCAGCAGTATTTAAGTTAAGCGAACACAGTTCTGCTGCTCAGCGAAGTGCTACTCAGTCGCTAACCCAGAGCAGTGGCTTAAAACGTGCAAGTAAAACCAGGGTAATTTAAGCGGCATTTGTAATCAACATAAGGGACAAGACAAAAGTTGCCTAAGTTTATTACAGCAAGACAACCCTTTGAATATTCCTTTTAGAAGATTTCTATAACAAAAAAAATAACACCACAAACAGTGAGAACACATTTAAATATTAAAAGCTTTTTCTCCCTCATGAAGTTTTAAGTATCTCTAGTATGTCTGAGGAACCTCCTGTGTCATGCTTAGGAAATACCACTGCAAAGACTTCTTCAATCAGGCAAATTCAAGGGGCTAAAATATAATGCTGTAAGTGGGTAGAGTAAGCAGAGAGAAAGGATAGAGTACAAAAGCAACAGAAGTCCACAATAACCATATATATGCCCTAGGCCAGCTGTAAATGACTAAAACATTGCATTCATAAAAATACATAATTGTATTTTATGAATCCACTATTTCCTAATGGTCGTTTATCTGGCCACTAGGCATTAGAAACTGGCAGACATTACTGCAGACACAATTCAGAGAATAGGTTGGAAGAAGATAGGTTAGTAGATTTGAAAATGAGTTCAAGGCAAGTATGTTAAAAAACAGCACATAAGTGGTCTGGGGGTAAAAATCAGGACAAGGCTCCACCAGGCAGTAAATCCAAAGTTACAACAGTTAATCCCACATCAAAAATGTCACTGTCTCTTGATGCAATGTACTCAATTGGCACAGCTGAAGGTAAAAATAAATTTGTCCAAAAACGCCAAACCTTCCCTCTGTGCAATTTGAGTTTGATCAAATATCACTTTTTCTCCCATAGCTGTCATTGATGCAGCATAAAGAATAAAGCTGGCATGAACAGCCTTGATGTGGATGTATTACATGCGCTGTGTGGCTCAACACGCTGTGCCTGATCTGGGCTGAATTTATGTTGCCTAGAGATCTGGTAACTCGCAGAACTACTCTTTATAAAAACATATCTACAACCTTGGAGATAAAGGGTAATATTAACGAAATAAAAGAGGCTATATAAAAAGTTAAACTTATTCTGGGCTAGATTTTCCCAACAGCTCATCTCCCACTTAAGTACCCAAACCAAAAAGCTTCCACTCAGCCCCCGGATGCTGCAGGGTTTCAACATTAGACTCCTAAGGTGTATGCATAACTGGATACCCATTGGGCTGGACACAGTATAGATTCATTTCATCTAGGCAATTAAGAAAAATAAACTGAACTCTTTTTTTCCCACGATGATAGACTTACAACACAGAGGTTAAGAATATGGTTTATCCAGGGCAGCATTTAAGTATGCCACAATATGATTGAGGAGGAGGAATATTCCACCAAGAAGAGCATGGTTCAGAGGTAACGTCATAGAACAAGAGTACCAACATAGTTGTTTGATTGCTTATTCAGTAAAAGCTTTATTTTTATCAGAAAACTTATTTTATTAGTCAGAATGTATCTATTCTTGTAGTTTACATTTGCTAATGACCACAAGAGCTGTAAAGTTCCTCCTGAATACTGAAGTCCCTTATTTACCCGCAGAATACATGAAACAAGTTCTAAATTTCTCTGGCATCATGTGAAGAATACCACAGAATCCTAGAATGGTTTGGGTTAGAAGGGACCCTAAAGACAATCTAATTGCAACCCCCCTGCCATGGGCAGGGACACCTTTTACTAGAACAAGTTCATCAATGTCTGAACTGTGTCCAGAAGGATGACTGAGAAACCCAGTCTATTCCATACGCTACTAGTCACTGGCTGGTAGAATAAAGCCTCCAGCACAGGTGCAAGCAGGCACTGAAATGAGATGATTTCCACAATGTAGCACCTCTCTGTGGTGGACTAGACATACAGGACAATCACTTCCATTGGACTGCTAATGGAAATGACTTTCAGTTCCCACACATTTGGAGCAGATTTACATCAATTACCTACAGGCTGAAGGCTTTCTGTCCTTTCATTTTATTACTAATATCCTCACAGGGCCACTCTGCCAGATTCCAGTCCCCTGCCTTTTCCTCCTCAAATATTAGAGACACAAAATTATTTACACTTTGCATACATTTTATTATGTAAATGCATCCAAGCTATACATTGACTACTCTTCTGCAACTTTTACTTCAAACTCAGTTCCACAGGACCAGATGGTAAAAAAAAATTATTTCTTTTAGCTTCGACCCACTGCTGAAAGCCTGCCTAATTGCAGTACAAACCTGTGGAGTTCAGCTCTGTGTGGAATGGCTCAGGGAAAGTGTCCACCAAGTACAGATATGTAACTGAGCTGGTGAGGTTTTCCAAGGAAACAAGCAAAGGCTGCTCTGCATGCCCTTGCAGGCTCCAGAACCAGCTCTGCGGCTCCAGCAGCTGGGGTGTCCTGGTGCCAGTGAGGCCGGGAAGGTGGAGTCTGGAAGACATGTGCGTGCAGCTACCTGGAGGTCTCCTCTTTCATACCATGTTTCAGGCAAATAATCCAAGAAGGCTGTCAAACATTACATGGACTGGAGAGGTTTTATGCAAAAGTGACAAGTCACGCTTAGTAAAAAGCAGCTGAGGATAGGACCTAACAAGAGTGTGTTTACTTGTGCCAAAACCACTAATTATCAGATGAAATGTCAACGATGTATGTGGTAGTGCTGTGACAGACACTGTAGCTATGTGAGGCAGGGACTACAGCAGTCCTCCGTGTGTTTTTGCTAGTACAGCATAGTTTCTATTTTTTTGGCAATGAGCCTCACTGAAAAAATGTTCTGGGTGCAGCTCCACCTTCCCTTTTCATAGCTTTCCAGAACTGCTGCCTATTTCTCTCACCCTGTGCTGGCACTCCTGCCTGTTTTAACAGTGCTGATGCTGAGACCAAACTAATAAACTCAACTGAATGCCACCAAGTTTGTCCCAAGCAATGCAGATGCTCTGCACTGAGCTCCATTATTCCCCTGCTTCCATTTTGATGCAGCACCAAAACACTGGACTTAGCTCTGCAGCAAGCCAGCCCAGACCAAAAAGAAGGTTTGTATTTTTTACCTCTATGTCTTAACATACTGCCAGGAAACCCACCTCAAGCTCTAGGCCCCAAGGGTGTCACACCTGTGCGTGTATGTTCGGCCAAGAGTGCGGGACAGCACTAAGCAAAAGGTTTGCAGCACCCAACAGTAATGCCTGATGTGTCACTCCGGTGGTGGTGAAGCAGCCGTTTTTAGCAGGAGAAATGAATTACTCAGTAGCTGTTGTTAGGCTGAAGAGATGCTAAAACTGCTCATTTGGTTTCAACATCACAGTGACACAGTTGTACTCATCCGGTTTCCAGGAACTGTTCAGTTTACGTCAGTCAGGGCTCTCCACGTCTCGCTCCAGCACATGGCATAAACCCCAGAAAGAGAGATCTGCATGGACAAGCTGGGGTAAGTGGCAGATTATCTTGCTGCTGTTACAGAGTAACATACCTAAGTTTTCAATATTTATCATCAAACTTTTCACATTTAACTATTTTCTACAGAAGACTTTGACAATAGGATAAGGGGAAACACAGAGACCCAGGCACCCTTTCAGCAATGCTGCGTCCATTACAAATACAATGATCACTAGGTCTGGGCTTATTGGCGACAGTTTTTCTTCCCTTCAATTTGTGTTACGGCCTGAAATCACAAAGCTGTGATCCCCGAGAACCTCCTTTGTAATGCATATCAACTTTCGTTGTGCCCCTTTGTTCCCAATGTGATGGAGCATTGTGGTGCCCGTGTCCAAGGAGCAGGTTCGCTTTATTGTTCTTGTAAATATGTACTGCTGGGTGCAGCTCGGTGGAAGGCATTGAGTTTGTGCATGACTGACGCCGACCCGGACAACTGCTCTGACCCCCAGCAGATGGTGGTGCAGGGACTGCAATGATCTGGAAGTAATAGCATGTGCCATTTCTCTTTGTTTGGAACAGACAGCCAGACCCTGCGTTTCCCTCCCCTGCGCAGCAACAGCTGTATATACAGTAGGGACCGGCGCACCCCTAACTGTCACTCCAGTCCTCCTCCTCTGCCAGTAATCAGAAAACCTTGGGCTCTGAGACTTCATGGAGACTAAACACTATATGAACACCACACGGCTCTTTCCACTGTTAATACAATTGTGAGCATTGGGGCATAGATTAGTTTCTTTCCTAGAGAAAAGTGAGTAATAGTTAAAAATATCTACCACCCCGATATTAGACTTTGCAGTGATGGACTTGCTGGTTTTTAACCGCTGCACAGAAAAAGCCAGGGTACAGGAGTCAGTATTAACTAAGAATTTTAACTTTCAGACTACAAATAGCCTCTCTGTAGCTTAAATAAATTTTACTTGTCATTTGTATTTATCAGAGACCAAAATAAGTGTTTGTTTTGAAAGCAAGGTATAAACTGGGTGAAAGTCCACAAGCAATGTTTTCAGCAAGGCCATGAGATATTTACTGCTTTGGAATGATAGCAGAGCAGTTTGCATTTGATTCTGAAATTAAGAGGCCAGATTTTTTTAAAACTCACTGTATATGAGGCAGCTCATTAGAGGTCAGAAATGACAAATTATAGCCTGTTGGAGTTAACAATCACCCACTGTATGTCTGACCTGTGTTACTAGTCTCCATAAAATTGTCCTGACGGTCCAGAAGGGAAGTTCCTTGGAATGGATGGGATAACTGCTCCATGCTCCTCCCCTCTCAGCCCTAGCTGAGATGGCTGTGAAGGAAAAGGGCTGAAAATCAGCTGCACTCTAAACATTGTATTTTTGGCTGCTATAATGCTTCTTGGAGGCTTTCAGCTGGCAGGTCAAAGAAGAGCAGACTTGCAGCACTTGAAATGAGAACAAAGGTAGGGTAGGAGTAATGGCAAGGAAATCCTTTAGGCTTTTTCCCCCTTTATACTGGCCTAAACACCTCTTCAGTATTTTATACACAAGACCCCCGAGCTATAAACCCATGTTCAAACTGTGAGACCATTCCTCTGCAAGAGCAGACACCTTTATGTTGTTTAATTCAGTGCAATCACCCTATTTCTGTGCAGAAAGAGGAAACATCTTCTGGGTTTGCCTCTCTCAATCTCCCCATGTTAAAGAAATATTCCTGAGGGGGGCCAAAGTCTCCCAGGGCACAGCATCACAACATTGCTATCGGGTTACGCTCAGCCTCTGTTGTTGGGCTGGTGGCTGAGATGTCTCATTATCTTAAATTTACAAATTTCATCTTAGACTTGAGAAACAACCTTGTAAAGTTTTCTGAGACCAGCTCAATTTTTGACAGGCCCCCATCTTTTGAAGAAAAAGCAATGTTAGGAAATCCCTGTTTACCTCCAGTGTAAAACCACCTTGGGTTCATCACACATCAGGGTTGGGTCAAGACAAATATGTTTTAATTTCTCTTTGTATGATATTTAATGAAAATTCAGTCTGAATTCCTTCCAGACTTGATCTTGATTCTAGCAGCACTACCTCAAACAACAAACACTTAAACAGAAGTAGCTTTACTTTCTGGACTAATCCCATTAGCTTTAATGAGTCTAATCGCACTGGTAAAATTATGCATGTGCTTAGCTCTTGGCAAGGTCAGTGCCAGTAATGAGGAGAAAAACAAACTGATAATGAAACCGTGAGTAGTAAGAATGTCTGGATATCTGCATTTCTAGAAAAATATATGGCTGTCTAGAACATTAAAAATGAAACACCGCTTGTTAAGATTAAAGAAGAGAGTGAATCCTGAACTGAGACTGACAATAAATAAAATTATAGAGAAATTCTTTAATTAATTATCATCCATGACATGTCTTCAGTTACCTCCACAACAGCTATAAGCTCATTACCTTAGTTATGACTTATCTGTTCATCCATTCATTTATACGAAGCTCATCAATATGATATCCAAGCACTAATGAACTTTAGCATTAAAAGGTCATGTGTAATTCCCTAAGAGGAAAAAATTCAAAAGGTGTCAGCCACTCTGGATCTGAGCAATGAAATATTCTCAGGCAATTTGTGTGGAATTTATTTTCAATAATTCCTGTCAGAAATAGTCTGTCTATTTTCAGGATGAGGATTATGGAAAATGGTCTATGGAACAGCAAAATGATAGTGGTATGAAAGCTAGACTAAGTCCACAACAACTAGAACTTGTGCAACCCAAATAGATATCAACATGGCAGTATTACAAGATAACTATTTTTTAAGATTACCTGTTCTTTGGCGATGCCTTTAGACTTTCTTCTGTTTCAAGAGGGTATAACTTCCTCAATGTTTTAAATAAACAGCCCCAAACCAAGTATTATCTTTATAGCCCACAGCCATGGACAGTCTGTAAGCTACTAAACACACTAAATTAGTATACCTTCTTTATGTAGGACCAGAACAAGGCTTACCTGTCACTAAATTCTCCAAATAGCATTTATATGGTATCCAGCTTTGCACTTGTGAATCAATTCATTTCCTAACTCCTCTCTCTAGCTATAGACAGAATTCCTGTGTGCACGTATTTGTATTATAGGTTAAGGATTTATAGGCTAAGGATTATAGGTTAATTATATAGAATTACAGGTTAAGGATTTCTGTTCATATTTCCTCCTATTTGACATAGTGTGTGGTCATCACTGGGACAAAGACTTTCCTAATACATAGTAAAATGGGATGGTTTACAATGGCGAATGGGTTTTTAGTGGGAGTTTTATCAAGAGATCACGTGCAGTTTGTGGATTTCTTTTATAATAGGCTGATGAATGGAGTTTTTGGACCTTGTAATAGTTAGTCTGAAATTTCCCTAAGCATTGTTCTGTTACGTATTCCCCGTAAGTAAGAAAAATGTGTATAATTAAGAGTGTGTATTTCTCTTGTGTTTTGTAGAATTAAACAACTTTTCATTCTTTGTTTTCCACATTTTACTTACAGGTAGAAGTGAAGCCTGTCAGCACACATTTTCTCAAAGAGCCTAATGAATGAGACAGCAGACTAGCTGAAAAAATCAGCTCTGACTCAGTCACTGAATTACAGGCTTGGGTGTGAGTGTATCACTGGCAGTGTAGATGGTGAATTAATACACATCAGGAAAACAACAGAACTGCAACAGCATCTCTGGATAAAATGTTTTCCTGCAGAAAGATATCTGTATTCACACTAATTCAGAACTGTAGCATTGCAAATTCGATTTGTATTTCTATATGAATAAAATCAATTAAAACACATGGAGTCATATCATGATCTTTAAATCTTCCTTCTACTTTGTTAATTATTTGTGATAATTCACAGTCTAACCAACTAGTTCAATCTTTCCCATTTTCTTGATTTCAGTAAGATGCAATTAACTTCTTTCGGTGTCTTCAGCTCATAGTCAGTCCTACAGATATCAGACAGACTGAAAAGAAGCTGTATCTTCTGTATATTTTGGAAGTATGGAAATTTTTACAGTTTATCCTGCTGTACTCCTTATAATTAATGACTTTATAATCCTGCATCCCATGGTTTAATCCTAGAACTGGTTTGGTGTGTGCACACGTTAGCCATGGCAGGTCAGGGCAGCAAGGAAGCCACGTTCCTGGCAGCACCAAGGGGGGGACTGGGGAACCCCCGCTCGGCCGCTGCCTGTGAATGCTGGGGTGCAGGGGGCTGGCAGCACCTTGTGTGTGGTGGACAGGCTCTGCCAGCCCCCCGGGGCATTTTAGCCTCCGGATGATTCACTGAAGTCTGGTGGTAGCTGCAGGGGTACCCCGAGGATGAGAGGGCTGATGGCACCAGCCACCACTGCAGAGGGCTGCATACGGAGAGCAGGGCTAAGGGAATAACCTGGTGCCACACTGAACTGGTGGACAGGCATCATGTGCACGAGTAGAGGAATGCTGCGTAAGAGAGGTTCAGAGGTGGGCTCTTTGAAGAGCCCAGTAAAACAAAGGAGGGATCCAGGGTAGTTTACATGCAAATGGACAAAAAATTTCACCAAATGGAAAATAAGTTAAGATACTATTCTGGGGTAGGGTGAGAAGCAAAATGTAATACAATGCAAAGTGTGTTAACAGGCTGTTCTAGAAAAGTATTTAAAAATAAGAGGTTCCAGAAGTCAGTCATCAAGCTGTTCACACTGCTAACCTACACAACCACATGATGCTATTACTGTTAACCTCATCTTCCCTCCCCCTCTTCCTTCCTAATGTTTCCTATACTCCTTGCATCTTGTCTTTACACTAAAAGAACACTCTGGGAAGGGACTGTACTTGCTTTCAAGGCAACACCAGAGCAAGGCCCAAGCCTGAATGTAGCCTCTGGGGACTCCCACACCGAGGCATACTTATACCCGAGCCCACATTAAGACACAGATTCAGATTTTTTCTTTGTTCTACCATCCTCTTTGAGAGCATGACACACAAGAAAAAACTATTTAACAATGCTCCTGCTGCAGACTGCTAACTAGCCTATTCTTTCTCCTTGTCATCCTTAAGACAACGTTGCAAATTCTCTGAGCTGTGTTGAACTTCAGCATCCATTTCAAAGAGCAGACACACTTCTGACATTGAGCTGGCTGGCTAACAGCTTAACTTTTGTTGGCAGATGCACCAAAGTTCAGATCTAAGAGATGTTCTGTGGGCAACTGCCTGTTTATTTGCTTTCCTAGACACGTGGTTGAACCACACTGTACATCCTGTGCTTATGAAATTCCAGCAGGGTTGTATCACAGTACCTACCACTAGAATGTGTGATTTACACCACCTACAAACTGCAACATCTCAAGATAAACCTGCTCCTTATAATGAAGATCCAGATAACTATGGTTCTCACTACCTACAATGCTTTTTAAGATCACTGGGTTTTAAAATAGCTGGGATTTTACAGGACACAATGTGAGATGTTTTTTTAAGACAGGCTGATATGAGAAAGAGTCTCTTGTCCCCCTGCCCATCTCTCACATGCGTGCTAAGCACGTAAGAACCTTGGGATTGCTTCTACACAAAAGGCTGCAGGTCTTTTGTTTTCTCATCTTTCTCCAAACCAGCGAGGTGAAAAGCAGTTGCCAAATGAGACGCATATTAGCTACTGCTGTGCCCAAAGCCATGAGCTTAGGGGAAACCCAGAGCCAAGGCTGAGCTGGAGAAAGTTTGGTCTCGACTGGTCAAACAAGCTGTTGAAATCTTTGGCCTGGTTATCACAGCTTGCATCCCATGCCCCTTCTCCTGCCTGCCCTTCCCCTCCAGCTGCTTGAGCACTGCTGGCCAGCAGCTCCTGCAGTACCAGTGGTGGGACAAACTCCAGGCCAAAAGACCTCCTCCTTGCCCACACAGAGGGCCTGATCCCTAACAATTCCGTGGGCTCTTGCTAGGCTCCTTGTCTTTTCTCCTCTTTCCACATAAAGCAAGACTCAGAGGACAGGGGAACTGTATGGATTCCCAGATGAAGCTGCTGAGATCCACTAAGCACTGGCCAAGTGGTTCTGTCCATATATGCACGTTGGTGAATGCAAGTAAGTTCGAGGTGGTCCTGTCCCCCAGTTTATGAGTGAGAGTGAACTGGATTTCCTGCTTTAACAGCCTTCCATTTTCAAAGGTGATTAATGATTCTGAGCACCCAGCTGGAGTCACCTGGCAGAGCATCTGCTTGGAACACTGGAGAGGCCCAACACCTGGAAATCACATCCTTCAAAGGTATCTCCAAGCAGTGCTTCTCTAAATTGTCTCAAGCCTGATTCAGAACCCTTTTGCCAACCTCAGCTGAGCTTAAATCAAAAAGTCAGACTACTAATTTTCATAGCAAACACAAAAATTTAAATGGTGCAAACCGGGTATTTAAATTTTTCTACCTCAGCTCCGGAAGTGCTTATATTCATTACAGGCCGGAAAGTAAGGTCTAGTTCCCTGAGTTAGTGGATGCTTTCAGTTTCCAATAAAGTCAATAGGAATTGTTCACACTCTACATGAAATACAAACTTTTAGCAGCAAGAAGAAAATACAATGCATGAACAACATTAAAAAACTTTTGGTGCCTTATTATCTTTTCTTCTACCAGCTACTCACATGAAGTTCAGGCTATTGTTTTTGATTTGAATAGTATTCCTGGTCTTCTGAACTGCAAATAGTTTATAATTAAAAAAAATAAAATCAATGGTTACTTGTTTTATAATGTACTGCTGTCAGTGATGGAAAGGACTACAGTGGTTTCTATAATTATTAATTCTTCGAAATAATATACCTGCTCCAGTATCCAATTAATCTGGTTATTAATCAAAGCCTTCTTTGTAAACTATCGAAAGAGGCTAGATGCTGCAGATTATTGTGTGCTGTATTTTTAGGTTTTCCAGTTTGATTCAAAACACACTAAAAGAGGGGCCCCATAAAATAACCATCTAGAGACAGTCCATGGCAAACATCCAGAAACTATCCTTAATGGAATGGAGTTAGCATGAGCTGAGATCATTTTTTAGCCTTGGGGAAAAAAAATGAGGAGAGATGTTTTTAAGAAGAGATTTCCAAAGGGATTATGAATTGCTCTTTGCAAACAATACAGAGGATTTCCAGTATGCATTGTGCTTTTGCCAAGAACTGTGCCTACAAGGGAGCCAATCAAAGTCCTCTTGTATCTAATGAGGAGGGGGAAATCATGATGGGGAAAGTCCCTTAATGACAGAGGATAACAGCTGTTTGTAGAGGAGACATACCGAAAACTTTGTCACCGAGGAATCTCTTAAAACATGATTTTACTTATCTGAGACATTATTAATTGAATAAGCATTAGCAGTGAAGCACATATGTGGGAGAGAAACCGAAAATCTTATTCATGGGACTACTGAAATGTTATCTTTTTCCGTAATTTGGAAGACAGCAGAGGTACAGAGCTAAAGTAATAAAAAAAGATGTGGGCTTTGGAATCTCATCAATCTTTAAATCAGTGTAGCATTTGTCCCGAAGTTAGACCGACATGTTATACGAAACACAGAGAGAAAATTGAACAGACAGAAATCTTGATACAAAAGGGTTAGTTTTCAAATACGGTCTCCTAATGAACAGTCAGACCCTCATCTCGAAGTGGTAGTATTTTTAAATGAATCCAAAAATGGGGTCTTCGTTTTTTGTCTTACGAAAACGTCGGAGCACACCCCGGCAACTCCGTGTTGCAGGTACCTCCTGTCCCCGTGCCCACACTCAACCGTCTGTCGCCACACAGTTCGCTCAGCTGGCTGGGGCTCTGGCAGACTCCACTGTTTCTGTTTGCTAAACAAATGCATCTTACGCACTTCGGTTGCAGATGAAAAAAAATTATGAAACCAGGCTTTTAATGTAAAACCGACTTCTAAAAAAAAATTACGTTAACGATTCCATGTAAGGAACCTAACACGTCTTCCTGAGGGCTGTGCCTCCAAATCCTAGCTTCCTGCTCTTTTTATTCACCGTTTGACAAGGAGTTCTTTCCGCCCTGCGCCGGTTCCCAGCTCCGCGCCGACGGACCCCTCAGCGCCGGCACCACCGCGGGCGTCTCCGGGCCGCGCACGTGCCGGGCCCGCGGGCGGCACGAGGCGCGCCGTCCCACTCGCGGGGGTGGGGGGTAGGAGGCGGTGGCGGCGTGGGCCGATCCCCGCGCGCTTTCAGCCGCCACGCCCCTCCCTCCGCGCCCGGAATGGTCCCTCCCCCTCCGCCCCTCCTCGCGCCGGCGGGGGCGAGACGCGCGAGCGGGCAGAGGGAATCCCTCGGTGTCCCCTGGGCGCGCTCTGCTCTCGCGAGACTTGTGCCGCTCTCCGCAGTGCTGACTGGCGCCAGGCTCTCGCGAGAGCAGCGCGGTTCCCACGCCTGGGCTGTTGTGTCTGAGGGGAGAAGCCCGGGCCCTGAGTGGGCGGCGCGCACCGCCCTCCCGCCCTCCCCGCGCGTGTCTCGCGGGCTCGCGCACGCGCGTTCTGGGCCGCGGGGAGGGGGGCGCTCTCGCGAGAGTAGGAGTTTTGGCGAGAGTTTGTGGAAGATGGCGCCTGTTGTGACAGGGTGAGTGCGGGGCGTTCGCGGCGCCCGCCGGAGTCGCCGTCGCCGGGGGCTGCCGGGGCGA
>VZTD01004963.1:161437-318173 GCA_013397725.1 Rhagologus leucostigma | reverse complement strand
CCCCCGGGCTCCCCCGGCCACGGACCGGGAGCGCTCGGACAAAGGCTTTTGCTGCTGTGTTTGTAAGTTGAGCGCGGTGCCCCAGCGCCCCTCGCACGGCGGGGCCGGCCGGGGCCCGGCCCGGCGCTGTCACTCGGCGGCGGAGCGCTCCCGGTCGCGCCGAGCGCGGGCGAGCTCTCCGCCTCTGCTAGCAGGACACCCGTTTCCTGAGTCTGGGCGACTGATGTTCCCTTTCTCTCCTCTCTGCACACCATTCCCTGGGCTTTGTTGAGTTTTAGCTGCCTTCTTTCAAATGCTGCGGTGCAGGGAAGGGTAGCAGCCTCCCTACCCCAATAAGCCATGCTGGATCATAATGAATGGTAGTCTCCATCCCTTTCAGCCACACTGGGTAATACTTAATCATGGCTAGCCAGCTGCAGCGTGTGTCACTGTAATAAGTGACACCCTCTTAGCCACCTACAGCTGATGAATAGTAACAGATCCACTGTGGTATACAGCACGCAATCACACCTGCAGTGTTACATTGCACGTTGCCATCCTCGCCACAGCTTGATTGCTGCTGCTTATTTTAAGTGCCGTGTCCTTAATTTTGGGCTACGCTGAGTGCGTGTGACTTCTCTCTAAGTGTTGAGGGAAGAGACAGTCAGAAGAACAGGCTGTTTTTATACTCCACCTGTTTGTTCCAAATGAAATTTTGTCTGGTTAAAGTATTTCTATGTCTTTCTAAAAAGTGGACCTTATTTTAAGATTTCACAGTGTGTCCGTGACCTTCTGTCTTCCCTGTGGGATTATATTGTCTACAGCATTGGCTCTGTGGTTAGAGAGCAACAGCCTGCTTGGGGGTGGGGTGGAGTTGGTGGTTGATGCTTTTGTTCTTGTGGAGAAGGTAGCATTATGGTATTTTGTTGTTTTGTTTGGCTGCAGTAGTGTTTCCAATTCCTGACTCTTGTTTGTCAAAAAATAAATCGGAGCTTTTGCTTGATTTCTCTCCCCATGAAGGCATCTTGTGGCTGATACACAATTTCCCGATTAAATGTTCTTTAGGGAAGCTGATTTTGTTTGTTATGATTCCTGGAGTGTACTGTTTTAGAGGTTGGAGTTGAAAGAAGGGAACAAATGCTTTTAAAGTTTGCTATAACTATTAGCCTGTGCTCTAGTTAGCAATTAAGTTTTTCCACGTTTCTGTTAGTTTACTCATCCGAATATTTGGGCTCCATTTCCTTTTGTTTATTGATTATTACAGGTTTGTCAGAAGTGTTGTCATGTTTGTGACATTACTTTTATCCTTTTCAGACGTCTGTTAAAATGTTGACAAAACAACTGTAGATTATTTTAAAAACAGTGATCAGATAATCAGAGCAGTAGAAAAAAATACTGTTTTAACAAGAGTGAAAAAATTGTTTGTAGTTTAGGATTTTAATTCTACATTTATTGTTTAAACCTGTAAGTCAAATAATTCTCTGGAAAAATAGTTTTGTTTTCTTATTGTTAAATACTTCCAGTGTAGGTAAAATGAAATATGCTAACTGTTGTTAATGTTATAGTTATATTGCATGAAGGAGCCTGATTTTTTTTTTTTTTTTTTTATTACATGACCTGTGTTTGGAGTATGGCTCTGATACTGAGTTGTCTGTCTGTATTAGGATTAAAAGCTGATGATTCTCTAGTAGCTGATTTTTTTTTTTTTAAATAGTATAAGGAGTTTTCTTTCTGGACTGTTCTGTAAAAACTTACTTGGACAGGGAAAAAGAAGTGTTTGAAATTAAAAGCAATGACTGAAGAATGTAATATGCAAATCCTGCGTTGTGTTTGAATGGGCATCACATGGGCACTGAAACTTTGAGGTAAAGCTTATGGCTCTTTTGCAGTCAGTGTTACCTGAATGAAAAAGCTATTTTTTTTTTTCCCCTGTGAAAACTGTATGCCTAAGCTTAAATTATGGTACATAGGTTTATGTAGTGTTGGAATGGAATAGTAGGAATTTACTGCAGCAGTTTTGGGGGGTAGTCAGCGTATGTTACCACTTTGTTGTTTGCAGCATGTGGCACACTTGTGCTGCTGCCTCACAAGGAGGGTTTTGATTAAACTTGCTCATATGTACAGTGTGACAGCCTGAACTGGATGGTGTCAGAACCAGATACAGTGAGAAGGTAAACAGAAACATGAGACAAGTAACTTAAAATGAATTACTATTCACAACTATTATTTAAAAGAAGTGGATAATTTATAGCTGGGATTATAGGATAATATTTTGGGGTTTTGTGGAGTATTTTTGGTTTTGGTTGTGAACAATTTAGGGAAATACCATTTTAAGACGACAAAATTAATGAAAATGTGCTTCTTTAATTATATAACAATTTGAGTGCAGACCACTTGGTTTTAAATAATTGCTGATACTGCAAAAATACCTGTAGGCATAAATTAGTTTGAAAATTGCTCTGCTAGGTCTAATAAAGCCATATGACAGAGAAAATCTCTAATGCCATGAATTTAATTTTGTAATTTTAAGGTGACATGAAGTATGGAATGGTGTCTTCTCAGTAGCCTGGGATGACCTGATCTTTAAAATACTAGAAGCCAACTTAGAGATGGGAGATTGAAATAATAAATAGTAGGCATTGTCTTGAGTACTCTATTACCAGTGAAAACCTCTGTAATAGCAGTATACAGTATAACATTTGGATTATTTTTCAAACAGGTTGAGAAGCCTTGAAAAAGACAAAAATAACTTGAGTAGGCTTGTTGCTGGTATGATGTTTTCCATAGGCACTGTACAGTAGAAAATTGTTTTAGTCATACTTTTCTAAGTAACAAGCTATTCAAGTTCCATGTCTGAATTAGTCATCCAGGAGTTCAGTGGTTATGAGGGGTTTCCTGACCCAGAATGCGTAATGATTTAAGGGTAAGGGAAGACTCATGAGATCTGTGACGGCACAGGAGAATATTTGGCATCAGTGCTGTGAATTTTAGTGCAGTGGTGTAGATGTGACAGCCATCTGGTCATTTTGTTGCTTTGTTTTTAATGAGAACTATGAAAAAACTTGTAGGAGGTTTTTGAAAGAGGGTGCTGCTTTGTGGAGCTCTCCCAAGCACGAGGGCAAGGGAAGAGAAGTTCAGAGATGAAAGTATAACGGTTTATCAGAACTCTAACATCATCTACATCCTGATTAGTAATTTTAGAATGAGGGCATTGACCAGTGAGAGTCTTGAAGTAGAGAGTGAAGTGGATGCTGCTCAAGAGATGAGGCGGGGGAGGACTTGTGTGGTCTGGCCATAGGTTAATAAAAGCTGTCGAGAAAGGAATGTTCATAAGGGTCAATTTTGGATCTTGAAATATGAGAAAGAGTGCTTCACTATTTCAGGTGTGAACTTCTGTGGTCACTGGTAAAATTTCAGGTACTAAAGGGTTATCTTAGTGATGTGATGGGCATTGCTAGGATCTCAACACCAGGTTATTTCTAGGACCTATAGAGAACCTAGATTTGAGGGCTAATGTTCAATTAAGTTCAGGACTTGCAGTAGTGGAAAGGAGACTGAAGCAATGGTAGAATGAGTAAGACCTGTGTGTTGTCTGTGCTGATACTGAGCTGATAGTGAGGCATCAGTATGGAGAAAGACTCAAGCTGGGGTGTTGACTTGGACAAGCGCAGGAGATAGGGAGTAGAAAGGATATTTCTGATTGATGGCAGGGAGTTCGTAGTTGAATTTGAATCCTGGCCCTGGACAGAATGAAGACTAATGGAAAGGGATGCAAAACAAAAACCTATGAAGTGATTAATAAAATAATACAGGTGAATGAGGAGGCTCCTTCAGGAGGATACAGTGAAAGAACAGTTAGAATGATAAGGGATGAATCATGAGAGCAACAATGCCAAGGAAATGAGGGGAGAGTTATTTCCGGGAAAGAAGCATTGCTGGTAGTCTTGGGTGATTGACGGGTCTAGGAAGATAAAATTACGTATTGATTCTGAGCCTCATCATAGGGTTAGGCTGCAAGAGATGTTAGTCAGAATGGTTTCAGTGAAGCTTAAGGAGTGGAAACAGGATTACGTAGACTATAGGACTAGAATTTATGGATGGGTTCTTCAGGCTACAGTTTTTACTGTCACTGAAGGTTTAAACAGTGCTTATTAAGATTTGAGTAATAGCATAACTACAGCTATTGTATTGTCTATATGCACCTGATGAGTGTTAAAGATTGGGAAAAACTCGTTTACAATCAAATGAGTAGATGGTTTTGTGTGACTAACATTTAAATTGTTATCAAGGAGGATGAGCTGTCAAGTCAGACTGTTGGGAAATCCTTGTGAGCACTATATTCTTGAAGGAGTCTTCTGAAATGCTGGCAAAATCCTTTGTAATTTCAGGAGGAGCAATTTCATGAAGTTAAGGTCTTAATTTGGATTTTATTTGCTTTCACTGTTTATTCATTGTGTTAAGTAGCTCTCTTGTTGTTTGACTTATTCTGGTTGATAGAGAGCACAAAGAAAGTTTGAAAATAATCTTTCTATAGCTTGATTTCTCCAGAAGTAATCTGTAGGCTATTGTATTTGGCATAGTGTGTGTGCTTGTTCCAGCCAATTAAAAGTCAATATCCTTTGCTGATACCTCTTTGCAGAAGTAGCTCTCTTTTAAGTATTGTTCCATAATATGAATTGCGTAATGATCATGGTTTTGTCAATGAAAGTGAGTTTCTTTCCTCTGACTTGCTAATTTCTATTTTGCAGTAATATTTCGTTTTAGGACTGTTTTTCATTCTTTTCAACTCCAATTTCTATGTTTAAAAATACTGTGAAAAGAAGAGCAAGTAGCCTATAAGTATGTATAGAGTCTTCCTAAAAGACTTGTGGTGCCTTCACAGGTAACAATTTCAAAGAAAGGTTTTATAGTTACTAATTCATTTTTGCTGAAGATTATCGTTAAGGTGCAATGCATACCTGTTCTGTGCTATGTTTGGTTTTTGATAAACTTGAAGAGATAGGTTATAGTTTGGATTTGTAAAATACATATTCAAGACAAACAGGTATTCCATCTTATGCAACTCATTAGAATCTCTCTTGGGATGAAGAGTGTAATTTCTACACAATATTAGTTTGACATTTGGAGAGCAAATCATGTCAGCGGAATTCTGAAGTTTCAGGACATCAATTTTCTGTGTTCGTAGTACTTGCAACCCTAAATTCTTTGGATGTTAATTACAAGCACATTATTAACTGACCTGTATGGCACTAATGTGCTGAAATACTGCCTCCCAAGAGCATTTCACAAGGAAGGTGTATTTTTAAGTGTTTTTTTTTTAAGTTTGTTATTTCAGTATTTTTAAAAATTGAGCAGTTGTGTATGCCTGCTTTTATAGAATTACTTATTTTTTTCTTTTGTATTTAGGTGAAGAAGAGAAAAAGGTTAAATGTCACTAGCTCTATTGTCAGATTAAATCTTAATTCTGTTGACAAAAGTGGATATGCCTTCTAAGTCTATAGTATTTCAAGGCAGTTTTATAATTATAAATTATAATTCTATTCTTGATCTTAGTGAACTGCCGTTATGTTTATGTGGAAATGCTTATAGCATTATAATATTATACACTTCATACTTGAACATAATTGCATTAATTAACAATTAAGATTATATGAGGTAAGGAAATAATACAGAATTATGGTTATCTCTTGTAATGTAAAAATTCAGAAAAGGAAACAGCCAGTGCACTTCTTTGAAGAAGAAATTATTAATAGAAGCAGTTTCCATATCCCTACATTCTTCCTGAGTCTTGGAAAAGTAAGGGCTAAACTTAGAGTTATCTCATTTCCTGGGGTTCTACTTATGTGGTGTTCTTTACTCATAATTTGTGTGTGTGTGTATGTGTTTTGTGGTTGATACCTTTTACAAAAAAAGTAACCTTTACAACCTGAAGAAACTCCTTTGTCACCTTTGCTATGTCACATCACAGCCATTTTTCAGAGCCTGTTTATACTGTTTAAAAAATTTCATTTTCTGAAAAATACTTCATGCTCTTCGACTGCACTTTAGTTATCCAGATGGTGACATATGGCCGTGTATCTTCTTGCTCTTATGCTTGTAAATGCATAAACTACATATTTGCAGTGGTAAACTTTTTTACCAAGAAAGAAAAGAACGTAAGGGTTTCAGTATGTAAAGTGTGAGAAGTCTCTTGATTAAGCTTGCATATTTTGATCCTTACAATAGACAGAGACTATTTTATATATTTTAATATTATAGATATAATAAAATTATATCTATGATTTAAAATAAACAGAGATGAAGGTAAACACTATTTTTGTTAGTATTTTTATTTTTAAAAGCCTGACTGATTATAAAAGTTTACTATAAGATGTAATTGTTACAATGTTTTACTATTTGAGTAATAAGATTGTTTAATGAATGACATGCTGCTGGGACATGGTTTGTTCTCTCTAAAGCAGTCTGAACGCTTCAGTTGATAGCACATGTCTTCGGGAAGCTTGTGAGGCTCTTTTCTGAACATGTCTTTTTATGTAGATAAGTCTTGAAACATTCGTGTTGAATTGAAGTATGTATTTCCATAGTTATTTAAACTAAGAGAGGCCCTACGGCGTGATCTTGGCTAGGTGTGAGGCTGGGCAGTCACCAGACATGAAATTTAACAAGGGCAAGTGCCAGGGATGGGGCAGCTGTGGATGTACATGGGCTAGGGGATGGGAGGCTGTAGGAAGGGACCTGGGCATCCTGGTCGACAGAAAGCTGAATGTGAGTCAGCAGTGCCCTGGCAGCCAGGAGGGCCAACCATGTCATGGGGTGCATCAGGCACAGCATCACCAGGCAAGGGAGGGGATTGTCCTGCTCTGCTCTGCACTGGGATGGCCTCACCTCGAGTGCTGGGGGCAGTTTTGGGCACTACAATGTAAGAAGGATCCAAAGGAGCACCGTGAAGATGGTGAAGGGTCTAGAAGGGAAGCCATATGAAGAATGACTGAGATCATTTGTCTTGTTCAGTCTCGAGGAGACCAAGAGGAGACCCATCACAGCCTACAGCTTTGTCACAGGGGGAAGCAGAGGGCCAGACACTGATCTCTTCTGTGGTGACCAGTGACAGGACCCAAGAGAATGGCCTGAATTTGTGTCAAGAGAGGTTTAGGGTGGATATTAGGAAAAAGTTCTTCACCCAGAGAATGGTTGGGTGGTTGAACAGGCTCCCCAGGGAGGTGGTCACAGCACCAAGCCTGGCAGAGTTCAAGAAGCACCTGGACAATGCTTTCAGGCACGTCATGTGATTCTGGGGGTGTCCTGCGCAGAGCCAGGAATTGGGCTTGATGATCCTGGTGGGTCCCTTCCAACTCAGGATGTTTTATGAGTCTATGATTTTACATGCTTCACTTGGACAACATGAAGATCATACAGTGGTTTTGGTTATGCTATGACTTTTCTTCATTTGTTTCTTACTCAGGAGCAAGAACTTATCTCCGTTTTATTGCATTACATGAGTGACTTACTGTAAGCAGTGCTATTTCATCAGTGCCTTGAAAATCCAGAACACTTTCTCCAATAGGCAACAAGCTGTATTGGCAACTAATAATTTTTAACTGCTCTGTGTGAGATCACACCTTCATTTAATTTTTCTACTTCTCGTAGGTTAGATTAAAGGGTATATACTATAATGGATCCTAGTTAGTGTTTTGGTTATTAATCTAATTTCTTATAATTATTTGAGTAGAGGAATGAACACTTACATTTTTTCCTTTATGAGTACAGGCAGATATAGACATTTTCTGAATGTGCCAGAAAAAATGTCTTTCTGCTTTTATTCTTGGTAACATTGCTTGGTCTGTAGGACATTTCATCTGCACTTTGTTTTTTTCAAAGCCGTATTTGTGGTGTATTTCCAGTGTGTGGTGCTTTGGGAGATTACCAGGAAAACTTGGTATCAGAATGAAACTTCATCAGGCTGCCGTGAAATTCAGAATTTTCCAAGCCTGAAAGAGGGAACTAAATTGTGCAAAATACTGGTTCCTAATTTTTTTCGAACCATAGAAACTGCATGGAATAAAAGACACTCTTCAGAAAATACCTTGCTTTCCTTTTCCTGGCAGCTCTTTTTTTCACTCTGTAATTTAATTTTGTCTAGGAGCAGTGGCAGAGAATCTGCAGGCAGTGTTTGCAAGTTGTGGGTTAGGAACTGCCAGTGTAGAAAATAAGGTTAAAGTTGTTTGCTCAGCAGAAGAATTTGTGAAACTAAGCTTTTATCAGTTATTGATTGCAGAGGAGGTTGTCTTGGTAAGGGGTGTTACTGCTTTCACTGATGATCTTACATAAAGGGAGCTTCAAAATAAAGGTCTAGAGTCTTGGAGGTGCTTGTGCACACTCTGAGTTTATGCCATTGTTGAAGAGTTCTAAGGCCAGGCAGAATAAATAATAATTAGCCTTACTCAGTTATTGTTGTTGTTCCAGCCATCTTCGTAAAAGCTCTTCATGTCCTGAACATGAAAAAACAAGCACAAAAAACCCAGTGACTTGCCGAGGTCAAACAGAGTCTGTGGAGAGGTGGAAATAGAATTACTGTCTCCTGCCTCTGTTCTCGTACTTGGTGTAGTTATGGGGTGTTTGCTGGGTTTTGACAGATGACATCATGTTTTCTCTCTCAACTGTGGCTATAAAAGCTGGTCAGGAGAAATCAAACTTCCTTAGGTTTTTCATCTGCTTAACAGAAAGGTATGGTAAAGAAGACTTGAGTGACTGTATTCATCATTAATGTGTTTTGGTCATAGTGGGGGATATTAGAGTGGACACTAGAGAGATGCTGCTCTAACATAATTGAGACAGATGCAATGGTTGGGGCATGACCAGTAGTTAAATGTGCCATGTAATAAAATGAAGTGGTGCTACAGTGTGCTGTTGCCATGTCTTTATACTGTGGGAGAAATTATTCTGTATAGGTACTTATCTTCAAAATTGAAAATATTTCACTGCTTTCCAAGTCTGCCACCCAGCTCTGGTTTCAGTAGCGAGTGTCAGAATTCAGAAAAGAAAAAGCTTTGGTGAAAGACTGCTGTTGTTCTGCATGTGTGTGCTTCTTTTCCTACTCTCTTAGTTTTGTAGTAGATATACTGTGACAACTAGTAAAATCCTCAATAAAGTAATATCTCCCAGAAGTTGTGGGGATATATCAAAACTATTTTGGACATGCCTTTTTGTCCAAGTATTTTTCTGGCCAAATTTTTTTCTTCTGCTGTTCAGTACTTCTTTGTCAGCATTGAGTCCTGGGGTGTTGTTGGTTTGCTGTGGTTTGTTGAGGTATTTTTGTTTTGGTTTGGTTTTTGGTTGGTTGGGGTTTTGTGTGTGGTTTTTTGTTTGTCTGTGGGGTTTTTGTTTGTTTTTTTAATTTTCCTTTGCATTCCTTTTTTTTTTTTTTCATTTGGTATTGCATGGTTGATGTTGCTTTTGGTTTGTTTTGTTTATGTGTGCATTACAAATTTCCATTAATAAGTCATGCAGAGCAGTTAAATCAAAATAAGTATTCAGGATCAGGCTTCCTCTTTAAAAGAGGCTTGTAGCTACTCGATTGCATTGTGACAAACTTTCAGTCAGCACACACGATACGGACATGGAATTCTGATCATAATATAAAAGTTTAAGGGATCTTTGTATAAGTACTAAATTTACAAGAGTGCCCTCCTCTATTGATTGTTTTGCTGTTGATTATAGAGGTAAATGTGTCTCTTAGTTTGTCTGTAAGAGTGATAGAAGAATGTGTTATGGAGAGAGAAAAAAACATGCAGTTCTCTAGAGCTAAAGTAAATTTTTTGCTTAAGAGTCACCTGGAGCAGGAAAGGCATGGAAACCTATTCTGGTGATCTATTTTAATTAATAATATAGATGTTGGCCAGGCTTATGTTCAGTTTTGATAATACAGTAAATAAGATTAGTGTTCCCAGTGCTTACATTTAGATAGCAGCACTCTCAAAATACCAAGAACTGTGTTAAAACAAGTGTGAGAACTATGCCAAAACAAATGTCAGAACATTCTGCTTTTTTTTTTTTGCAATCGGCAAAATACCTGTATTTCACAACAGTTAGCAGGCAGAACAAAGGAGTTGTTATGAAACAATGTTTAAAAAAGGTTTTACTGAGTTTTACTCCCAATCAGCTTGTTGAAGTGATAAATCATACCTCAAATGGTAGCAAAGGAGAAGTAGATGAGGCCTTTACGGTCATTTGTGATTGTTAAAGACTACTAGAACGTGTAGGGTGACTCTTGTTACTGGATCCCTTGTGCTGTAAGAATAGTAGTTATTCTTTTTGACTGGCTGCATCTGCATGTAGCTTTTGAGACTGCAGTAAACAAAAAGTGACCTCAGAAGATACGCAGGATGTACCTCTCAAGACAGAGTTTGAAGCCAATCCTTATGTGACTGTTCCTTCAATGTAGCCTGAACTTCCATATGGAAATGAAATATATAAGAAGAAAAGCTCTGGGCATATCCCTTGTTTTTCCAATGTTTCTGGTTTCCGTGGTTTTTCTGGCAAAAAATCTTAACTTTTTTTTGATTGTTAAATACTTAGTAAATAATCAGAAAAACTGAACTGACCTTACTGCCTTACTGTCTCACCGTATTGCTGGATGGCACTTAGAGTTAGCAGTAGACTGGTTAGACTTGTCAGTTTGCATAGTCATGAAAGTTGTATTGCATCAGGTTAAATTTAAAAGTTTATCTTTTTCAGTTTGACTAGTTCGCTAAAAAAAAAACAAACCAAAAGCAACAGAAGGTATTAAGCAGTTATGAATATTCTATCTGTAGAGATACGAGACTTCTTCACTTACTGGAAGTTTTCCTTAGTGCTTATTCTGCATAGGATTCAAATTATGGGTGTCGCTGTTGGAAGTACTCAGCAGATTCTACTGGTGGCACTTCTGATATTTTCTTTGTTGTGTTCAGTATTCTCCTACCTAATGGCCCCGATTGTAGAAGATTTTTTTCAGTAATGATATTACATTTTTTTAAGATGAAAAATACTTTTCTGCCATTGTACAAATTGCATTCCTAGCTAGTATTTTCTCTTTTTTTGTTTTGACATCAGTTGAAAAACATGTATAGCCACTGCTTGACATTCCTTTCCTCTGATTCCAGTTTAGATCTGGTCAATTCTGCTTCCTCTTGTTACATCTAAAGCATACTGAAATAACACAGGGTATTGTATTTTGCTTGGTCTTTTCAATTGTGTTCTCTCCTGAATTTTGTGAGCAACCCTCAATTAGTTTTGCTTCTGGATCTCTTTTTTTTTTTTCTCTTTAATTATATTTGATAGAATAGCACACCAGAATACTTTGCCTGTTTTTTTTTTTTCCTGTGGAGCTTCTGTGTAAGCCCCATTCTCTTTGTTCCTGGGCAATCCATGTTCACTTGTGTTTGTCCAGAGCAGTACTTTCAGACTACTTCCCCACAGTGTTGTTCCTTTTTCCACCTAAATTTTGCTGTTACTAGCTCTGTAAGGCTTGTGGTGTACTTAGAGCATCACCACCACCGTTACCTACAGAGCAGGGAAGTCACTGTTGCTACTCAACAATCTAACAGCTATGTGTTTTAAATCAAGTCCAAACCCTGTTGCTTACTTTTTGGAACTTGAAACTGTGCTTTATCAGTGTCTTTGATCATGAGAGGGGATGTCTAATAAGCACTTGCATGCAACTTGTCTCCCCTCTTAAGAACAGATGAGGATTGGAGAGAAAATCTAAAGAATTCAAGAACCTGAGATATCTTGTGTGACAAAAGACAAAACATTGATAGAGAGAGAGAAGACTAAAACTTAAGTTATATTGGTAAATTCAAAGAAAGATCCAGTCTTGCTATTGCGAAGGCAGGAAATATATTTTGGGAGGGGGAAGAAGACATAGTGAAGGATCACTTTATTTGGGAGGAGTTTCATTTTTTGCTTTTACCACCCTTCTTTCTTTTGAAATGTTTAAATCCTCTTCATGTATGGGAAGCCACTACTATTTTTTTATCCTTTTGCTACTCCAAAGAGAATGGATAAAATAGAACTTTGAATGAATACAGACTGCAGTCTGTTGCTGGTGGCTTTGTAGGGTGTATATTGAAAGCTGTGAAGAAGCAGGACACTTTGTTCGTACTAACATGGTGTATTTCTAAAGCAACAGAACAGGGAGAAAGGATTGTTTTTGAAGTGGTGAAAGCAAACAAAATAAAGCTGAGACCAGGTTTTGAAAGCTAAATTCTGTAAATAAGCATTGCCCAAGAAGTGGTGGGTGTGTGTCTGTGTATACAGATACACTTACAAGTGTTTGTTATACAGCTTTAATATACAACTGGGATTTATATTTACTTTACAGAAAGTTTCTTCTAACATAATATGGGTTAAAAGAGCGTTGTGACATTCTGCATAAAATTTTAACTTTTCTTTTTGCCTGGTTCAGTGGTTTAATACAAGCATTTGATTTGCTTTCCTTAATACCTTTTCAGAACCCTAGAGAAATGCTATCATACTGGGGTGTCTTAATATAGGTTAAAAATTACCTGTTTGATTGAAATAGTTCTCTCCTACGCTTTTTGTTCTCATTATAGAAGGCAACTTAATTAGTGATACACGTCCTAATCTTGTCTGTTCTTGCTTCACAAAAAGCATGTATTTGAAAGCTTAATATACAGATACTCTGAAAGTAGATGTGTAACAGTGGTGCACTTTTTCTTTCAACAGTGAGCCTCAGTTTACTTTTGCTGATTAGACAGCTCGTGTAGCCCTTTGTCTAAAGCATTCTTCCCACTTCATTTTGGAACAAAATTTAGAAAGTCAAACAGGCATATCCTTTGGAAATCAGAATTGAATAATGGTTCCAGCCAGCGAGGCTAATGCGTGCAACCTTTCTCCTGTGGCTAAAGGTTTTTTCCTTTGGTAAAAGGAATCTTCAAACTATCACTCTGGCAGCACTGGTCCATAGTTGGAGAAACAGGAAGCAAACACTTAAACATTGTCCCAGATGACCATTGCTCTTTCAGTCTGTGGCGTCTTCCTTTTTTTCAGCTGCTTTCTTAATTTCTTTCTTGGAAGCCAAGAGTAGCTTCATGCAGTTCTCCTAAGAGTTGAGTCATTTATCAGCTTCTCCTTTGCCAAAGAATCTGTAATGGAATCCACTACATTTTCTCTGCCTGAGGCTGTTTATTGCATTGTCCACTTGCTTTTTACTTGCTGTCTCAGTTCTTTTGATTGCTTATTCTGTCTGTTTTCTGCAGTGTCTGTAGTTAATGGTAGCTGTTAGAAACATCTTGAGGACTCTTGAGTTCAAAGTGCCCTAGGTCTTGGCACAGTCTCCTTCCTGTAAGTAACCTGTATTCACCTGTCACTCAAGCTGCTTGCTAGCTGTTGGGTGGCATACAGATCCAGGGAGCCCTTTTAACAGGGCTCTAGGATACCTTAAAAGGATGGACTCTGGTCTTCGTTATAATACCAGCCAGGATAACTGGAGCTCTCTATACTCCTTGTTTTTGGGGGAGAATGGTGTGCTGATAATGAATATACTTCAGGTTTGTCCCAAGCTGTGCTGGCATGGCCGACCAGGTCTTATAACTGATAAAAGTATCATAGTTGAAAAGCGCTTGGGTGCCTTTCATGACATTGTTTGTGAAGTTAATGAAGATTTACTTCCTAAAGGGCATTGTGCTTTTTAGATGCCAGTCTCTGGGGGAAAACTGGAAAATCCTTTCCTTTCTAAAAAAACCCAAAAACCTAGCTTGACCTGGAAAACTCCACAGCTCCACTCCTTCGCCGCCTCCCCTCCTCCCCTAAAAAAATTACCAGTAGATATTTATTATGCTTTCCCTTAAAGTTTGCGGTTAATTTTATTAATAAGCATTTGTATTATCATGCCACACTTGACAGCTGGTTTCTGTGTGTACCTTCAGACGGCAGTGGCATTCTGTCACAGGGCTTTGGTCAGCAGCAAGCATCTGTGGCTGCTGAGCTGTGTGATTTGCAGACTTTTCCAGTGTCACTCCAGTATGAAACTGGATTTTCTGACCTGTTAAAACTAAATTTTAGTTCTGGGGTGGGGCGACTCTTTGAGGCTGATCATGTTGATGATGTGAAGTTGCCTTGGGATTTCCTTGCTCTGAACTGAAAATAGTCACAGACAGGAGAATGTTATGAGGAGGTAATGTTTAGGCTTGTATGGTTCTTGCTCTTCTTCAGCTGTCCATTAATCCTGCTGCTGGAAATGGAGAAGTGGATTGCTGGAGCCTTGGCCTGAATAAGAATAACCCTTGTGTCCACTAGCAGTGAGAGCAGAAGGCCCTGCACCCCTGGGTGGATTGTCTTAACTCTGTCCTTCTTCCTCATTTTTGCCTCACTTTGTAATAGCAGCAGGGAATGGAGAGGAATGGATGGACACTGGTGTGGAGTTGGGGAACAGAATGAACTCTCTGACGGTAGATAATGATGTGTGTATATGTGTGTGGAGGCAGTTGTCTCTTGAATTTTCTGCTGCTGCAAAGACATTGCAGAGATTTTGGAGGTGGGAAAACTAGATTTTGCTATCTCACTGTTAAAGCTTTTATCTGATTCTTTACATTTTTATTTTTTGGGATACAGAAACATTGAGTGGCTTCTCTGTTTTACACATGTACTTTTGTTTAGCTGTAGGGATGTTGTTCTTTCTCCCCCCCAAGGGAGTTTCCTGTGTATAGGGAAAAATACAAAACAGAAGTGAAAAATACCTCAGGCTTCCAAACCTATTGCTTACGTTTCACTTCTCCCACTACCTTTCTTGTCATACAAATAGTCCAGCAATCCTTCCCCTGCCCCATAGCAATACTATCTATCTAAAAAGCTAGACACTATCCTAGCAAATATGGTAGCTAACTTGGCACACCACATTATTACAACAACTTGTGAACCACTGGGGAAATAAAAAAAATTTACACAGTGCTACCCTTTTCTGGTGTTTATCTTTAACTTGCCAGAATGTTTTATTAAGCTTTTTTCAGGCTAGTAAATACAACATAACTTTGATACCTGTTCCAAGAGGTTTATAGTTACGAATAAATTCAGTGTGCAATTCATGGGCTTTTTTTGTTTAAAAATCCACTTAAGGAAGGGGACCTAAAATTGTGTGTAGCTCAACAGTTAAATTGCATTTCATAATGTGTTACTCTCACTAGAAATTCTGGAGATCCTCTGTTTTCAATCTGACTATAGAGCAAATGGTTTCTCTATTTCTTGTGCCTAGGTGAGCAGTGTGTAGGTAACATATTGTATTCAATATGAGTGCTATCTTCACAGTATTTAATCTTTCCCAGAACCATATAAAATAATTTAAGCAGTTTAAAACTGGCATTCTGAATTTCCTTCATTTGTGTCGACTGTATTTTGTGTATGTTCTCTTGTCATGTAACAGGTTTGTGGGTTTTTAGCCTCTTTAATTGTTCTATGAAAGGTAGGACTAAAGAACTTCTGTATCCAGTACACTTGTGCCTTGTATGGTGAGGAAAGTTTATGGGACAATACCATGAACGCCTGCTTCCCTACTGGGCAGTGTAGCAGTAGTAGAGCTAGGGCATATGCTTACTGTCTAACCAAATGGCAAATGCAAAGTGATCAGCTGTTGAAACAGTAGTTTCTAAATTCTGCGTTGTCTTTTTCAGTGGCATTGGTATTTTGGAAGTGTCTATCCAGCTTCCAGTTTTCATAAAACTCATGGCAACTTAATTGTCTTTAAAAGCTCTTCTTTTTAAACTTGGATAGAACTGAATTTATGGGCTCCAAAGTTATTGCAAGGATGGCTAATCAATTTATTAATTGTACTAATACAGTACTAAGCCTGGTTTGTGGACAGTGTGCCATATTTTCCAGAATGCATTAATGCTTTGGAAGAAAAAATACCATTTCTCTAAAATGCTGGATTCTAAGTGGTAACTTCTAATATAGGTTATCCCTTGATTTTCTTTAGGATGAGACTTTTTTTTACGTCATTTATCTTGGCTGCGTGGCCATCTGCATATTTTCATTCCACAGTTCAGGCTATCTGACTGTTGAACTTAAATGATTGCATTTGTCAGTTTCTCTTTTTTGGAGAGCTCAGTCTGCCATGTTTGAAGCAGCAGTGGGCAGAAATTTCAGGAAGGAAATCTCCCTATAGATTGGCATGTTCCACATATTATGTACTTGGTGGTCATGTGTTTGCAATCATTTTTAAGCTGGTCAAGTTACACTTGACGGGGTGGTAGCTGCTAACTGAAATGACAAATTTGGGTTTTTAGTACTTCGAGACACTATTGACAATTTCCTTTCCCATCTGGCCTAAATGTACTTGGAAGGATGAGACAATGTTTTGAAAAGAGGTTGGGTTCAGAGCTCAGCAGTTGGGAGTCTTCGCAACACTGCTTAGGCACGCTTTTCGTGCTGTAAAACCCTTGCAAAAAATTTGTGCCAGCACAGTCGTTATTCTGGGAAACTTGTGTTGTAGCAGTCACAGGTTCAAGATCATGCAGAAGTTAAGTGCTGTTGGATAATTTTTTTTTTTTAAATACTGGCTCCTTAAATTCTTAGAATACCTAAGTTAAGTAAAGTTTGTCTCGAAAAAACATTCTTGTTTTCACATTGGTTTCATGGTTTATAGTGTACCTCATTAAGATGCAGGGAGAAGTTTTACCAGTAATTTGCATCTGTGTGGAGTTTAAACTTGACAAACCTGAAAAGCAAGCTTCCTTGAATTAAGTATGATTCACACAATTTCAATTTTAAAAAATGGACAATAATAACTGCTTTGCATTTGTGCTCTTCGGATTTTTTTTTCTTATGAAAAATGCTGCACAAAAGCTGTTAGGGCACAGTAGGAGCATGTGTAACTATGTAAGAGAACCGTAATACTATAATACCAGAAAAAAGGATGATAAGGTGTTAGCTTGCTGACATTCCAGCCGTGTAATCTAATCTTTTTGTATGGTTATTGTAAATGTACTGTGATAAGGAGGAGTAAAAGTTTATTATTGGAGTGTCCGTTTAATTATCTTGTACAGGGATCATTGACCCAGTTATCATAACAGTTGTTGAAAGTATTATAATATTTGATGGTAGGCATTGTGGAGATTGTATTTCTCTAGCAATTTGTTTCTAAATATTTTAGTTTTACAATTATAACTAGCAATAATTAGAAGGAGCTTCTAGCTTATAAAATTTAAACAGAAACGTAGTTTTTGTTGTACCTATCCTACTTTTGTTTTTCTCCTTCAAGACAACTATTTTTTAAATGGGAATATGAATTTCTGTCTTTCCTATGTTGGAATGCTCAATTATTGCAGAGGCTGTAGCTGCAGTATAATTTAATGTCTTAGAAACTTAGAATTTAACTGTGAATTAATTCAACAACAGTGACAAAAAGTCCAAAGCTTTCAAATCTTTTAAAGCTGTTTTTCTTAAAACAGAGGCTTGTAAACTGCAGATGGAATATTATCTAGTTTTGCTCTCTATGCGAGTTATGTGACTTTAAAGGTTTAAGAATAATTTGCTTATATTAAATGCTTCCCAGTTAGAGACCTTCAGCACAAACACAGTGAAAAAGCTTAACAGTGAAGAATGGCCTCCAACTGATTTAGTTATCCTAGAAAGTTGAAAAAGAGCCTTCTAATTCTCATTCTTTTCTGGGATGTGTTTATTGCTGCTGTTTTTATATTCATGAGATGATGTATTCATAAGCTTAATTACGAAACAATACACTTGAGATTGATTAATTCTAGGATACTGACAGCTCATTTTGCAACTGTGCCCAGTTAATGTTAGTGTAACCATGTAATTCCTGGGTGATGCAAGAAAACATCTGATATCTAGGAAACCCTATAATTTTGTAATACAGGTTGGTGCCAGATACAGCTTTGTTAAAAAACATACGTATGCACAGGTTTTGTGTCATCATTTTAATCTACTGAGGAGATAAATTTGATTTGCCAATTTGGAAATTACTGTTTGCATGGCAACCTGCTTAGGCACTGATAACATATTCTCTGCTTGCATACTGATACAATTTTTGAATTGTTTTAAAAGTCTAGAATCAGTGGGTGAGACATAGTTCAGAGAAATAAGCTTATAGAACTCTAGCAGTTTACTTTTATTGAGTATAAGGAGCTGCTCCCCTATTGCATTTTGAAACTCACAGTATAGAAGTTGAAGGAAGAAGGGGAATGACCGGAGAGAGTACATACAGTAATAATACTGTGTTAAAAAAATAAAGAAAAAAATTATATTGTATAAAAAAAGTAGACTGAAAATGACTGAGTTGCTGGAGGAGGGAGATGATAGGGAACTGTCCCCATTTCTTAAAGGTGTTTTTTAGAAATGTGAAAATACAGTAAAAATATTTAGAAATGACTCTTGAAACTTGCTTTGGAGGGCTAGGCACTGCTGTCAGAGCTTACAGTTGATAAACCAAGATCAGTAAAGGGAATGTATGAACTGTTTTTGTTGGCTCTTTGCTAATATTATTATTGTTGTTGCTGTTATTGTTATTATTATTATTATTTACATTATTTAAAATAATATTAAGTGGGTCTAAACTGAAGGTAGGGGTACACCAGGTTTCTAACAGTGCCTTGGTACCAAAGTAGGAGGTCACATTCTCCTGACTGTGCCTGTTGATTGCACTGAGGTGGTCCTGGCATTCACTGGATTAGTGATTGAATCAAGGAAGTTCTCTTTCCCCTCTTTCCCCTCTTTCCCCTCTTTCCCCTCTTTCCCCTCTGTCCCCTCTGTCCCCTCTGTCCCCTCTGTCCCCAAAAAGATAGTTTTTGTTCTGCCTTACTGATTTGAATTTATCTGTGGAAAGGTCAGACAAGTGCTGGAGTTTGGTGTGTAGGGTAGGTCAGTGTAGCTGGGGGAAGCTGGCAGGCAAGACCTGTTGGGTGGTGACAAATCAGCTCAGCTGCCTCTGAAGCCACAGTCAAACTGTGAACTGGAGCAGCTGGGACACAGGCACGTTTGCTTGCCCTGACCTAGCAGAGAGGTGGGAAAGGCATTTGAGACAGTGGTGACTTAAACTGTCACAGCAAGACTTGTCAGAGTTGGTCTGCTTAAACCTTGGAGTTGTTAGTTTACTTAGCTGTCATTTTGCATTAAGTTCTGGCTGCACTTGGGGTGAGAGTCTTACAGTTATCCTAAGCTAGACTTTGACTAAGGATGTTAGTCTCTTGGTAAGATCTTTTAATTTTGTTGAAGACTTGGGTTTTGCAAGTCATTTTCCCTACTGAATTCGTCTGTGTGTTTTCTTGCATTATAGTTCTTTCCCATGAGAGTTACAGGCTTGCTTAGCTGCTCCTTCTGTGTAATCTTTTTTAGCTTCTGTTGAAGTTGAGTTTGAGGTGACCAAACAGCTTTCTGCAACCAACACGGCTGGTTTCCCTGTCTCCTGCTTCCCTGTGTTTTAGTGGCGTGCCAGATTGATGGGCTGAGTTAGCTCCTTCTGAAGGTCTGAGCACTGCAGGTGGTGCAGGGGAAGTGAGTTGAGGAGCTTGGAGTAGGGGCAGTAAGCCCCTTAGAGACAGATTAGGCCATTCTCCTTGGTTTTTTGCTCATAGGAAGCAGTTGCTGTAGTAATAAAGCTCCTTTGTTTATGAGGGTATAGGGTAAGGAAAAGGAAACGGAAGAGTGATTATCCTGTTACTTTAATAGAGTAGTGGTGAGAAATTTTGAAAGTGACCAATGACTGTCCCTGTCGAGAACCTGTTATCTCTTTAAGAGGTGTTCCAAAGAAATACATATTTGCCTTTACGGTTAATGAGGTTAGTCTGGCTTTTTGAGACTCCTCTGCCTTTGCAAGTTCAATACGGTTCTTTACCACTTCCTTATAAAATCATTCACAATTACTCCTTCTATTATATATTTTTGGCATTACAGTGAACGGTGGTGGTTCAAAGAAAACCATGAACCTTAAGTTTTTGTCCTTCTTTTTATTCACTTTTTTAAAAGTTATCTTATGTGCAGAGTATCAGTGCTTATCTTCCAGTGAAGGATGGAAATTATATTTACAGAGGAGAAACTGTTCTTTGAACACTGCAGACATTCATTCACTGAAATGAAGGTTGAACAAATCCTTAGGTACTATACTGTAGTGCTGGGTTCCTATATTGGCAGGAAAGTGGTTGAAGAAGTCTCTTCTTATATCTGATTTGTGACTTTTTTCCAAGTAATTGGGCAACAGAGATAATAATCAGTACAGTTAGTAGTTTTTCCCTCTTGCTTCCAAAAAAATTTCTTCAGACTAAATCTTATTTGCAGTTATGGGCCAACAGTAACTCTAAAAAGCACTGGTTTAGTACTCAATAGCTCTGTTCTTGCCATATTTAGAAATTTAAGTTCTTAAAAGGTAACTGCTTGTTTTTTAAGGACTTGCTGATACTTAAATTATGGTTTAGTCGGGGACATATAATCACTTTTGTAGGAAATAAAAGTCAAGTTTGCTTGTGAAGTATGTATTCAAAGGTGATGTGCAAGGTGAGATCCCGAGGAAAATTTGCTGTGTCAGATGGACAAGAAGAGTTCTAATAATTGTAGACTGAACAAAAGTCATTGTCAATGAAAGGTGTGACTGTGGGATGTTTTGTGTAGAATCATGCTCCAGACTGATTTTATGTATCACCATTATTTTAATAGTGAATTTTGTGAACTATGTGCAGGTGTTTTCCTTTTTCCAAGTATCCACTCTTTTGGTTTGAACGGATGAAGATAAAACTAATGAGCACATTCCCTATGCAGTTACAATAGCTGAGCTGAATTATACTGCATGTCAGGGACTGGGGTTCTGTTGGCATGCTGATTTTTCAAGCTAATAACTTGTTCAGTTGTTGAGGTATGTGTGTCCAAGTCTGCAGTTTCTGCTAAACATTTGAGCCAGTGTTATTAGGCAATTAATAAAAGAGAAATAATAGCATGTGAATATAAAGGAATCATAATAAATTGAGTAATGTTTTAATATGTTTCTTACATTTACACCACTCCAACATTTTGATGGCTTTTTCCTTTAAGTTGATAGTATCTAAGTTCTTTAGTATACCTGAGATCTTTGGATTACTAGCTTCTTGCTGCAGGTACCTACAGCTAAAAGGAAAAGCAAGGAAAACACATCTTCAGGTGTATGTTTAGGCACTTCCTCATTAAACAAGCTATCATTACTGACTTCTTTGCCTCACTTAGTATGGCAGAGTTGTGTGAATGCTGTCTTGATTAAAATTATGTTGTTTGGACAAGACCTTTGACTTTTGGAGTCATATACAAGTATAATGATTACTGCATGGAGTTTTTTCCAAATGTAGGTAGACTGCTAGAAAGAAGTGAATTTGTGTACTTTCTGTGAGTTGTTTAAAATTGAGCCTACTTACCGATACAGTGCAAGCTTTATTTAAATTGAAGCTGTGGTTCTGTGATTTTATGGGGATTGGAAAAGAGGACAATAATGAAAGCAATGTGGGAGGATGAAAGCAGGTCAGAGAAGGGAGAGGGAGTTTCTAATTGAACCAGTGACTTGCAGTGAGAGGGCGTGACTAAGTGAAGCAGAGCTTTTTCTATTGTATTTTTGTCAGTATTATTTGCTATAGTGCCAAAAGTGTGTACAGTGCTGTAGAGTGGAAGAGTTTTTTCAAGCACGTAACATGCTCCCTGTGTTGGAGGACTTAAATTCTTAAAGTATAGTCGGGGGCAGTGCAGAATCATGCAGTACAAAGATGTGATAGTGCATGGTTGGTGGCATTCACCCTGGAGCAGGTGGGTCTTTTTGTTGTTGTTGTTGAAGAGGGGGAATGTTTTATGTATTGATCAAAAACTGTCTGGTTTTGTGATTTCAGGGGCTGCTGTGCCCCCTACTTCCAAAGAGTCACAATGCAGTTGGACCACCCATCATTCACTCTTTACAGAGGAGAAAGGGACTTTAGGAGTTGTAGAAATCCATTGTTCATGTCCGTAAGACATTCTTGATTGGTGAGGTTTTAATTAATTTTATCTCCTTTTGTAGGATGGATAAGAAAGAGGGTACATAGTGTCAGTAGTGTTTCAAAGCCAGTTGGCTGAGATTGGTTCTTTGTATGTGAATATGAAAACTGTATTTATTTTTAAAAATGGATTCGCTTTTAATTCAACTCTAACCTTCAGGTCTTTAGACTTTTGCTATAAAAGTCTTTATAGCAATATTTGTTAAAGTATATTTGTTACCCTAATGAGAATCAGGGCTGAAGTGCTGCTGGCAGGCAAAAGTGAGAGTGAGTTGATGACTGCATGTGACTGTCAGTGCGTGTGTTCATCCTGAAGGATGAACCAGCCTGTGATGGGTGAGCTGGAAGCTGTCAGTCAGTTTGTTGACTTCATCAGCCTCAGGAGGATCATGCTTATGAACCTGGTTGTGTCTGGAGGGAGCAACAGGGGGAGATAAGTGTCATTTCTTTAGCAGTTTCTGTACCTCAGCTGTGTGATCTTTTAGAAAAACAAGACCACAGAGTGTTCAGGGTGTGAGTAGTCTTAAGGATTTAAAGACTCCTCGCTGTATGATGCAGTGCAGATAGTTAGGAACACGGGATATGCTGGGTCACATTAGACTGACTGTATGGCATTAAGTTACAACAACCTACAAAAATCAGTGGAGGACAAAAAACCAAAAAACTTGCGGGACATGGAGAGGGAATTGCCTGAGAAATGTTGATCTGCTCAGAACTTTGTGAACAATGAAGGTTGTGTGGAATTGTAGGCTGTAGAGTATAGAGTGGGTAAGAATTACTTCATCATCTGTCCTTTCTTTTGACGATATAAGCTTCTTTATTTTAGTTCTTTAGTTTGTATTTCCAATGTGGTGGTTGTTTAGTGCTGGATGTTACTGGTAGTACAGCTGTTTCTGTTTCCCATAATCAGACTTGTGTATATTGAACCCATTTTTTTTTTGGAGAAGATAAAATTTTCCTTCAGAAGGCTTTGTTTTAACCATTGGTATGGTTCATTTATTTAATATCTTCATCCATGGAAAAGATCAGTGTGAAATGTTCTGTTTGAGCATAGGTAGCTGCTTGTGTTTACTTCCATGTTAACTGAATTCTTATATACAATTATATGTCTTTTGCATTAATCTCTTAGAAATTGTGTCCTTGAGGTGTTTTGACTTTTTAATCATGTGTAAAACCTGCAGAACATCACTTTTTTGAGCTCTGCATTTCTAGCATTGACAAATCATAGCAGTGCGCTATTTTCAGATTCATTTAAAAATAAAGGATATCAGTGTGGAATAAAGTGCACTTACAGAAATCAAATCCAGCAGTTATCTCCAACAGGAAACATGTAAAGTGATGTGAATCCAGTCTCTGTATGAAATGTGGTGGTCTTTATATGCCAGCTTGTGCTGGATCATAAATGGCCCTTTTATTTAATACATAGGAATTCTCTTTGGATCTGTGTAACCACCAGATGGCAAAATGTTTCCTAGAGACATTCCTTAGATGATCATTTCCCTTGGGAGTTGTGTTCTAAAATGTTTGTAATAGACTATGATTGTGTAGGTGAATGCACCAAAATATTTTCTGTATTTACATCTTGTCCTCACCGAAATCTGTGCACAGAAAAGTATACCTACATTAACAGCATGTCCTGTGTTTTAAGATGTACACCTGCTTTTGCAGTTGATGTAACATGTTATCCTAAATGTAGAAATCTGCAAAACCACAACAAGTCTGATGTGGAGTGGCTGAGTCTTACCACGTAGGTTGTAATATACTGTCAAATCCGAATGAAGCGTTTCTAGCGAATGCCAGATTAAGGGATCATTTTTGAGAATTTATAAGTGTGTCCTGTATATGGGCACTGTTGCATATGTTGGCTTTGATAATTTCAAGCACGTTTAAAGTCCATAAATATGAACTTTCCTTAGTGCTTCTTCAGTTCTTCATTGGTTTGTCTGTGGTAAGCAAATTGAAGCTGGAAATGGGCAGAGGATAGACAATTAAAAGAAAAAGAGAAAATAAAGTCCCAGCATGCTATTTAAATACAACTCTTGCAGCTTTTCTCAGATGATGTCTCTGTTAGTGGCTGAAAAGGAATACTTTTATACTGATCCTCGAACTTTGAATGGAAACCTGAGTATTTCACTTTCCTGGATCTTAGATAACCTCAGTAGGCCGAGTAAACCCTTGACATCCCATGCTGGTGAGCTTGTAGTATAGTGAGTTTGTGGTAACGGATCACAAAGCAACTTGAAATTAATTCTCTGAGAACTATTTCAGTTTCTCGTGGTAGAAAGTAATAGAGCCTTTTATAATGAGGGTCTGGTTATCTGGTGCTGAGGGCTGAATGAACATTTGACAGACTTTCTAGCTTTCCAGATTTATAGCAGTTATTTTAAAGGAGAGAATGATAAATAATACCTGTAAATTACTTCTCTTATCATTCCTTTCTTTAAAAGGCTTTTGTCTGGCTGTTGAGCCACAAACTCTTCTCGTTCATTCACAAGTTACGTGGCATAGTAAGACGTGTAGGAAAAGGTTGCACCTGACAGTTGGCTCTGTTTTTAGAACTGGAGTTAAGTGAGGCACAGGAATTTCTATTGCTGCACTCCTGACTGAAATACACTTAAGAGTAGTTGAAATGGCAGTATTTCTTCTTCCCCAGTCACATCACACGTAATGGCTTGTGGAATACCATCTATTTGATAGGTGTTAGGAATGTTAGGACTTAACTCGAGCCTCTCACCAAACTGCATTGTCACTTCATATTGTTGGAGAGCAGAAGTTAGATTTTCTTGCATTCTTTCTTTCTGAATTGCGTAATGTATTCTGAGATGTTGCCAAAGACTATATAAAAATCTTGAGTTTTTTACTAGACTCCTCCTGTTTCAAGCATTGTTTCCCTTGGAGCTCCTCTGAGGAAGTAAAAACTTTACTTAATCACTCTATTCTGTATTTAATTTCTGTTTAATACTCTGGGTCTTATACTGCCATAAAATAGTGATTGCCATATCTTATTTAAGACAATGTTGAGACATTTGTGCGTTGGGAGACAGAACTGAAACCATTGAACTGAACAGCGTGAGGTAACTTCCTTCCAGGGCAGTTTCTTTGTGACACTTGTCTGGAGGTTGTTTCCAAAATCCATACTGAGGTATTATAGTCATCTCTTGTAGCCTATTAAAGAATTCTTCTAACATGTTCTGCAGCAAATACTGTGGTATGTACTGTAATATAACAGGACTAATAAAGAATTGAGTTTGCTGTTCAGGAATGATGTTAGGCCTTTGCTACATCAGTCAAAAGCACCAGCAAGTGTGTAGGTCCAGTTGAAAATGATCTGGCAGTCAGATGTTTGGGGGTAAAACTTTTCCAATGAACAGGCACTCTGTGCCTTTTTAAAATCTGGCATTTGTTTCCCATGCAGAAAGCATCTGTTTTTCTTTTCTCCTTGTACTGGTTCTGGCTGGGACAGAGTTAATTTCCTTCACAGCAGCTGTTACGGTGCTGTGTTCTTTGTGACCAGAACAGTGTTGATAACACACTGATATTTTAGCTCTTGCTGAACAGTGTTTGCACAGCATCAAGGCCTTCTCTCTTTCTCGCTCTGCCTGGTGTCCGTCCCCCGCAGTGATTGAGGGGGGTACAAGATATTGCGCGGGATACAACCAGGCAGGGGACCCAGACAAACTAAAGAGATACTCCATGCCCTATAATGTCATGCTCAGCAGTAAACTGGAGGGGGGTGGGATTTAGAGAGGTTACCCAGCTTTTGCTTAGGAAGTGTCTTGATACCGATCATGGGTGGTGGTGAGTGGCGTGTTTCACTTTGTTTTGCTCTGCTTCCACTTCTCCTTTGTATGCTAAACAATTTTATTATTGCAACATACAGGTTTTCGTGCTCTTGATTCATGTTTTTCTCTTCACCTGTCTGATGGTGAGGGGGAAATACGCACCTATGGACGACTAAGCACCACGTGATCTCTTCATACTTGCATAGGGCAGAAAGGAAATAGAGAGCTCAACACATGGATATTTGTTTTGAAAGGAACCTCTAAAGGTCATGGAGTTCAAATACCCTGCAATGAGCAGGGATGTCTTCAGTTAGGTCAGGTTGCACAGAACCCTGTCCAATGAGTGTTTACAAGGATGGGACATCTACCAGCATCCTGGGCAGCCTGGTTTTGAGTACTATGCTTTTGGATTCTTCAGGGTAAGGAAAGTATTTGCTTTTATTTTCAGTGTTGAAATTTTTAAGACACCAGAGAAACTTCTGTCACAAAAAAATTGACACAGAAAACAGTAACTAGAGTGTATTTTTACTATGCTTTGTATATTCTTGAGTTAAATTTGAATGTTTTACCTTGCCACAGATTTTCCTGGTGCCCCATTTTCCATAGTGGTCTCAGGTCCATGTTTTTCATTTGGCAAGTCTTAGTTTGCGGCTCATGTCTTCCCATTCCTAGTCTGCACTTTCTGCTGCTCCCCCATGTTGGCCTCTCCAACACGCTTGCTTTCTGCTCAGCTGTTGTTCCTGCTGTAGTCAAATTGGACAACTCCTTTTTGCTATTTGCTTCTCTGGAGACCATTTACAGAAAGATCTGTGCTATTCTGACTAGATGCCAAAAATTGTGTCAGTCCATAGGCCCCGTGAAGATAGAATGTCTAATTGCTGAAGTTTGTCTCTATTTGTATGTTGTGGAAATATTTTTTTGAAGGCTTCTGTGCTCAGTACATAAAGGTGAATGGTCTTTCTCAGGGACTGTTAAAGGATGTTCTTGACTGAAGACCAGTACCGGAAAAATTTGAAGTTCATATTCCAGGCAGGAGGATGCTAGAGCTGTTCGGTGACCATAGGTCTTCAGTCAGAGTTGAAGATAGGATAGCATGTGATTTTGTAGAGATTTTTTTTCATGATTCTTTTTCTTGCAAATGGCAGAACTGTTTTGGTTAATTTTCGTTTATTTATTTTTCCATCCAAAGTTGACTTGACACATAGAACCATTGAATAAACAAATTGAGCCGAAACAGTTATCTCTAGAAAATAAGACTATATAACAAAAAAAAAAGTTTGACATGTTTAGTAAAGACATGCAACTACTGATAGATTTTCTTTGTGTATGTCTTTGTGCTCCTGATGCTGAAAACAGTGAAAATTCGTATTCCTGCAGCTGTAGAAAATTATAGTACATATTGTAGCTGAGCTAGGAATTCCAAATAGGATTTCACATTCTGTGAAAACATTTGAAACATATCCTGTATATTGTGCCATGTGTTTACCTAACCTGAGAATATTAAATGTTTGGGTAAAACTATCTACTGTACTGATAAGATTAGTGGTAGTTCACTTGTTAACTTCCATACTTATTTGAAGGGCGGTAAAAAGATAAAAGGAGAAAGAATATGTTCCCTTCCATTTCTGTGAATGGGGAAAAGAATTTTAATTTGCAAACTGGGACTTGCGAAATGAAAAGTATGGACTTGAAAAGAATGATTTGGGACATGATGTTGAAGAAAGAGTTATGCCTACAGTACAAAATGTGGAAGTGAAATTAATTTCTGCAAAGCATCAGGAGACAAAAGACAGAAAATAATAGACTACTAACTGGTGATTGGAAAAAAAACCAGAACTGGGAAACGAATTATTAGGACGAGTATAACTTGCTCCAATAGCAAGTGATTGTGGTGTGACTAATGCTCTCACTCATGTTTCCAGTATGGTGTGTTAAGGAATACTAATACAGTACAGCTTGAACTGATGTGAATGAAACAGCAGCTTGACTTTATGTCTAGAATCCCAATACAGGACACCTGAAAGAGCACTTAGTCTTGGATAGTAAAATTTAAAAATCCCAGACAATTAAAGGAACTTGGTGAGCATTCAGGTATAATGATATATAACCTGTAATTAGGACTTCAAATTATATATATTTATCTTGTCTAATAACCACTGTAAGAATAGAACTATGATACATTTTTAGTTTCTTCGCCTGTACATTTTTGTTATTCATCAATCTGCATATTTTCAAGATGAAAGAAAGGAGAAATAGAAATACTGAATATAAAAAGAAATTCCAGAACAGTGAAATCCAGTGAAAACCTACACAAGAAAAGTGTTGCAGTCTCTGTGGTACATGACAGGTAACCTTGTAATGTCTGAACTGGCTTATTTTTCAATGTGCCAGTCAAATATGAAAGTTTGAAATACCAACAATCGCAGCTTGTGCAATGGATGTCATCTAGTACAGAACCATAGATATAATGTGTTTCTTGCATTTTCATCTGTCTTATCAGAAAAGTTAAAAAGATTCTTAGTCTTTGCTTCTGTGTAGTAGTTGTTGATGCTTCCTGTCCTTCAGATTGTATTGTCAATATACATCTCTACATCAGTTTTCAAAGATATGTAGAGAGTAAACCAGATGAACCATTAAACAAAATACGTGTGATACTTTTTTTAAAAAAAATGTGTGTCTTGTTTGTATATTTGAGTTTTGTAGTATGACTGAAAATCTGGCATCCTGGATGCAGTTGCTGCTTTGGAGCATATCTGGTTCTTAGGGGTATATGTACTGGTCTATGCCTGCTAGGCATCACTAATGGGTGAGTAAGCAAAGAATATGAAAGACAGGGTAAATGTAGGCTGGTTTGGGTTTTTTAAACTCATGCTGTTTTCTTTGCTGCTAGTAGAACATAGTTCAGGTTTTCCTGAGAACAAGATTGTATAAAAAAGGTCATTATACTTAATAGAATCTAATTGAGTTCTGTATCAGACTTCTGTTTCATCTTTTGAGCCGACTTCTGCTTTCAGCCTCCGCAATATTCTCTAGCAGTATGTTTCACAACTTAGTTTTGTGTTTGTGGAGCAAGGAAAAAAAATTATAAAATTAAGTTTTTTGTATTGGATGTATTTCCCAATTCCTGTGTTTGTGAGACAGGAGAGAATAACTATCTACTTTCCACATTTTGCGTATCTTTTATCAGTCTCTTAGGTCTCTGCATCTGTTTGTCACTTTTCTCTCGTGCTCTCACTCTCACTGAAGGCTGGAGTTTTAGCCAATTGCATACAAAAACTATTGATTATTCGTACTGACTTTAGTGCTAACTTTTATTACGCTGAGATAACTTTTTTCCAGTGCTGCAAGTTTTCAGAATTGTGAGGATGTGGCAGAATAATGCCATGACATGGTGATGTTTCTGTTTCCTATTTCATTCTTAATCATTTTTGAATTCTAACTTCTTTGACTATTGCTGTTGAGCTAGGAAGGTGAATTATTTGTGGGATATTTGAAATGATTTTGTAATGATGCGGGAAAATGCTGTTCATTGACATCATGGCTAAGGTACATAACTGTCGGTCATCTGTCAAGATAACATTATTGAGGAGAAGTAGCTGAATTTAATTTAGAGACAGTTAAAATGGGACTTAAAGTAAATATCAAGATGCAATTTCCTCCTGTTCTATCTCTCTCTAATGTATATTGAAAGAGTAATAACAGGTTTACCTAATTTGCATCATCTCTTTGGAAGGTTCGTGTTGCTAAGGGTAGCATTTGTGTTCACAAGTTGATTACAATGACATAAATAATTTCATTTTGTGTGGAGGAGGCTGGGGAAAGCTGCTATATGAGTTAGAGGAGAGGTATTGCACTGAACATCAGTTCATAGTTTGCCCTGTGCATCTCCAGAGTGACTCAGTGCTTTAGCTCTGATTCTGAGGAATGGGAGTTTTGGTACTTTTCTCCTGTGTTGTATGTTCAGGATTTGACTAAAGGAAAAGATGGAATTTCTTTCTTTAAGGAATTGCAACTTTGTTGTGTACATCTCTTGTTAATAAAACTCTTTTTAGCAATTAAGTGTATGTCAAAGGAGAATGTATCTGCTGCACTCAAGAGTTCTGCAAGGGTACGTGTTGCCTTAGGGCAGTGTGGGGTTTTTTCTATAAAGGGTTTTTTTGGTGTTAATGCAGTTTCTGGTGTACTAGGGTCCTCATCTTGGATTGGATCTGTTGGCCACACTACAGCTAAGTGTTGTGTGCATAATGCCTTCTTTGCTCCAAGATAAGCACCTCGTAATTTTTTTTGTGGTGAATTGAAATGTACAAAGGGATTGAAACAGACAGTAGTTCTGTTTAAAAGCAGGGAGCTAATCCATAGGGATGTTGTTTGTAGAGTATTGCTTAAAGGTAATCTGTTGTCTAGTCAGAGAGTCAGACAGTCGAACCCTCTGTCAAATAGGGTGATCCTGGGTCTTCAGGGGAGAGCAGCGACTACGCAGATACTATGGGGGACTTGGGATACACACCTACTCATACAGTTATCCAGGGAAAATCAGAGGCACAGGGTGTGCTCAGGAGGGCAAGCTAGGCAGATCCTGACAAGATAAGTGTTAGAAGTAGAAAGGCTTTGGATGTAACTTTCCTGCTGCCAAACTGCAAAGCTGTTTGGGTTTTCTAGTTACTTTTTCTCCATTACAGATATGACAGTGCAGTGATGCATACCACAGAGAAAAATATAAATTAAGTTTGTATCCAATAGACCTCAAAAATTAAAATATATAAAACCAAATCTTGCAGCAAGAATTCTGGTTTCATTGTTTCATTTAAAATTAAAATAAAGCCAGAGACGTGAACAGTGTACTACAACAACAAAGTAAAACATAAGGAGAACTTATGTCTGGTTGGAAAAATAAATTTTTATTTCATTGTTTAAGCTGAAAAGAAATTTGGCTTCATGTTGTTTATTCAATTTCTCTATGTAGAGTGGACTTGCCAGTATTTTAGAAGACTTATTTCTCAAGTCTTGAAAAATAGCTTTAAAATTTGCTGGATGTTGTCACTGCCCTGTCAGCAGAGTGCTGTTTTGCTCAACTATATAAATGGTACTAGTTACATATTTGTCCGTTAGTACATTTCTAGGGTTACTGAAATTAAATTGGAATGTATGAAATCATTCCACCACCAGTTGCTGTAGAGTCCAAGACAGATCCATTGCACAAACAGGGAAATTTCTTGTCACATCACTTAATGATCAAATTCTTGTCCTAGGGAGCCTCCAACACTGTTGTTAGGACAATAGCAGGAAAGGATTCTTTTCCCTATCCAGGAACCATAAAGGGAGACCTGTGCCCACCTATAAAATGAGTTTGGCAAGTCATAGAAATATTTATGAACGCTGGCAGCAAAAGCACATTGTTTTATGCCTCTTTATTTTTAGGCAAAAAGGTGTTAAGCTAAGCCTGACTTTCTGTTGTTTTGGTTTTGTGTTGTGTGTTTCTTGGGGGGTTTTTTCCCCTGTCTTTGGCATCGTTTTAGCTTGTGTTTACACTTCCTCACCAGGCCTAGCAGATGTGCGTTGCTGGGTTCAGCCTTCCTTTTTTTGGATCTTTTACCTGACCATTTTGATTTAATCTGAGGATGTTTTTGGTAATGAAAATGTATCTGCCGTGTGTTAATTTGGTGTCTTATGTAAAGACTTTCATAGAAAGTCTTAATCTAGTTAGTGTAAACAGTGTTCTCTCTCTCAAGAGCGGTGTTGAAGCACCGAAAGAACTACAGCTGTCTCAAAACACTTTATGGCGAAAAAACGTCAAGTATATAACAGGCTATTTATGGATCAAGCTTGGCTGCATTCCGTAGGAGAGATTTTTCCTGTAATTCTGTACTGGCATGTATGAAAATGTTGTCATCCTTTTTGTAAGAAGTCATGAAGGAAAAACAGATTTTTGAGAAATTGTCCTGATGGAAAGCATTCACTGATTTGTCAACACAGATATGTCTTGTTATTTCTGTATGTTTATAATAGCTGCTTGTTGTTGGCACTGCTGGTCAATTTTATGGCAAAGATCTTCTGCTTCTTTACATTCTTGTGGTGTCTGAACTTTTCAAAAGTGATTCTGAGAGCAAATGTGGCTTCATCAAAGAAAGTTACCTAGTGGTCAGATAGAAAAAAAGCCTCTGTTGTGGGAAAAGATGTTGCAAAGAGGTGGTTAATATTTTAATAATGATCTTATCTAGAAAATTACTAAGAAAAGACATCTAAATTCTAATAAAATTTCAAAAATTGTGAAGTTAGGATAGTATCTCACTGTAAAATTATGACTAAATACTTTTGTTTTAAATTAGCAACTACTTCTTTTTTCAGGAAATTTGGAGAGCGACCTCAACCGAAACGGCTCACAAGGTAAGCATCAAAGAAACTCTGTATTTAACAATTTTCTGAAGTTCCCCTTTTCATTTGCAGAAAAATTAAGTTAAGCATTTGTGGACTGCTAACCCTAGAATTTTTAAGATCAAAGCTTTTCAATTACATATGCAATCAGCAGCCAGAAGTTCAGTTTTTAACAGAGTGGCTTGTTTTTAATATGAAACTCAAAATGCATTTTTAGAAATGGTGTTGACTTCATGTATCAGTTATTGGAGATTATTCAGTAGGATGTGGATCTGCTTATTTTTAAAATCTTCAGGAATGAGCTGATTTGTTTCTTGAGTAAAAGTGAGGTCATGTAAAGTAACACTTTTTGCTGCCAGAATTGAGCATGGCACTGTCAGGGAGTGATCTTAACCAATTTTTGGTGAAACCCAAACAATCAGAGAGAGTATCAAATAGAACTAGCAAATCAATCCATTCTGGAAAGTGTTTAGAGTGACTGGAGTACAGTGCTTGATTTGCTCCTGGCCTGCCTGGAATGTATTTATACCAGAAACTGTAAAGTAGTCGCCTTCTTTTTTCGAACTGCTGTAACAGAGTCTATGCAAATATTTATTATTCTGTGCCACAAACTGTGCCGATTATAATTAGCTCCTGGCTTTAAAATCCACTGTTTGCTTGTAAGCAAAAAAGGATGTGCCATTTGTTTTATAGCTTTGTGTGGTGATAGAGGAAGCCCCTTGTCACCCTGACAGTCTCAGTTTTGAATGAAATGATGCCTTATGTTAGCACATGATGGGGGAGAGCGTTTACATTTTGTGTTGTGAATATCTGTCTCACTGCATTTCTGGATAGGTTTTAGGTTAGCTTGTCATCATTAAACTTCATTTCAATGCAAGCTTGATCCATACTGACTTGCAAGTAATTGAACAAACATGGTGGTTTCTTGTTGGCGTGCCAGCTTACAGGGATATTTGAAGATACTGTGTTTTAAGTAATGAGCTGCTTTCCATCTTGAGTAGTAACACCTGTTACTATAGCCCTGAAGTTACTCAGAGAATTTATCTTCTTTGATTTAAAAAAAAAGAACAAAAATAGAATGTATCTTCTGTGATGTTCAAAGAGCAACAAAAAAAATTACTATGCAGTGAGAGCTTTTAACTAAGTTTTCTATTTACTGTAGTTACTCTAAATTTCATGTGCAGGATTTTAGCTACTAGGTATGCTAGTTGCTCTTTCCTGAATACAGGATAGACATCTGAGAAGTGCCAGCCATCCTTCAAAGCAGCAGTTTGAGAACCTTTCCTGTGATGACAGAGGCTGGAAACAACCAACCTAACTTTCCTCTGAAGAGTACACTGCTGAAACGGAACAACTGTCACACAAATTTTTAAGATTGATTTCTTTATATAATGCTGAAAATGTATCTGTAAACCCTTAAAAGCATTTAGTGCAATTATTGGAAAATTGGTGTGGGTTTTTTGTTTACAAGCAGTCTAGTTTGACTAATAATCTGTTCATTGTCGTGCAGGCACCAGCGGAACAACACTACTCTGTTCATACTATGCTAGTTGGTTTTAGATGTAAACTATAATAGTACTACCTTCATGAAGAGTTTTAAGACTGAATAATGAAAAACATCATGTAAGATACCAGTGGGAGGGATTGGAGGGGGAATATCACTGGCTCTTGCAGGAGCTTGGATTGTACAAATCCACTGTAGAAACAGACCAGTAGAAAATACAAATTTTCTTCCTCATGCAATTCTAAATAAAGATTAGGTAGCACCGAGCAGTTTTCTGTGTGGGTTGCTGGGTTTGACTAGTTTTTTGATAGTAGTCAAGTCAAAAGTTTTTAGTATGACAGATGTTCTTAATTTAGTATGATAGTACTCTTAATAGAGTATTTTAAATTGTCAAAAATTTTTAAACAACTGAAGTGCAGCTAATATGTATCATAATGAAATGTATAATAATAATTTCACAGTGAATTATGCTTTGGGGTTTAAAATATATTCTTAAACAATGGCTGTAAATAAGTAAGTCTGTGGGCTTTGAGACAGTTCTTCAGCTGTATTTTCATGGATAAACATCAGTTTTACCAATGTCAAATGTAAATAGATCAAGTTAGTCCAAATTTAAAACAGCAGTTCAGGTCTATTCTCTGTTCTTATATCCTGCTATTTACACAGAATTCGGCACACTAACCACTAGACATTAATCATGTCTTATGCAGGCATGACAAACACAAGAATTTGCCAAACGTCATTAGCAAAGCTGAGTTGTTGTTGTCTAACCCAACCCTGGCTCAATCTACTTGCTTCTCTCTATGAAACTGTGTGTGGGGATTTCTTTTGGAAAAGGTGTAGTCAATAAAATACTGATTTTTATCTTCCGTGATTTTTTCACTAGAAATGTTTGGTTTTCTGGATCTGTCCTAAGGGAATTCAATAGTTGGCACAGTTCATAGAAAAAAAGACAAAAATCCAAACACCCAAATGAAAAATCCTTCTTGTGTAGGGTTTTATCTTTTCATATAAGTTTCTGATAAAGTCATAATTTATTTCTCAGGTAGATGACTTTGAAGATGAGTGCACTGGTGGGCATTCAACCCACAAATGCTCCTTCAGGAACTTGTGTTCCTGCCAGCACTCTGGCACAGCTGATCCCTAGGGTGTTGAATTTGGCATGCTGCTTAATGAACAGTTAGATTATTATACAGAAGAGTGACTGGGTATTATTGTTCTCTCGCTTCTCTCAAGGAATTGTTGTTCGTGTGTTTGAGGTAATTACAGCATTCGCCTGTAATTACAGTGATGATGGACAATAAAACATTTTTTTAAAACTAATTTTTTTTTTACCTGATTGTATGCAGGAAGTAGATGTTTTCTCTAGAAAACTAGGTGGAACAATGTGTTGAAGAATTTAACTTTTTCTTAGTATCTTCAAAACCAAAAGAAAACTTGTATATAAACATTGCACTCATTTGCTTAAAAGCATAAACAGTTTGTCATTATCATGAGATACAAAATTGGTCATGAAGAAAATACTTAACGAATAAAATGTGTTTTACTCAGATATTTGTGGCATAGTGCTTAATGAAACGACTTTAAACATGGTGTAGTTATTCTCATTGATATGATTTTACATCACAAGTGTCTTGCTTTTCTAGAAAATGTAGTAATTTTGTAGAAAATGATCACAGACCCCATATTGCTAGTTTCATGCAAGATAGTTACTTCTTTTTCCCCGTGTAATTGTCTTGAACAGTAGCAAACGTGTCTTGACCCTGTTAAAAGTGGCCTTTTTGGAATTTTGGGTCCTCGGGTTTTTTACCTAAAGCTGTCTTTGTTTTGTTACAAACAAAAGCAAAAGAACTTTCAAAGCTTATATTGTTTTTGGTTTTTAGGGAAGCAATGCGAAATTACCTGAAGGAGCGAGGTGACCAAACAGTGCTAATACTCCATGCGAAGGTTGCGCAGAAATCATATGGGAATGAAAAAAGGTACGTTTTTGTGCTGTACTGAAGTCTCTCTACAGCTGGGAGCTAAGGAAACCATAGCATGTAGTTGGGTGCACAGCACTTCACAGAATTCCTCAGACTGCACTGCAGTCTGAAGAAACAAAATGCTTCCTCCTAAATTATTTAATTATGTAACAAGTGCTACAAACCTGCAGCATTCAATGGAGTGATGCCTGTTTCTACCAAGATATTCCCTATCTGTGGGCAAAGCTTTTCTTCCATTGATCTAAAATCGTTCTCATTTTAAAGCTTCCATTTTAATTTTGGAGTAAATGAGGTGATCAACCGTGAATACTTGTAGAGGAGTTTTTTCCGGAATAATTTCAAATTAATATGAAAGGGAAATTGTTAGCCTCAGTAGGATAATTTTCTGAATCACATCTGTAATAGGTTTAAAAAGAGGGATAGGTCAATCATGACTGTATTTATGGTAAATATTCCCTTGCAAAAATCAATACAGTACATGTTATAATTATGGGTGCTTTTCTAAGGGACAGAATCTGCAGGAATATGTGAGAAAGAATGCTTTTTAGGCAAAGGTGTTTTTCCTGCAGTCTTCTCTGTGTGATGTTTTTATTGCATGACTAGTAGAAGCAATTAGGATGCTCCTTCATATGCGGGTTTCTAGACCTCTTATGATGTAATACAGCGTTCTTTAATTGTAAGCAATACTTTCCTACCTGACATTTCACTAGAATAGTGCAGAATTTGGTTAGTTTTTGTATTATTAATATTTGTTCACCACAAAAAGACCACATGCTCAGCACATTAATGATTTTGAAATTTTAATCTTTCTTTTACCACTGTTATGTAGTTCCTGTTGCATCATTGTTTTTATAGCTTTGAGATTAGAGATTTAAGATATTTATGTATAAGACTGTTAAAACCCACAAATGTTATAATTAACATTTAACTGCAGATTTCTCAGTTGTTATTACTTGTCTCAGTCACAATTTCTGATGTCTGTGGATCAGATACAGACTGTATTTTGAACTGTTTTTCAGTATGCTGTGCCTGAGTACCTGTCTTTCTCAGATCCTTTCTTTTGGGCAGTGTGCAGGTTCTGCACGTCCATAGAATTGTTTACTCAAAGTGCTTTTTAGATGTTCCTGAAATTCTTGATATGAATCAAGTGGGAAGTCAGTGAAGGAGGAAGGGCACAAAAGCAGACAAGTGTATTTGCTGTATAACTGTGCGGCCCTCTTGCTCTCTGCCATGCTTAAATGCAAAAGGGTTGCAATGCCGGACCATACGGCAAACTCGATAGCCAGGAAGATTTATCAGGACACTATAGAAACCTCTGATTGTTATCTTGTCAGATTGTATTGTCATTCAAGAGTTGCATAGTTAACTCATCACTGCAGATGAGTAAAGTATATTGCTCCCCAAAAATGAAGAGTGTGCCTGCAGAAAAGAACTTGACTTTCTAAACAGTGTATCTGTAACTTTGTTCTCCTGAGGCTAGAGCAGTTCATAAGCAACATTTTGCAAAGCTGTCTTGTGTATCGTTATTCTGGAGGACAAATTGCATCAAAAGAAAGGAGACTATAAAAAGATGAAGTGCATAATTTTGATTATTAAAAGTTTCATTACTGTGTGGAAAACTTACAGAAGTGTTCTCAGTAATCCAGGGCAAAGCTTCAAACTGTTACTTGGTAATGGTTTCTGGAAGCTCCTGTGTGTATTTCATAGTATTGCCACAAAATCCTGTTGACTTCAATATGTGTGTATACTTCACCTGGTGCTTTACCGTGGCACATACCTTACCTAAGCAGTGGTAATGTTTGGTAAACTGCTTGAAACAATTGCTAACTGGAATTAGGCGTTCTTTCACCACACTCTTTGAGGTGCAGTTCAGTGTCTTAGCACAGCTGAATTTGTTCATGCAGGGTATCTCAGATTCACCTCTTTAAGAATGGAAGCGTGTCAAATGAGTGTGAAGAACTTCAGAGCTTGGAAAAGAAGATCAGGAATGAAAATAGTTGGTTGATGGTTATCAAATAGTACGATGGTGAAATGGTTGCTGTTGTGGTATGGTTACAAAATGAAAGTGTGGAATCAGTCACCAAATCGGTCAGGTTGGAAGGGGCCACAGGGGGACATCTGGTCCAACCTAGAGCACATGGCACAGGATTGCAGCCAGATAGATAGTTCTTGAATGTCTCCGATAGGGAGACTCCACAACCTCTTTGGGCAACCTGTTCCATGTGTGGTCACCTACACAGTAAAAAAGTTCTTCCTCGTGTTCAAGTGGAACTTTTGTGCATTAGTTTCTGCCTGTTCCCTCTTGTCCTGTACATACTAAGGTTTCATTTTTTCAGTTTAAATATTTTAGTTTTTCTTAAGCTTTAACATACCATGTAGACTGCCTCTGATACTGTTCTGCTAGTTCCCAGACTGTCAGCATCAGTAATGATGTCCTGTGGTTATCAGCATAAAGGGAGGTGCCAGTTATTAAATCCTTGGATCCATGTGTGGCCTAAGGTACTTAGTAAAACTGAACAATGAAGTATTATATTCCCTTTTTTTTTTTAGTTTTAAAATTGTTTCTGCTATGCTTATAGCAGATTGTGGCCTTTGTTTCTTCATAATTCTGCAGTAAGCAAAATTAGTAAAGTTTTAATGCTGCTTTATGCAACTGGACAGTCAAGTTTTCATCATTCATACATTCACTACCATTTCTGAAGGGAGTTGGTTTGCTTACATCTTTTTTATAGAAAGAAACGTATTTCATACCTATTTTTATGGAGAAATTTCCTGTTTTCCATGGGACTTCATTATGGCATAGATATAATCTGGTTAATTTTTGAACCTTAAAGAATAACTTAATTTGCATTACTTTTGTAACTAGGAATTCAAATTACAAAAGGAATTCTTTCTAAAATTTGGCATCTCTTTCAAGTAAATGTAGAACTTAAAAAAACCAGACAAATTTCCACTTCTTGTTCCAGTCTTTATTTAAGTCTTACTTGTTGCAAGGTCGTGGAGAATACTTGCCATTAACAAACTTTACAGATCATAATTAAAAGGTTAGCACAATAACTACCTTTTAGTATTTTGATGAGGGTTACTAGATGGTTAAATACTCTGTTAAAAACTCGCTGTAGATGGTGCAGATCTTGTGTAGTGTGGTCTGGTTTAAATAGGCATCACACCAACACTATTCCAGGTGCAGGGATGCAGACTTCCTAGGTTAGTTTGAGAGTTTTCAATACTTTTAAGTAACAGGAATGAAAGGAGTTGACTTTTTTGAGTCGATCCTTCATACTAGCCTTACACTTCACAAAGTTAATAGTTTTTAGCTTAAAAAAGAAGCCAGGAGGTAAGAAGCTCAGGGTTGGACTTTAGTTGAATTTAAAACTTTGTGCCTGATGTTTCCTGTTGGATGACTGTCACCTTTCAAAGGCATTCAGCTGATAGAGACTCAGGTGCTGTTTAGTCCTGATGAGTGTGGGTGTTTGGCTTATGCTTCTTGTATTTTTTTTCCGTATTTACCATTCACTGAGACTTCTCTCTTCAAAGTCTGAACAGTGTGAACATTCAGCAGTTTAAAGGACTGAAGAGTTTTGGAATCCAAGGCATAGTTCATCGAAAGACTACGAGCCAGATTGTATTTGGATTGTGCTGTTCAAACATGATCACTGCTGATTAGCATGAGAATGTTGTAGCTGCATCTTGTTCTACAGCTGTGAGTGAAGGAGCTCCTATTATTTCTGATCAAATACTTCCCTTCGCTGAACTGAATGTGCCTGTCCTCTGGATAAAATTTGATGTTGAACGCACAGCTTTTTCCAGGGCTTACCCCTTGGCTCCACTGCTTCATCTTTAGCACTGTAGTACCTAATGATTTTTCATTTGTTTGTTGTCACATTGAGTCTAGTGGATGTTGTTAATTCTTTTGTCTCCTATGAAGGAAGATTGCTGAGCAGTTTCATTCTCAGAACAATGTGGGTAATTGACAAACACACCTCCTGCTTGACCAACTTGGAATTGACCAGCAGATACAAAGGAGAAACTTCCTGTCTAAAGTCACTCTGGATATAAAATACCTAGCTAGTAGAAACATCTGAATTCTCCTGAAGGCAGAGACTTCTATAAGATGAACAGAGGGACAACTTAGATGATTTGAAAAAGCAAACCTTTTTGACAGAAGCTTGTGGTTTGAGGAGAGCACTGGATGCATCAGAACTAGGTAGAAATAACACGAGCTGATCTTATTTCACTTTAAGCCCCTGCTTCCTGGCAAGTTCAGTTAGAGTAGCTTCTCTGCTTGAAGTATCACATTTTCTCTGTATTGATTGGCCTGAATTGATTGGAGGAATATTGTTCTCTCCTTTGATGATTACCTGATTTAATACAGTATTTCCAAAGTTCAAACCTGGTTCACTTTTTCTGTATTGGATAGACTATTCATAGCTAATCTCTTGTATACATGAATTCCTGGAGCTGTAAATATGAAGTTGAAAAGCCCCAAGACTGTAGTTGTCAATGCCTGAAGGCTGAGGAAAGAGGTAGGTACATAAGAAAACCCATTCAAATTGTGAGTGTCCAGACTCTTTCTTCATGTTCATAATTTTAACCAAACTTAAAATTTTATCAGGTTTAAAAGTTTCTTTCTTTGTTCAGTAAGTTTTCAAAGGTTGTTGTCTGCGTTCGAATTTTAGGAGTGCTTTAATTGTTGTGGCTTGTTTTTCTTTCATCGGTGAGTTACACTTTGTTTTTTACAGGTCTTCATTGCCATCTAGTGGCTGTAGTTATTCAAAGGACTTGGTTTAGGATAAAGCTAAACTGAGAAAGGATATGAAAAAGTTAGGGATTCTTTTCTTGTGTTCTAATCAGTAAGAAATACCAAAGAGTACATGAGGAAGAAAGGTAAATATGTCATGTGCTTTATGGTGTAATATTACTTGGAATAGAAGGGGTTTGTTGGATTTTTGTTTTGGTTTTTTTTGGTTGGGGCTTTTTTTAACAAAGCATTGCTCTGTTAATAAAGGTTGATACTAATTTTTAATCTATGTATAACTTCTTTATCAGGAATAGCTTATAGCTGATGAAAATTAGTGGGATATATCCATTAACACTGAAAGGATCTTGTATTGTTATTTCAGTGTGAGGATTCAGAAGCTGACTAGATACGTAGTGTGCATTTTCTGGCAATCTCAGTTTGTTTCCAAAAGATCAACTCATGAATAAATGCATCTGTTACTTGAAAATTTCTTCCCCCAAAACTGCATTTTCTAACATTGGAGTCAGTTCATAACCTCCACTTGAAAAGTGCTGTTTGTAGAGAGCCACTACCACGATTCCATGATCTGGGGTGGAAAGCAGCACAGGCCTCTGCTTTGCTCCTTACAGTACTTGGGCACCATCATGGCCCTCACCAGTCTAGTAAAAAATGTGAGTCCTGCTTATACTCTTGCTTCCTTTCCACCCACAGGTGTGCGTGTGTGTGTGTTTTCACATCCATTAATGGTGTTTAATAGAAATAGGAATCATTTAGGATGGAAAAGACCTTTCAGATCATCAAGTCCAACCAGTGACCTGGTACTGACCTCTCTTGCCCAGGACTCTCACAGATACTTCAGAAGCAGAATAATTTTATCCTCTGATCATTTTCCATGACTCAGAGCCCACAGTTCAGTTCGCCCCCTTGCCCTGACAGCTCCTGCCCACCACTGCAGCAGCCTGCGGGTGGCACAACTGGCTGCTGCCCCAGCATAGAGCCTGCTCCCTTTGCCTGGAATTCAGTTGTCCCAAGCCTATGTCTTGGGGTTACTCTATCATGTGTATCCGCTATCATGCTCTATGCCCAAAAAGTAATATTGTGCCTTTTCTGTGCCTTTAAACTGAGCTTGAGGGAAAAAAACCAACCAGACGAACTTTCCAAAGCAGCTTCTCAAGGACACAGAGATTACACACTCCTCAGTGTTGTCTGGCTGCGGATGGCACGGACGGAGCACCCTGCTTGCTTTTTCTTCAGCCAGCTGGTTTTATTTCCCTCTTGGTGTGAGACGGAGAGCTGAATTTTGTTTCCTGGGACTTTGGTTTTTTTTTTCCCTTCTTCTCTTCTGAACTGTTTCAACAACATCAGAACACATCAGGAGAATTTTCTCCCCGAGGCCCGGGGGTGGGCCCACGCCCTCACCGACCAGCTCCGAGGAGGAGAGAGACCACACCTACAGAAGGACTCTGAAATCTTCCCAGGTTTCTCCCTATAGTGAGGGTTTTAATTCATTATTTAGCATCATTATCCTTTTCCTGTGTGTTTGTTAAAATAAATAGTTTTTATCTCTTTCACTTTCCTTTGAGGAAAAATTTCCTTTTTTCCCGAACCCTGTTGGGGGAAGGGTGGTTGTAACCTGGGTTTCTCTCAGGGGCTATATTACTAGATTTTGGCCAAACCGGCACAGCCCAATTGAAAAAAAAAAAAAAGCAAAGCCAGAAAACCCTCACCTGTAAGGTAGGAGTCATTGATGGGTTTCAGAAGTGCCAAGTTATAACACTACTCTCCAAATTGAAGTAAATTAAATGATTAGAAACTTTTTCATGTTCCCCTCCTTTACATGCCTCCTTAGCTACCTCACAACTGGATGTACTCATTCCACTTCATATCTTTGATCATAGTGAAATGATGATAAAAACGCAGCTGCTTGTTTGCTAGCTAGAACCAAACCTTTTCAGGATTTGGGCTTTAACAATTTGCAGAAACTTCCAAGACCAATGCGTTGTATTATAATGCTGAATTTAATTTTGAACATACTGTTTAAGTAACATCTAGACTGATTACAGTCAGTGCTACTGAAAACTAGACCTTATTTTTTACATATACTGATCAAGATATAAAATAATCTATTCCGTTTAAAAACTTGGGAGAGATTTATGCATGGATGGAATCAACTGCCTCCTTGCTTATGACAAAACTCTAAATGTTTAGGAATTGTAGTCAGCAGTTGCCCATTAAATTAGTTTGTGGAACTGTTCTGCCTGTATTAATTGCTCCATCATGTTAAGCACCTGCAAAAGCAAAAGACTGTAATAACTTTTGAAGCCTTTTTTTCCTTTCTTTCAGAATCTCTTTTTAAGGTAGAAGGTGTTTTATAGAGATGCAGACTGTTACCTGACATATATTGAACTGGGAAGATTCTCAGTGACCGTGCATCTACTGCTGATTTTCCTTGCTTTTTCTTTTTTTTTTTTTTTTTAAATTTGCATTTTAGAAAATCTTCAAGACAAGTGAAGGGCATGCCTGTATAAACTCAAGTGCAGGGTGTGAATGTGAAAGCATTGGGTGCACATCAGTTTGTTTATCTGGAAACTGTAATTCCATAATGTGTTCTTCATTTTCAGGTTCTTTTGTCCTCCTCCGTGTGTGTATCTCATGGGCAGTGGATGGAAGAAAAAAAAAGAGCAAATGGAGCGGGATGGTTGCACTGAGCAGGAATCACAGCCTTGCGCCTTTATTGGGATAGGAAACAGTGACCAAGAAATGCAGCAGCTGAACTTGGAAGGAAAGGTAGAAAAACTAATAAAACACTCAGATAACTGCAAAGGATGTTACAGCTACATGGTGCATATTTCCAGGAATACCCTTGCTTATTTTTGAAACCTTTTCTTACACTCTAGGTATGACACAATGGTTTAAAAAAAAAATCCCTCAAAAATATTTAGGACAATTGAAAAGTTGGATTTGGTTCATAGGGTCATAGCAAGGTACTAACCTTTAATTTGTAGGTTATTGATGCAGAGTCAGTAAACTGTTAGGTTGTTTGGTAGCTATCAGTGGCTAACTAAAATATGGTTTCTGGCCCAAACTCTCTGTCCCCCTCCTTGGCTTGCATGAGTGGATAATCTGATCAAGGAAGTATCAAAACATCTGCTACTAGAAGTATTCTTTAAGTCCCTTTGCCTAAAAGTACAGCTGAAGTAGCATCTTAAAAATTTAGTAGATTATTTTTTACAGAGGTGGAAATTGCTTACAAGATTTTTTTTAAAGGTATTTGTGATGACTTAAACAATTGGAATAGAACTAGCAGCAAAAGTGTTCATTTTGCCTCATTGTTTTATTAAGCAGTATTTTATAGCTGCATAGTATCTTCAGCACAGTCTACCAGAAATGCTTCATACTGCTGAATAGGAAAAGAATAATTGAAGTTCCTTATGAGATTTTTTTTTAAATTCTGTTGTCACCTAGCATGAACACTTAGCCAAAAGTAACTTCTTGTGTTTCAAAACCCAATCATTTCCCATCCTTTCAAGAAAAGTTTAGTTCAACACATTTTCTGCACAGGCAGTCCCTTGTGCATGCCCAGTGTAGTGTCTGTACAGCCCTAATCAAATGTAATTTTTAGTAGTGCTGCTGACCCCTCAGAAGTGGCTTTGACACAGTTATGGTCTCCAGTCATGTTTTCCAGTCCTGGTAAGGGTCTTTAGAATGATCATAGAGTAATGAGGTTGAGTGCAACACTTCACAAAGCTAAACAGTAGTCATAAATGAAATGCATATGGAAGAGATGGAAAAAACAGTTTCTCATCAGTTTTAGAAACCATTTCATCAGTTTTCCTAATTTATTTGTAATTAAATATACATAGTTTCTTGAACTGGGTTGACTTCAAAGAAGAAACCACAGTATGTTTTCACCTACAGAATTATTGCACTGCCAAAACATTATACATATCTGACTCAGACAAGAGAAAGCACTTCATGTTATCGGTAAAAATGTTCTATGGCAATAGTGATGACATCGGTGTGTTCCTCAGTAAACGGATCAAAGTCATCTCCAAACCGTCTAAAAAGAAACAGTCACTGAAAAATGCAGACTGTGAGTATTTCAGTTTTTTCTTTATGTAGCAATTAATTTTGTTTCCTGCTAATTTTTTATGTATTCTAAGATCTGACTACAAGGGAAGTACAATGAAATTTTCAACTTCTGTTTTTTTTGCTGTATTTCAGAACTGTACAAATCAGTGTATTTTGAAATATTCTAATATAAATAGGTTACCCTGTTGAGTTTTATGCAGTCACAGTTAATTATTTAGTAAATATAAAAGGCCCACCCAAACCCCCATGTATTCTGAGGAATGAATTCATGTAGACAAATATATAAAGAATGTTCTACCTCAGCTTTCTAAGCTTTTGGATCTCTTTAACTGCCACGATCTGGTGCTTAGAATGTTTTGATCACTATCAAAGAGATTGCTTTCAGATTGTGATAAATGAGTAGCATCATGTTATCCGAATGCACTTCGTCACATCACAGCCACCTTCTTACTGTCTCATGCTGTTCTTATTTTTGTTGTTCTTATTTTTGTTTTGCATGGTTCCTTTTAAGTAGTTTAAGAAATCTGTATGGTGATATTTCACCCAGATTTATTTGCTTACCGTGTTTTTCAACTAATGATATCTCTGGTGCTACTGTATAATTGGGAACGTTTTTGCTTTTCCTCCAACGTTTTTTGCCTGCATACCACTGGAGCACCTCAAGAGATACCCTTTTTTTTTTTTGTTTGTTTTTCTCTCTCTCTTCACTAGTGCTTTAAAAGGCTCTTCCATCTGTGTTGGGCTGGAACCCATTCACCTATGGAATGTGGATCTCGGGGCCGCTAGCTTGGCACATGACTAAAGGCATTCTGTTGCTGTGCAGTTCACGCCCGTGGGCTCAGAGTATGCACTGTTGAATTTGTATTCAGACAGTTTTAATGGACAGTGAATATGAACCAAGCAATCTTCAATAGTAAATGTGACCCAAGTAGAACAACATGCCCGTTCTGATGGCAAAATTTTAGTTGCTGGTTTTTTTAGGGGAGCAAACTTTACATTTCTCTCTTTTGAATGATAAGTAAGTTGAGATCTGAGAACATTTTGAGTTGCATGGTTATAATTTGACATAGTTACATCTGTCTTCCTTTCAATTGCTTGTGATTTGTAAGAATTCTTTGTCTTTATATTTGAAATATTCTTCAAATGATTGCTGAAAGTTGTCTTAAGTACTTCACAAGGGCAAGCTAAAGCTTCTCCTTATATAACCAGTTGTTGGAGAACTATAAACAGGAGTTTTCAGCTGGCAAGCACTGGCCCATTTGGCTAAGTGGCAAAATTCTGTGAGCTAGCATGCCTTTGGAGAACAGCCACTATGTATGTTATTGCACTCATAATTTTATGACTATTTTTGGTCTGTCACAAATATAAATATTTTTTAAATTAACCAGTATTTGATAATTATGTCTTGATTTCAAGTATTCTTCAGTTTATTTTATGTTATTTGTGACTTTTTGTTACTTTTCTATGTAATAATAAAGTAATTTTATAATCTCAAGTCTGTATATGTTCCTTGCAGTATGTATTGCATCAGGGACAAAAGTGGCACTATTTAATAGACTTCGATCCCAAACAGTTAGCACCAGATATTTGCACGTAGAAGGTGGTAATTTCCATGCCAGTTCACAGCAGTGGGGAGCGTTTTACATTCACCTCTGTAAGTAAAAGCAAATCTGTGTACTTTTTTCACTCTTTTCTTCATCCTCACAAAAAAAAAATCCTGCATTTTTTCCTCCATATTAATTGCCCATGTGCAGACTTGTTTTGTTACTGAGTGTATATTTGATATAATAGCGTGATGTTAAATGTTTCTCCTAACAAGAAAAACGGTGATTAAAACAAATAATTCTGAAAATTCCTGTTTCATGCAGTGGATGATGATGAATCAGAAGGAGAAGAATTCACAGTGAGAGATGGCTACATTCATTATGGGCAGACTGTCAAACTTGTATGCTCAGTTACTGGCATGGCACTCCCGAGACTGGTACAGTTTAATTTCTCCAATGCTGTAATTAATTTATAGGTGGCAACTCAATGTAATTCTGTAGTTGGTTTTGCGATGTGTACAGTTTTTGGCTTTGTGTGTTGCCTTCGGGTAATACGTGTTTTATATGGAAAATAGCCTTTATTTTAATGAAAGCATATATTTGTATCTGCAGATTTCTGTAAACAAAGAACAACTTGTAAAATAAGCATAGGGAATTTTTCAGAATTCAAGCCTGCCAAAATCGGTTAATCTGTCTATTTTAAAAACAATATTGTAGATTCCCTTGTTCCAAAATGCTTTAAATACTGATATCAAATAGATGAGTAAAATATTTGCAGCCAGTAGCACTGTTCCATGTATTGAGATCCAGCACAGCTTTAAAAATGCTCAACTGATTTGAATCTAAAAGCACTTCTGTGTACTCCTGAGGATACATTATACCAGTACCAGCTTGTAAAAACATTTTTTCATGTTTATTAATAATATCTGTTTTAAGTCTGAAACATGGGAACTGCCTTTGGAATAAGCAGTTAAGGTTTGTGAACCAAAAAAAAAATTACTTCTAGATACACAGTACTGAGTTTTGTAAATAAACTTAAGTGTGATTATAGATTTTTTCCTGTTTTATGTGCTTAATGCCAGCCTAAGTGAATTTTGTGTGATTAATAATCAATAGTGCTTCATATGAGATATGTGGAACTGTGGTTTGTCAGCCCATTATGAGTTTCATACAAGGCTCTGCTAATTCAACTTTAGAAGCAATCTTTAGAATGTGCCAATGTAAAAACAGCCTTCCTGGAGTCAGGCTTTTATTCTGCTTCCCAGACTTATTTTGCTAGGACTGTAATGAGAAATTCTCTCCCAGTACCAAACTTAGCTACAAAAAAAAAAGATAATAGCGTGCTCAGCGTACATGGTACAGAATGAAAATTTCACTAGGTTTTTTTTTTTTCCCCCTTAAATCACATTGTTTGACAGTAAAATTCACACCTGGTTACACTGCTGATATGGTTCAAGCACATGAAATGCAGTAAGAGGATGTCACTTTTTTTTGGGCTTCATGCTAATACTTTCTTATTGCTGAAAGGAGATACCATCATTTGTTATTCCAGAAACCTTATTTGTAAGTAGAAATAGATTAGAACAAATTAGGCTAAAGGTTCCTGTTTTGTTTGCCATTGGGAACATTTGTCATACTGCCTTACAAGACTGAGGGAAGGTGATGCAATTAAAAGGTAACTTGCAGATATTTTATAAGCAAATGCAAAGAACTTAGAAGAAAAAAGTTAACCTTTAAATTTGTATTTCTAATAATACTCTTCATTATCATTAGATATTGCAGAAGACATAGTTGGCTTTCTGATTGTCAGCTTAGAAATATTCAGGCACTTTGGCTGCTGCATCTAGTAGTGTTGCATAAAGTATTAAACTTCTTTCTAGGAGTTGAGTTAAAATTATGAGCTACAGATTTTCACTCTCTCAGGGAATAGCTTTTGATTTTTAGAAATAAATTGGTAAAACAGATCTGAATTAAGTCAGCAGATATTTTTTCACTGAAGTGCCAGATGTAAGGAACAATTGTTCTTTGCAGTTGTCTTTAAGTAATATTTAATGACTAGCTAGTGTTAAGATATGTTCTGATTGTTGTTTCCAAAACTGTACTTAAGGACATCTCAATACCTTTAGTTAATCCTTATTTTAATTATTCTCCTTCAGCGACCAGTTTGTCACAGAATGTTTTTGAGCCTATCAGTGGTGAAAGCTTCTGTAGAAGCATATTAATTACTAAGAACAGTAATTAATAATTGAAGATAAAATATAATTAATAACTGCTCTTTTACACCAGCAAATGGGACAAAAGTAGATTTTGCTGAATCTTCAATTTTTTTCCCCTACTCCTTCAGCAAAAATAGATAAAAATACATGCATGCAGCCCATTGAAGTAGTACTGAGTGTCGCTTCAGTGTTGTGTTCTTGTTTCAAGAGCATTAAGAATTATGAATGTAATGTTGATATCAAAATGAGAAGCATGGAAATGTTTAAAAAAAATTACTTTTCACTTCTTTTACTGACTGTATGTATGTCATAAAGTATAGAAATTGTCCTAAATATATATGTACAATTTTAATTCACAGATAATTCGAAAAGTAGATAAACAAACGGCATTATTGGATGCAGATGATCCAGTATCACAGCTCCATAAATGTGCATTTTACCTTAAAGACACTGAGAGAATGTATTTGTGCCTTTCCCAGGAGAGAATAATCCAATTTCAAGTAAGTTGTTTAAAACTATTGCAATAGATGAAAAGTGTGGTTGCAAAGTTTTCCCAAATATTCCCAAAATATGTATGAATGCCATTTTTGCAGTAGGTTTTGAATGTGAGTGTAATACTTTGTTTTGAAAAGAGAGGATGGAAAGCAACAAATTGTTATCTGTGCCTTTCCAAATATGTTTTTCTTTCCTCATACTCTTCTTCCGTGTCTGTCTGAAAAATGAGTTCTGGTTTCTCTGGTGGAGAAAAAGGAAACACACTAGAAACTTGTGCATGCGATCACGATACTGTGGCTTAACATGTTGGCATATGCCAGGGGAGCTGCACCACTTATTTGTGTGTCCATTTCTAGGTTACATCAAATAGGAAATTATACAGTTGATGGTAGTCTTGTTTTATTATGAACTCAGTAGAGCTGCCATGTGTTGCTCTTGGCTAAGAGTGTAAACACAGACAGCTGTGGCAGTTGCCCACACTAACTTGAAAAGCCACAGAAATTTGATTTATCTGTAAAGAGTGTAACTGTCTGAGAAATATTTTTTCTCCAGCAGGTGGAGAAAAACATCAGGTTTTAGTCTCTTGTACGTTAGCATGCTTGTAGCATTTCCGCATGGTAATTCCTAGCAGACCAACAAGGACTCTGAGACTGGCTCAGCTGGACAGAGCATGGTGCTAAAAACAAGGTGGTGGGTTCAATCCCTGAACAGGCTCACTCCTTACTTGGGTGGGACTTGACCCTTGTGGGTGCCTTCCAACTTGGAATATTCTGTGACTCTGTGAAGACTTTGACCAAGTTCAGGATTACCTAAGTATTGCAATTTTCTTTAAATATTTTGGAGGCAGCTCAAATAATAAAGGGTGTTGAGAGGTAATGCTGTGCTCCAGGAAGATGGCCATGCTTGGGAAAGATTCAGGACTTCCTTAGAACAGCTGTACCTTCTTGGGTAAGAAAAGTAGAGGTAGGAAATTAGAAGCTAACATTTAAGATTTCTCTTGATTTAAGGGAAGGGACAGGAAGCCTTGATAAAGACTCAGTTGAATTCTGTCCTGAACTGGGATAATGTAAAGAGAATATGAGAAGCTTTGTTCCTATTTCAGTAAACATATTCATGACCTGTGGTTCAGAAGGGACTAGATCTGTTGTTTCTACCCACAGCACACAACAGAAATACATATCTGTCAATATCTGTTCTTGTAAAGGAGAATGGCCTAGTGATGCCTTGAAATGGCTACCTGAAAACAGAGGCTACACAAGATTAAGAGAATAAAAGAGGGTATTTATTTGAAGGGCCTTCAAAGGTACACCTTGGGAGTCAAAAGCCTCCGAGGGGCTCCACCCAAGATGGACCCTGACTTATGGGTTTCTCACACTTTTATAAGTTTGGTCCATTTGCATATCAGGGTTAATTCTCCAATTATAATTTCAGGTAATGATGTAATTACCCCAAGTTTGCTCCCCTTGTCCAGAGGCTCAGTTTACATATTTCAGGGCCTGAGACAACAAGGTGTCTTTGAGTTCAGGCCCAGCGAGGGTTTGTTATATCTAACCTAAATGTGAGAACAGTAGCTAACAGGCTATACGAAGTTTCAGACTTACATACTATAAAATATAAAAGCTAAAATCTTAGGTATCACTATCATTAAGAAGAGAAAGCTCTGAAATGTGAATTACAATAACTCAGGATCAGCCTGCTATTTAATCATTCTCAGAGTACTGTATGGGAAGCGCTGAATGAAGAAGCAACTCCTGCTTCTCTGACAGCTGCCTTAGTTCAGCATCCTGGAATTGCCTGTGGGACTATCAGGATGTCCTACCACTCTGGAGATTCAGCAGCACTCAGGGAGCCCAGTCTCATAAGAGCTCTGAACTTTCCACATGGGTAGGAGTTAGATAAAAGGACAACCCCCTATCCTGAATCCTCTTAGTGGAGTAGGTACCTGCTGCTTATACTTGTTGAATAAAATCTGGTAACTTGCACATCAGGCTGTTACCATGCTTTGGCAGGTGAAATCACAATGGAAGATGATAAACCCTTTCTGCCAATGTCAGGGGAGAAATCTTGTTTTATCTGGGTTTTTTATTTTGGATCAGAAGGCAAAGACCAGGGGAACAGCATGTGTATACTGTTCCTGTAGAAGGAATCTAGACAAACTATGGTCACTGTTGGAAAAAAAAACAACCCAAAAAACCCCAAAATAACCAAAACAACAATAACAACAACAACCCCCCAAAATCCTGAAACTTTAGGATGACGAGTCTCTCTTAGGTGAATGGAAATAGCCCTATACAGAGACCATAGAGGCTTAAAGCAAAGGGGCTGTAAAAGGTCTACAGGTGAGCATGAACCTTGAAATTCAGTTGCTGAAGTACCAGTTAGATCTCTCTTTCAAGACGTGCATGTGTTCTGGAGCGTGGAGGAAGGATATAAATTGTGCCTTACTGGATCAGAGCCTAGTCCATGTCTATGCTTAGTCTACCAGCAGCAACAGGAGTTGGTGCTTACAGGAAGCAGGTGGATCTGGTTGTGTTTCACAGTCCAGTGTGGTTGTACTCTGCCAGCATCCACACTTCTTGTACCAAGTGTTGTTAAAGGCTGCGTCCCTGACTCTTTTATTGTCATTTTGTAATGTGTACGTCAGTTTGATTACCTTAGAATGTGCAGATGTTCCTTTTCTTCAGTAATCTGTGTCAGAAAGTTCAAGAGGTTTCCTGTTCTCTGTATAGTACACTTTTGCTGTATTTGTTTTGAATGATGTAACAATTTCTGTGAGCGATTCCGACTTCCAGTTTTGCAGTATTTAGTGAGCAACAGTTCTGCATTCATTTAACCATCAATATCTTAATTTCTTCTCTCCTTGTAAATTCGGGGTATCACTTGTAAGCTTCTTTTCAGCTTCTGTGCTTCTTTCGTGTCGGACCTTTTTTTAAAGAGATGGGACTATCATGGTTATACACGATTTATTACTTAAAATAACAAACAAGGCATCAGTCTCAGAGTCCGTGGAGCTTAGTAACAAATCGCCATAACGGAGGATAGTCACGAGTTTCAAGGTTACATGGCAATTTGTAACTTTCTGGTCCAGTAAGCCATTAACACGAAACTTTGTTTTGACTTGATAACCTATCACCTTTGGTAACTTTTACTGCAATGCGTCAATTTTCTACCAATTATCTGCTAAGTCACGTACGCCCATATACTTCTATTATAACATCTAAATTCCTGACTTAAACTATAAAATCACATTACTATACTTAAAACCCTCCACCAACTCACTCAATGTATTTTCTTATTTATGGTTATAGGAGTATAGGTTTGTGATTCTCTTGTTTGGAATCCATATATCTTGTTATCACATGAACCTGAGTTCCCTCCAAGGGTTTAGATCAAATCCGTCATTGCCTGTTGAAGTTTTAACACCTCAGTTTCCTGTATCTCCTGATTGGAAAATCATAGTCTTCTCAATTTCTTCTGATAAGTTCAGCACTCCTTGGTGATTTTAGTTGCCATTTCTGTCCCTTCTCTTGTTTTTTCTCTGACTTTTTTAGACAGGGAGACCACAACTGCACACAGTATTACAGAATTAGGTGAACAAAGGATTTACATTGGCAAAATAATACCAGACAGCTTGTTCTCATCACTTTTATCTGATAGTGTCCGACATGGTGTCGTCACTTGCAGCTGCCACCGCACATTGAGGTGGTGGTTTCAGAAAACTGTCAGTGGCAACCCTAGGATCCCAAGTTGTAACTTCTGTCTCCAGTTGAAGCCAGACAGTACATGAGGTACTAAGCATGACGTTCAGGCATTTTAATCTTCCAGTGCCACCTGCTGAGAAAATTTAGTTAAAAAGGGAAAGGAAAGAAAAGGTGAGAAATTTCCCTGGAGCCCTATTTGGAAGTGACGAGGAAGAATGCTTCTCTAGAAGAGGACTTGAAACCTTTCGAAGATTTCTGTAACAGAAGGAGTAATGTGTTACTGAAATGATTCTTGATGTAACAGGATTTTGATAACAAATTCTGTGGCATTTGCCTTCCACTTCATGGACTTAGGAAATCTGAAAGAAGTCAGTCAAGGATTTTTACAGGGTTGTTCATTTTTTCATAGCCATGGTTTTATTTGTTACGACTCGAAGTATATCATTCCATGCCAAAAAGAATTGCAGTCAGCCTATAGGAAAGGTGTCATGCTTCAAAATAGTATACAACGGTTCCAGTATAATGGCTTCTCTTTTGAAGCTGAGCTGGTAAATCAGAAGCTCCATATGTTTCTGATGGAAGTATCATTTGGGTGTCTTGAATTTGGAAAGTTCTGTAGGTACTATCCGTGTCACACACTTCCCTTGCAAGCTGTTTTACGTGCTTTGTACATGGTTGTACCAAAATGAAGAGTCCACGTGAAAATACAGCTTTGATTTTTAACATCTGATCTGGACAGTTCATGCTAATTGAAGTTTATCTGCCACTTTCAAGAGTGAAGGTTACACTTACATACCAATATATCCTTAAAGCTTAATGGAGGGAAACAGAATCTAGTTACTAGAATTTTTTTCTGTGCCAGTCCCACTTTTTTCTGTGGCAGTGTTTAACCTATACACAATTTTTTTGTGGGTTGCTAGGTGGTGAAATTGTTCAGGGGCTTCTGTTGCCATAAAAAAAAAATTTGTCTGTGTGTTTTGTATCTAGGTACCTATCTATCTATATATATATATACTAATTTAGTAATATTTAGAGGGAGACACTAGGTGATCTTTAAGGTCCCTTCCATTGCAAGCCATCCTATGATTCCATTATTCTAATTTGCAAGGCTGTCATTTCAGCTTCTCTCCTATGTCTTTGCACAAACACTGAAATATAAACTTGTGTTTTCCATCATTTTGTGGAGGGTGAAGAACTCTAAAAACAAAAAGAAAATCTTGACCAGATAAAAATCATAACTAATGAAAAGTATTCCACTTAAGTCTTGAGCTGTTTTAGATGCTTTGTATTAATAAAAGATCTGTTTTAAAGCAGCTACTTCTAGTTGCTGTATTTTTTTTATTAATGCCTATTGAATAACATTAAAATTTTGAAAGTTGAACTAAAATAAAACTCAGACATAAGGTTGGAGAGGTGACAGTGTCCTAGGTGAGAGTTGTGGTGTTCTCACAAAAACTGGTTTTCTAGTAGTTTTTCTGAAATGTGAAGAGTGTTTCTCTAGGCCATTTTTTAGAGGAAAACTGGCTGAGTTGGTTTTTAGGTCTGTGACTTGACAGACATGTCTACAGATCAGATTTAAAACTTTTCTTTCTCTCTAAGGCCACTCCATGCCCAAAAGAACCAAATAAAGAAATGATTAATGATGGAGCTTCTTGGACAATCATTAGCACAGACAAAGCAGAATATACATTTTATGAGGGGATGGGTCCAGTCCATGCTCCAGTGACACCTGTGCCTGTTGTAGAAAGTCTTCAAGTAAGTTCGTAGTTTGTTTTAATAAACTGTTTTATGTAAGATTATTTTTGTCATATTCATTTAACGTTCATGGTACCCTTGTGAAATACTGTAGGAAAACAGTCTCAATAGCTTTATAAAGAATAAAATTACTTTGTTGTAATAAATTTTCTTACTTACATTTCACAATACACAAGCCTATCCATCATAGGAATAACACTAATATTGTTGTATACAATAAGAATTTTATTTCTGAAAGTACTATGCTAGTGATATCCCTAGGACTTCTGTTTGATTATTTAGAAATTGTTTTTGACTCTTGCCAATTAGAGAGCCTGACTGAAAAAACCCCCAGCATTTGGCAGAGGAAAAACTCCCCTAGTACCTTCTCTGACAGATTTTGTTCTCTGTTTTCAAAGCCTTGTTGACATCTATTCTAAGTGGTCATTATCAAAACTTCGAAATTCCTTCATAGTATCAAATTAATTGGCAGTATCTTTTAGGTGTGTTACTTCTTTATACTTCAGTTGTGTAGACTGTGTGTGTTTTGGTTTTGTCCAGCTGATAGAAACAACGTTGTTTAAAGTTCTTATCTGCATGTGAAGGTTTTGTTTGTGACTTTTTTGGTTGGTGGGGGTTTTTCGTTTGTTTGTTGTTCCTGAAGGGAGAGTGTTTATTTTCATTAATATGTATTTGGGGGGGACTTTTTTGTTCTTTTTCTATTTGCTCCCTTTCCAGTTGAATGGTGGTGGGGATGTAGCAATGTTGGAACTTACAGGACAGAACTTCACTCCAAATTTACGTGTCTGGTTTGGGGATGTGGAAGCTGAAACCATGTACAGGTACAATATATTCTATTACTTTTATGGTCTTTGTGTTCTACTGGGTGCTTTGAAGAGTATACACTTGTGTACATACTCAAGTGTACACTTTTCTGCACTGCAGAAAGGGGTCTGGGAGTGCTGGTTGCCAGAGGCTCAGGATGAGTTAGCAATGTGCCCTGGCAGCAGGGAGGCCAAACTGCATCTAGCTGGTGAAAAGAGGTGACTATCCCACGGCATTCAGCACTGGTGCAGCCTCACCACAAGCACTGCGTGCAGTTCTGAGCCCCCCAGTTTAAGAAGGATGTTCAGGTACTGGAATGTGTCCAGAGAAGGGCAACAAAGCTGGTGAAGGGCTGGAAGGCCCTAGGAGTTGCAGCTGAGTACTTTGGGCTTGTCTAGTTTAGAGAAAGGGAGTCTGGGAGGTGATCTCATTGCTCTCTGCAGCTTCCTGAGGAGGGGAAGTAGAGAGGGAGCTGATCTCTGCTTTCTGCTATCATGTGCCAGGACACATGGGAATGGTTCAGAGCTGCACCATTGAAGATTTAGACTGGACACTGGGCAGCATTTCTTTACTAAGAAGGTGGTCAGACACTAGAACAGGCTTCCTAGAAAGGTGGTTGATGCCCCTAGCCTCTCTGTGTTTAAGCAAATCAAGGCCATTGGGCCTTAATAATATGATTGTAACTTTTGGTCAGCCCTGAAGTGGTCAGTGTGTGCACTAGTTGAATATTGTAGGTCCCTTCCAACTGAACTGTTCTGTTCTATTGTATTCTTTCAACTTAAGTACATTGTGCTCAGTTGACTCTCCTGTTTTTCAGATGTGCAGAGAGCATGCTTTGTGTTGTTCCAGACATTTCTGCATTTCGAGAGGGTTGGAGGTGGGTCCGACAGCCAGTCCAGGTTCCAGTAACTTTGGTCCGTAACGATGGCATAATTTACTCCACCAGCCTTACCTTTACATACACACCGGAACCAGGGCCACGGCCACACTGCAGTGCTGCCGGAGCAATCCTCAGAGCCAACTCAAGCCTCATGGCTTCCAGTGAAACAAACACAAACAGCGAGGGAAGTTACACAAGCGTCAGCACAAACCCCACCAATGTCACATCATCTACAGCAACTGTAGTTTCCTAACTACTGTTGTTTGTCCGGACTTTAATTGACTTTTCGTGCTACATTCAAGAGAACTGAACAATTTTTGTGGTTTCATGGGAAAACACTTTTCCATTTTAGGTGATATGATTTGAACCTTGTTACCTGCAAGTGCTAATCTTAAAAACAGAAGCCACAATAAAAAAAAGAAAAAAACCCAACATCCGAAACATAAGAACTTTATTGAAAATCTATTTTTCAGCTGTGTTTTTTTTAGTGGGCAAGAAACAAAAATGTGGCTGGGATACATGTTGAGCAAACTAGAAAACATGAACACAACATAGTTTTTATGGACCAAGGAACTTGTATAAGCTTTAGTATAAAAGGTACATTTTCACCATACCTTTTTTGTATCACAACATATAGTACACTTTTGTTACCAAATAGTTTATATTTTTTTTTCCTCTGAGCTTTTGCTCTGAAGTATATTCAGGTTCCAAGCCTGACCATGCTTGTATAATCTAATTACCATACTCTTCCAGTTTTAAAAAAAAATATATATTTTTGGTCTGTGGCTGGAACTGTTCCTTTTTTTAAACTGAAGTCTTGTGACTTTTTATGAACTGAAATTGTTTTTATTTCAGCAAGTAGAACCTTGTAAAGGCCAGCATATTTTTTTTAAGATTATATGAAGTCTGTGCAAAAGCTTTAAAAAATGCCTCTGCCTTGCCTGCAATACATGCAATGTATGTTAACTTTAGTGCTCTGTTTTCAGTCATTGTTAATAGTTATTTCTGTTTTTCTTTTTAAATATGTATTTATAGTGATAATTCATGAGGTTCTAACATTACATGAGTTTTTTTCCTAAAAGTGGCATCTCAAGCAGTCATATTAATGATTGTTCATGTCACAGGCATATGTTGGTGTTTTTGAAGGGTTGTTACTGGGTTACTCCCCCTCTTCCTTGCTCAGTCATATTACATCTGAAAATGTTTCAGGATCTGTTCAGGTTTTTCTAATCTTGTACATAATTTGTATTAAGTGTAAGTTAAATGTTTTATTTCAAAAGTGGAATGTTCCCAATAACTTCATTTGGCAGCATGTCTTCTGTCTTGTTGGCATGTAACTAAAGTACCATGAGAAGTATGTGCTACAAATGGGATTGGTAGGTGATGCCCTTCATCACTTAAGAATCACAACGAGCATGTTTTTCTTCATACTGTTCAGTAAATTAGGCCAGAATTTTGTGTAACACTTGTATTGAGAACGTGCTTTCATTGTGAAGTGATCATACAGTAATAACTAGAAGTAAATTTTATTACTTAGAAATGGGCAAATAGAAAATCATAAAAGCACTATGAAGATGTCAGCTCCTCCCATCCTTGTTTCCTGTGGGTTTCCCTTTCCCTGCCAACAGCTTGTGCAACATTCAAGTCTTTCCTCCAGCATAAATTCAAGGCTCATTTGCACTTTGACTTTGTTGGTTGTTGCATTTGTTTTTCATTTTGACTTTGCAATGTTTTGTCCCTCCTTGTAGACCTGCCTGCTTCATTTGTATTTGAAAGTATACCCCAGCAGTTCATTTGTAGTCACAGAGCTAGGCATAGACTTGTAGGACAAGTTCTGACAGTGCGATCTTCCTCTTTAAAAGCCAAAATACAAATTTCATGATGTGTTCAGCCTTTTCTATACCCTGAAGCAAAAGTCACAACTGCTGTGTAAATGTGAACCTGTGGTTTCCTACAGTGCATTGCTTGCAAGCTTAGCTGTTGACCATTTTCATAGGGTTTTTATTTCTGACCACTTATTCCAGTTTCAACACCCACCACCATTTTAAGGCATCGTCTCTGCACCATATCTGTGTACTCTGATGCTCCATTCTACTGGTTTGCTTTAGCGCTCCGTTGTATGTGTGAAAACAATGTGTTTAAAGGAAGAAATTGGTTATAAAACATATTTAGCAGATAGTAAAATCAGTGCCACTATCCTCCTGAAATGTGCTTGTATTCTACCACAGGCCTTCATACTCGTTATTCTGTATTATGAAATGTGTTCCCGTGACGTAGTCGCGATGCTGGTTCCTAGCACTAGTGAATGCTGCCTCACCTCATCTCCATTTCAGTGACCAAGGGCAGGATTCATTGTGGCCTTATCTCTGTTTTAAACTGTTTACTGGCATTTACTTGCGAATCTGTTTACCTTTGTATGTGCTGTAAAATTTTGTTTTATTGTGTTGTGGCAGGAATCGTTTCACAGTGTTTTGGTTAGAAGCACATAAATATCTTACAGTACAGCTTAGTTCAAGAGCCACAGATTTTCATCACTAATTAGACTGAGAATTAAAATAAGCAAGATATGTATATCAGATCTAGAGGGTATTCAAGAAACCATGAAAGACACACAGCAGGCAAACCATAACAAGCCTTTTAACCTTCAAAGACTATTTAAAATAGCTTTTCAGAACTTGACATGTGCTTTTATACTCATTATTTTAAATTTTTTACATATAAATGCAATACTTTTTATATTCACTTTCTTTAGGTGCAGTAATTTTGCCCAATAGATATAATATCCCTTGACTTGTAAAGATTTAGCCTAATATCGGCTGTTCTACACACTACAGCCAAGTGGGTGAAAAAAAGAGCCTATTCTGCTTACAAGACCATTTTAAACCACATTTTTTCATTCAGCTTGTGGCTCTCTTGTTGCCAGTAGTTATTCTGTAGTACAGAAATGGTCTTCCAGGTCCTTACTGTTGTTAATACGTCCAGTTGTTCAGGTATATTATCTTCCTGAACTTTTTTTCTGTGGGGTGATATTGTTACATATATTGGCCTTGTGAGCTGTTAATCAATTTTCATTATATTAACAATATCTCAAGATTTTGATAAAACTACTTATAGAATGTTTCAGTATGAAACTCTTATAACTGTTCAAGTCTAGCTGTTAAGTCTGCTGTTAATTCTGTATACATAGAAATTGAGTCTGTGTTCGGAATGTTGTTATAGTTCCAACTATAGGAAGAAAAAGCAAAGTGAGTGCTCTAATTTAGCTATGCCTTTTCTTGTTTTCTGTTGTTTGGAACTGCGTTTCAGAATTCAACACTAGCGTAGTCTTTAATAATCTGCTGCTGCTGTTTTTCCTAATTATTTGCCCTGAGGGCATCCCACAACTGTGTTAATAATGGTATTCTGTACTTGTTTTCATTGCACAGACTTAAAAAATCAGAATGGTTACCTGAAAAGACATTAACTCAAGACATAAATTGATGAATTCCCCATATAGAAAATATTAATGCCAAGTGAAACAAATTATCTATTGGAAGTAAGCTACCCACTTGTGGATTAAATGACTCCATAGAGATGTCCATCTTGAAACTGAGATGCTCTTCAATTAACCATATTATTTACTTTCTTTCAAAAGCAGCTGTGTTTATGAGTACTGAACAAATGTGTATACTTTCTTGTGCCAGACTTTTGACTTTGTTTTCAAGCACTGTACTGTGGGATCGAGTGGCAGCTTTGTTAGAAAAAGAAGTATATTAGGGTTTCTACTTAACCCTTTTAGGACTGAACAATTTCTTCCCTTTAGAAGCTGTAAAATAAATGAGCAGTTCTAACTTCGTAAACATTCTGTCTGTGTTCAGCACTGCATTTGCCCCATCTGGAGGTGCTATGCTAATGTCATTTTTTTAAATCCTGTAGCATGTGTATACATTCAGTCTTAAAAGGGTTATTTTTACAAACTGTGCACCTGTAAAGTTTCTTAGCAATAAAGGTAGAAAAACGAGCAAGTTTTTACCATAATTTTGTAGAATTAATTGCTCAGTTCCATATTTCATCAAGAAAACCCCTGCAAAATGGGCAGTTTTGAGGATTAAATAAAAGTGAAATGTAAACCACATAAAAGTGTTCTTGTCAAGTGTACTCTGTGTGTGTATGTGCGTAAACTGTCGGGTTTCACTTTTTTCTACAAGGCTAAAGATAAAATGCCATGTTAACTGTTGCTGTGACAAACATAACTGAACATCTGTATGATGATACAAGAGTACTTATGGTTTGAACAGGTGTTGAAACTTGCCACATTTTGTTGGGTTTTTTTCAATGTTAACCGAGGAATATGGGTTTGTTTTTTATTTGTTTCATTTGGTTTTTTTTCCCCCCCAAATGAACAGTGAGGTCATCTATGGAACCAGAACAACACAAAAGAAGACCAACCCTGGGAGTGAAAAGTCATCAGTACTCGTGAGGCTGTGCGCACTGGACTCCACTTAAATGGGATATGGAATGTCCACCCAAAAATCTAAATCGGTTTCATTATTGCTTGTATTATTGCCGAAGTTAGATAAGAAACTGTTTTTTAATAATGTGTAAAAAAAAGTTTCACTTTTTTATATAATTTATTAAATAAGAAAAAATGAACTGTGTTTAATTGTTTAACTTCAGCAACTTCGTTATTGCAACTAGTGCACCTGACTCCTTTTAATCCTGTTGTTAGTTGCAGACTGACATTTCGTTCAGTTGGTTAATAATTAGAGCCAGAAATTCAGCAAATTAGCTTATTTCTTGTTTTGACAGAATAGTAGGGCTGTAAGGAACAGCTGGAAATTATGCACTCTCAATTTGCAAGCACAAGTGACACAGTCCCTTCAAGAAAGTTTTCGAGATGGGAAGTGGACACGGCAGAGAGGATATAGAATAGCAGAAGCCTACCAGTACTAACTAGTTTTGTAGTAAACTGATAGAAGAACTACAAGTTTACCTGTAAGACTGTGAAGGGGTTAGAAATGGTTGTTAAGTAGGGGAGGCAAGAATGACAACAAAAACAACAAAAAAATCTCTGGCTTTAAGGAAGGATTACAGACTTTTTTATTGAAACATCTGCAAAGGTGTTTGCCATTAAGACACATAAAATAGTCGGAAACTCAACAGTTGCAGAACTTCTGTTTTTTGAAACGGGGATAGTATGGAATTACATCTCAAAATTATTTCCAAGACCCTTCAGTCATTTTCTGAAATGATAAATTCATTCTTCTGGAACAAAGTAGAAATTAGATCTGAGGTTTTTGCAAAGACAATGGTCACTTGCTGAACTTTAATGTTGGTATCATTGGAAGAAACTGCATGAGATGGTGCTAGTCTCAGATGAAGAACTACAGCTAGAAAAAAAAATCTCTTCATCTAAGCCTTGGCAATTAGCTATATAGTTAGTGTCAATAAGAAGTCCCAGCAGAATCCAGAGAAGATGATTAAAAGGAGAATGGTGTGAAATGACTGGACTAGAGGAAAGGATTCATTTAGTGTTTACATATAACATGTACCATTTCAGAACATTTGGAACATGGAGCTGGGTCAAGTAGTTGGCCTTTCACAGTGCCCTGTTTAGATTGGAGTTGCATGCTGCTGAGCAGCGTAGAAAAACTTTGTGCTCAGTTAGTGTCTCTGTAAAGGATATTTATTTCTGATACCCAGTAGCACAAGCTTAGTGTTAGGCCAAAAGCATGAGGAGTTAGAGCCCATATTACTTAAAAATACTTTTTTGTATTGAATATCAACTTTTAATGATGTATGCTAAAGAGAGAGAAGTTGAGGAAGTCTTGATTCTTCATAGAAGCAAACTTTTAAGTTAACTATCTGAGAAAGATCTGATAAAATCTTTTAAATTTGACATCTTTCAGGTTCTGCATCTCCTTCAAGTATGGAAAGGGATGGTTAAAAGTTGAATATTGTCTTTTCTGTGTGCTATTGCCTTTGTATTGTAGACTCAGTTCCCATATTTTTTCATGTGTACTTTTCCAGATCCTTAATTACATTTCAGTTTTTCTCAGAATGTGTAAATTCTGGTGCATAATTTAGGAGGAGAGTTGGTGTTAAGTAAGGTAAACTCCAACTTTTGAGACTATGTGCTGCCATCTCTTGGTGCTGTTTCTGCTGCTGGACTGTGGGGTGGGGAGAAAGAAATGTTAGTTTATTGTTTTTTAAGCTGCTTGTAGATACATGGAGTGGAAGGTTCTGTAGACCTGGCCTTCATGATCCACATTAGTTTAGGGTGGCACAATTTAGAATCACGTAAAGTGATTCTAAAAAAAAAAATTCTTTGTCTGAATTTAGAAACCTTTTGCTTATTTATCTTTCAGTTGTATTTTCTGCCATGTTGCTCCCTCATCTAAGTTCATTGAAACCTTCAGTCTTCTCTTTTGTTCTATTTGCTGGTTTGTTCACTAGGAGAAGTTGTCTGTTTTCACCTCTGTGAATCCCCATGGGTGCATTCACAGGCAAGATGGGACCTTGTGCTATTCGAGCTACTTCCATGCCCTACCTTCGTCTCATCTTTCTGCTTTGGCCTCTCCTGATTGACTTGACTTTGAAGCCTTTGGCATTTACAAGTAACTGATAGCAACTGCATTCATCTGTTCATTGCTATACCAGTACACTACAACATTTAAATAAATTGCCATCTATTGGCCATCCTTTAGAGAAGGAAGGTTTTTGATACAGAAGCCGCAGCCTTACGGACGATATTACCAGAATCCTTCCAAGAGCTTCATAGTTCTGCTCGGAGAATAACTTCAACAATTGTATAAAAGATAGAAGCACAGATCTATAGATATTATGTTTTCTGTCTTAAAATTGTTTTACTAGCCAACTGGTAACAAACATAAAATTAGTTCTTAAAATCTCCAAGTGAGTTTAATTCTGGTTTGATCCTAGGGGGCTTTTTTTTTTTAAGAGACTTTGTTGTAATGTTTCTTCTTGATTTTGATAATTCTAATAAAATTGTACGTGATCTGTTTAAAATTCAGCCAAGGTATCTGCTGTGAAATGGGATGTGATCCTGAGATCCACGTTGGTGGTGGTGTTACGCGTGTAAAATGTGACAGCAGCACCTTCTAATTTCGTTGGTCTCTGTCCAAGTATCTGCGTGATACTTCTGTATGTGCAGTGTAGTTGCAGATTTTAGTTCAGGGCTAACTATAAATCTTTCCCTTCATAAGCATGTCTTGTGCAGCACCATCTAGATATACACACATACAAAAAAACCCAGACACAAATGGTTAGTTTTAATGTTGTTAGCCCTATTTTACTTTGTTGCTGTTTGTTCTGTTAGGTGTGCTTCAAATTCCATTTCAGTTCTTGTCACTGCCAACATTTTTTCTCTGTGGAAATTGGGAAAGGCAGTAGAGGATTCATAGAGGATTGCATTTACTTAGAAAACGCAATTGGAAATTCTCCCAAAACATGTGAGACCTAGCAACATTATTAGATTTTAACATGAAAAAAATTATTAGGTTAAGAAGTGGCATATCTGATTTTAGTGTACTCATATCTTAGTCCTAAGGCAAAATTTTTGTATGCTTTCACTTTGAAAGAAAGAATTCTAAATTTCTCACACTGTAGCACAGTTCTGTGCAATTCCTTGCTTGCCGGATTCAGAAAACAAGCACTTCACCATACAGACAGCAACTGCAGAGTTGCGTCTTGATGTCAGTGCAGTTTCTAACACCGCACCTGCTGCTTCTGAGGAGAGAAAGTGAGTGGTCCCATTGTTCCTTTACCCTACTCAGCTTTTATAGGAGCTGCAGCCTCGTCATTTCCAGCACTGTGGGGAGGTGTACTTGCTAAGGTGGCACAGGCTGGCAGTCTGCAGGAATGCGAAGCAGGATGCCTTATGAAACCATAAAAAGAAAAGGTGTTAAATCTTGTATTGACCAAGTAGACAACTAACACAACATTCTCAATAAAGGAGGAGTTTGGTTTATTTTTGTTCCACATGAAAATGTCTTGTGGCTGTGGTATGGAGATTACTCACCAGTTACTACTGAAATTTCAGAAGAGAGATGCAAGAAAATTAAACTATTCTTGAAGGACCTGATGTGGATTAATCTTTGGGCTTGTATATCTGCTTTGACAGTCCTGCTGCTGCTCTGTGCTGCTCCACACAGCATTCCAGGGCTTAAGGAGCTGTCTGGGTTTTGGACTGTGCTTGATGTGACCTCCGGTGTGAGACTGATGTTATGTCATCTTCCCAGTTTCACACATTCAGAAAGCTTTGGACTTCTAAATCAATTTTTTGTAAACAGGTTTACCTTGGAGGTTTAATAGACATGCAAATCAAACTATGGTCTGAAAAAGTGGTTTATTATTCATTTAATTTAGAAATAAGGTTGTTAAGGAAAATTCCTTATTTTGGAAGGATAAATGCAATTGGTGAGTGCTTAGACTTTCAAATAAAACTCCACATTTGGCCAAGGGGTTCATTTTTCAGGTTAATAACAATTTTGTGCTATTTATTTAAAGAAAAAAACTCCATAATCTGATTTTTACTGTTGTTCTGTATTTCTGTGTTTCTACCTTGGCTCTTGAGCTATCATGAGCCAAGTGTGTTTCATCCTAAAACTTATGATCTAGGTGTTTATATCCTGGACTTCTTACAAATCCAGAGCTTGAAGTAACAAATTTTTATAAAATTCTACTTTTGCACAACTTTTTACTGTCAGCTTACAGGTAAACCTGCAGAAAATAGATACTGGCTACCGTGATAAACGTGTTAAATTAGAAAACAAAGAATTTCATCTCCTCTCAGTGGATTTTAGGATGGTGAAACAATAAGCTAGGCTTTCTACCTACATGGGGTTGTCTTCACATCAGGGAGAAAATTGAAATACGTCGTACAGTCATAGCTTTTAAAAATGATACGTAGATCTCTGTTTGCAACCTGTTTTTTCAGCCACCTTGAGGGATACTGGTATGAAATACGGTAGTTTTGCCATTCATCTGCTGGAATCTGAAAAACCTTTAATCAGTAGCACATTATATTACAATCTAACTTCTTTCTCTCACCTACTTGCATTTACTTGTTTTAACAAGTAAGTTCTTTGCAGCTGGTCATATTAGAGTGAACACTAACAATGTTGATATTTACCTTGTTTTGCAGTTTATTCAGTATATGTGACTACGAAAACTTTCCAATTGTATAGACATATATATATAGTGAGTCATACAGGACAAGAGGACAGGCTGTTTGTTAAAAAACCACACATGAAACCCCTCTGTCGAGTACCAGATGTTGGCTTGATGGCTAGAACTTATGAATCATTTTGTTCTAAAACCTAGTGATGTAAAATGGGGAAAAATTAAATAACAGATGAATGATAATTACAATCCAATGTACTGCTGGACTCTACCAGAACCGAGTTAAAAATTATTATTCTCTAGCGATTCATTGTCATTGGTAAACTGTCAAGGACTCAGATATAAAATATCAAGTCATATACAAGATATCTACTAAAAAACCTCAGGTATGTGCCCCATCCAAATTGAAATCATCTTGAATTTACCTAATCTTAACCAATTTGCTGTGTTTTGACTGGGCCAGAGGGAGCAAGTCTAAAAATAAAAAAAAAGAGGGAGAAAGAGGAATGAAAAAAGTCTGGTCAAGATACTTAACTTTGAATGCAAAGTTGGGGTGCGTCTCACTGAAATAATATTTCTCAAGAGATTTATGTTTTCCTTGTTTTTTCAATGAAGAATAGTTTATAAGCGTTGATAAAACACCAGACCAGAGAGGCTCTAAAGTCTGTCTTCCATCTAACCAGTTAGTGAGTCTATCTTGCCTGGAACAGAGCAAACTGAGGTTTAAATCCCTTTTCTGAGGCAGAAAGAACTAAAACCTGATTCTCTCTTGTCTTAAACCAGAATTTCTCTCTTGGGTAGTAGGAGCTTTCTTCCTGCCAAAAAAGGATTAACTCTGACTGGCTTATCTCCATCAGAAACTTTTCTATTGGGTAGTTTAATAGGAAAGCTCCTGAAGAACTGTCACTTTGCCTAATTTCCCTGGAATTGAACCATAAAGTTCTTCAAGGAGTGGGTTACATTCCTGAGATGGAGAAATACGAATTATTTGATGTGCACAAATGAAAAGTCATGTTAACTGAGGATGCTAAAGAACTATTGCCTTTAGCACTTTCAGGTCCTTAGTAAGGATCTGGATGTGGCAGACCTTAAGCGAAAATGCAAGGGATGAGAGTGGATTTGTGTATAAGGGAAACTGGACTTCAGGCTGTAGCTGCTGCCCAGAAAACCCCTGCTCTGGCAGCTGTTGGATGAAGAATATGCCAGTGATGTGCTGGGTTTGTACTTGCTAAGGCACCTAAGTAAGTCAGTGTGGTAATCAGCTGAGCTTTTGAAGGGAGAGGTGCAGGAATCTCAGCTTAGAGGCAGAGCTAAAAGTTCATTAGAAAAGTGAAAGAACTGTTCCCTTGCAAATGATACAAACCCTCCACTGCCTTACTACTGCACTAAACCTATCCTGCCTGCTCAAAATGACATGAAAAATAATAATAAATGAAGCCTGAACTTTGACTGGTTCAATGGACTCTCAGCTTCTGTGGCCTTCCAAGCCCTACCCTCACCATAGATGGGTGGTTGGGGTCAGAATTAAGTCCTGATGGACACACCCAGAGTAGGACTCTGGGCAAATGTATTTGTTACTAGTGTGGACAAACACTTGAAAACAAATACACAATTTCTTCTTGGATACTCAGAGAAAAAGGGAGTTGTCCTTTATGGATGTAGTAGTTTACCCTTGCAGCAGAATCTGCAAATGTAAGCCCAAGATCATTTGCAGAGCTGCTGTTTGGGAACAAACGGGGTTAGATGGGACTGATCTAGAATGAGTTTGAAGTAGAACGACCTAATAAACGTATACGAGGTTTCCAGGTCCTCAGCAGCACCTCAGGTATTGTACACCTTTATTTGCACCATTTCTTGCAAGATCGAGCTATTCCTTTCTGAACACTTCTGCTGCTGGTGTAAACTACCTCATCCACTCACCCACGCCAAAAGGCTTTAAATGTGTGCTTTTTAGACCAATTTCCTCTCCAACACAGATGCAGTCTATGTACTCAGGGGCCTCCTGCTTCACCAGGTGCTAAAAATTTTAATCTCTTGCCTTGCTACCCAAACCTTCACCCTCCTTAATGATACATATGTATGTGCTGTCATTCCTTCCTTAAAATGTATTGCAGAGAGTGAAATCTAGAAAATATATCTGTGTCTCCCCTTATTTTCAGTGTCCCCCGTGAGCTGCTCCTAACAGGTAATTAGTTGTCGTATCTCACTTCACCCCACAGAAAGAGCTGAAGGGCCCAAATGCAAGAAACCAAAATATGCAAGGTGGTCCAACAATTGTGAACGGTAATTTGTCAGGGCAGACATGGAAATCCTGAAATATTAACAAAATTAACCTTTTAAATTTGATGAAGCTGAATACAATGCATCAGGAGAAGCAATCAAAAATTGCTTTAGTTTCCTGGATACGAAAAAACAGTAATTTTGTTGGTGACCTGTGTGTGAGATACTCCCCAAGGAAAAGGGGAATTGCTGGAATTAGAGATCAGTCATAGGAGGTGAAAGAGGAAGATTCGTGTTAAAGCTATGAAACAGAGGGACCTCAAGCCAGATGTGAAATTTTGCAGTATTAAAAACTGAAAAAAAAAAGTGGATGTAAAGTTACCTGATTGTGTAACTAAAAAGCAGGTGTTCCCAAATGTCCCTCCTTCAAAGCCCTTCCGCCTGATACCTGCGATAACCGATCACACAGGTGGAGAGACTCTCACAGACACAACAAAGTGCTCAAAAGCACTTGCACAAATAATACTCCTCCAGAGAGGACCAAGGACAAATGTAAGTAAATAACAATTCTTGGCACACAAGTAGAGCCTGAAGTTGCACAGATGGCTACACTTGAGCCCACAGGCACATGGAAATAATATCGAAGTTCTTCGGTTTGTTTTATGTGTTAGTAGACCTGAAAAAATTATTCAAGCTACATTTGGAGGAAGCACAGACACAACATGAATCAGGGATAAAATTGCATTTTGGTAAGTTTATATTAATTTAGAAACATGTTACTCTTAGTAGAGTTAGGAGAATAATTGAACCTTCAAGGCATTGTAGCCTAAGCAGACACATAGGTTTGAAAATTACTATCTAGTGAAGCCAGGTGGTAGCACTGAGATGCACAGCAGGCTGCTGCTCTCAGTGCTCAAAAGGAGGACGCAGGAGCTGTGTGGTGAAAAAGAGCTTTAGAAAAGTGAGCTGGAGGTGGGGCAGGAGAGGCAATACCTGTTTCCTTCTAGCAGAGAGTACTTTTTAACTTCATTTACAGGATGCTAGTGAAGAGCAGCCTGTTTCAGTTACTGGTAACTATTAGATGCAAACACTGCAGTTTGGGGAGGGGTTTGGTTGTGGGATTTTTCAGTTCCTTTTTTAAATAATCCCTTGCTTCATTAGGTAGTTGTTTTTCTACTTACCTGACTGCAGCTGGTTTTTATGGTGGGGGAAGCCTTTGTCACTCCTACTCTGATGGAGTATCGTGTCCCTGGAGGCTGCCTCTCACCATGGCAGAGGTAGCAGAGGTGAGCTCTGTGTTGGCTGGTGGACAAGAAGTGGAGGAGCAGCTCTCAGCAGGTCCCGTGGGCGCACAGGGTGCTGGGCATTGGGCTTTGGGGCAGAGGAACACAGGTTGTGTTCTCTCAGCCCGTCAGCTGGACTAGAGCACAAGGATACCTTGGCAGTGCAGTTTGGACTCCTCAGGTAAGAGATGCCCAGCTCGTGCTGCTGCCAGCAGGTCTGTGGGCTGCAGCTTCTCCATGGCCTGGGAGCTCTTCTCCATCTGGCTCCTGTGCTTGGACCACGTGGCTGAGACCCTCAGCTCTGCCTGCCTGGTCTGTCCTGCTGACAGAATCCCTTCAGCTGCAAAACCCTGCACACGGCCTGTAGAAAAGGAATTAATGCTAGTGCAGTTGTTTTCTCTTCAACTCTTCACCTTCCACCCTGCCTAAAATGAGTCCTTCTCTACCCAGAATGAAGTTTGATTTTCCTTCCATCTTGCTGCCGCGAGAAACCCTTCTCTGCCCCCTCCCCGAGTATGTGCCTCCTTCCCATACAGGGCACATCTGCCTTTTCTTTTACTTTAAAGAGGCCAGTCCAAAATTAAAAAGTGTTTGCAATGATCTTTTCTCTCCACAGACCAAGGGTGTGTTCTTTCATCTTCACTATGACTTTTTGTCCCTCACCAATCTACAAGGCCAAAATGTTTCCTGTTCACCTTCCCTTCCGTTCCTGCCCCAGCCCTGTGTTTGGGCCCTGCAGAGCCACGTTTCGGCTGCAAGTGAATCAGATTCAGCTTTGACTTCAATGACCATCTTCCTAAACACCCTTCTACTAGCCTTATTAATCTCTTACAGATCTCACAAAAGCAGTATAAGACAAAACTGGGCACCTGCAGCTTGTTTGCTCTCCCGTTCCATCTCTACACAGCCTCTGTCACTGGAGGTGTCTTAGTCTTGGCCTCAGTGTGTTGCAAAGAAAGTCTGTCCTGGTTTCAATAAATATTTGACAAATCAGTGCAGTGGAGGAGTCTTGCTGGATGTTAATAAACATTTTTTTTTTGTGGAAAACCTTCATTTCAATAAAAATTCTTTGGATTTCCATCAGCTTTTACTTTTCCCTGCTTAAAAAAAAAATGAAATAAATACAAAAGGAAAAAAGTGCTTGAAAAATAGCAGGGAATACAGAATTATGCCTGACAGGCTTTCCTGGACTGTATTGTTTTGCCTCAGTCAGCTGACAGTAGTTAAACAGGTTTCCTATTTAATAAACACAAGGGCCCTGAGATACATTTTCTGGATGCTTCCCCTAGATCTGCAATCTCAGTGAAATAAAGGCTTTGCTATTAGCAGAACTTCCTTCTTGCTAAAAATGCTTTGTGAGAACCTGTCTGACAGCTTTAGTCTTATTTGCTTAAGTCACCACTGATTTTTTTTTGCAACTTGTAACATGACAACTGACCCCATTTGGACAGCAAATAAAAATCTCTTTGTCTTAAGCACACAGCCTCTTCCTAATCCTATGATAACCTCTGTCGGTCCCCACAGGATGGTCAGAGGTACATTAAATCAGTTGTAGCACCCTGAGAAGCTAGAATGGACATGATGTTGGTTTTCCAAAGAAGCAAAAGCTGTGGCCTTGCTGACACAATGAATTAATTTCAGTGTCCTAACTGTAGAGTTATTTTTCCTACTTGCATGTGGCAGGACCATCTTTTGGGATGCCAACAGAAAAAGCAACTCCAAAGACAGAGTGTCTTGGATGACATTACTATCCTTATATTCCTTAGCAATAACAGCAAGCCAGTCACAGCAACGCTGCCAGATGTCCCCAGAGGGATATGGGCTGAGATTTGAGCCAGTTTCAGAGCAAGGAGCAGCTCTGGTTTCTCCATACCTACCTTCAGTTTAGCTATGAAATCCTGAAGATCTCAGGTGTTAGAAGGCCCACAGCAGGTTTGTAGGAGTCAATGCAGAGTTCCCAGCTGGCTGGGCAGTTCTCTCTTGGGCATTGTCATCTGTTTAGTTGCCTCTGTGATTTCACCCCGTGTGCCATTCTTCACTTGGTCAGGAATGCGGCCTCTTAGCAGTTGCTAAATATTCTCAGAACAAGGCCCTGAGCCAATGTCCATTCAATAATAATAAAACAATTTGTCTCTGACAGCAAGCAAAGAGCAGGAGTAGCTCCATGTCTTTCCTGTGACTTTAGGTTCTGTACGTGTGACTTTTCTTCGTGTGTGTTTTGTAACTCTGGTGTTTGTATGACTTTCACAGGACCTATGCAGTGATTTTTGTCTACTGTGCTAAATCGGACTTTGTATATAAGCTGCATTTCTCCATTCTATCAGGAAATATTTTTTTAGAATTTAATAACTGTCAAAATAGCAGGACATCAATTAACTGGTGTTTACCCCATAGGGGATGATTCCTACTTGATGTTTACTACCAGCTGACACTAATGAATATGTTTTGTTCTTGTCTCACCGTACAGTGCAACAACTGACATCTCTCTAGCTCAGAATTAGCTTTTTGGACACAACTGGGAGTGGAAGCCAAGAAAACTCTTCATGAAATAGTTATCTGTGGAGATGCAGACAAATAGCTCCTAGCAGGGATGAATTGCCATTAGGCAAGCGAAACAGGAGCTTTACAACTCATGAACACTTCCTTTGCATTTTTTTCTTTAGGAGATACCCAAGGCAGCCTAACAAGCATTGCAGAAGGAAAAAATAAAAAAGATAATGCTAGAAGTAGAGTTTTTTATACACACTGAGACAGAAATTCTGGCATGTTAAAGGCATGCATTACTATGTTGGATGTAACCCATGAGAAAAGAGCTGGGTGCATGCTGGATGGATTGTGCATAAAAAGATGAAGCTGTTTAACTGAAATTAATAGTGCATATAGAAAAATTGACCGGAAGACTGTGGCCAGAGAGTGAGCAAACTGCTGACCTACATGCACACCTGAGTGAAGTGGTATTTGGTTGGTCCATGTTATATTTGAAGTGTGTGCCGGTTCGGCCAAAATCTAGTAATAGAGCAAAACATTTTACAAACAGATAAAACCCAACCAAAAGTCTAAACTTTCATTTTATACTCTCTACCACTCTGTCTCTGCTGCTGTAATAAAAAGGCTACAGCCTCTGCTCTCACATAGTCCTTTCTCAAAATCAAAACCATTAGGTTTTACCTTTCTATACTTTCTTTTTGAGAATAAGCATCTTATGCCACTAGAAACTCTCAGTTTAGCTCAACATCCATTTCAGTATTGACTGATCCTGAAGTCATCTATTCAGGCCAGAAGAGCATTGTGATGAACCATGGTGGGTGTACTGGAGTTGCACCACCCCTGGGCTTGGAGGCAGGAGGGGATGCAGGAGCAGGTGAGATCCCAGACAGGCTCCCCACCTTGCCAAGAAGGGCTTGGTGGTATTGGAAAAGAGGCCATGGCTTGTATAAGAGGGTGTAAACCTTTAGTGGCTGGAGTTCCAAATCCACATGCAGCTTTCCATTAAGAGCATTAAGGTATTTTGCCGTGGCAACAGTGAAATACCTTTACTTTGACCCCTCCCCAAGTGCTGTATTTAGCAGTATTGTAAGGCATCAGTCTTAAAGCATGCCCTAATAATAGAGGTTGCAAGTAATAGTGACAGAAGTGTCAAAGGAGGATCTGGGTGTTATTTAATGCTACACTTTTGTTTTCTGAACTAGTACATCCTGCTTGTTTGAGAGCCAGGGTTCGAGAGCCGGTGTGTGAACGCAGATGTAGGATGAAGGGAGTGATTGCAGAGCTGCTGTGTTGTGGGCAGGATACATTGCTTAGAGAAACGTGCTCCAGGAGTCTGTCAGCCAGAGATGATAAGGGGAAATGAAGATGAGAGTGCTTTCTGGGAAAGTAAATCTGGGAAGGAAAATAAACCTGTCAAAGAGGAAAAAATCATCTAGCAATTGGTGGTGGTGGGAAAGTAACCTAGAGACTGAGAAGCATGCAGGACAAAAATCAGATGGTGTCATGCAGCTGAAAGAGATAAGAAAAAGACAGAATGGGGGGAAAAAAACCCTGGGAGCTGAGAGAAAGGGAAAGAAGATAAAAACTTCAGAGATTTATGGGCATTATGCACCTGAAATTCATTGGTTTGACATTTGTCTGCTACATCTGGAAAACAGTTTGCTTTTAGGGACTGCTCGTAGTAGTAGGATAGGATTTTTCCCCACAGCCACTGTAAACTACTGCTAAAATGAGAAGATTTCATAGGCTCTTTTTACTTTGGTATGTTTATTCCACCCAAATTTATTGCTGAATATACCTTTTCAGTGACATCAGCATCTGAATTAAAGATACGGGCAGGATGCCATGATTCTGGAACAATGAAAGGGCAACATTTGGACCCAGGAATGACTTCTGCAATGCACAGATCAGGAAAAATGGCATTAAGATGCAGAAACGCTGAAATTTCCTGTGCTAGGAGACCAAGGCAGAAGAAGACAAAATGACTGGATTGCAATATGCATTTTAAAAGCTTAATTCCTTCTTCTTGCTGGAATTTGGCATACGGCTTGTGGCTTTGGGAGCTTAATCAAAAGAAATACTGTGTTGGTATAACAAGAAAATAGGTGCAGAGAGGGCAATGGAGGGGAAGAGTGACACACACACGGATGGGCCTTGGAGAAATGGCACATTTCAACCCTTCCCTGATTGTCTCCCAGCCACCACTCCATCAGGATCTTCTCCTGCCTCTCTCATTTCATCACCTCCAAATTGTGTTCCCTGACAGTTATGAGAGGGGAATCAATCAGAGACTCTGCTCCTTTCAACCGCAGGTACTGGAGGCTGCGGGGGGCTGAGATCTGATTAAGGCATTGTTGAAAATAGCTTTTGGCTTTCATCTGAAACCGCTATCCTCAGACTCAGTCAGTGAGAGCAGGTGAAGTGTGCATGTCCTGGTATGTCACTCTACAGGTACTGGAGAAGCTACATCTACAGAAAGGAATTTGCTTTTGAAAGCGCACACAGAGCTGGGGCGTGGGCTGTCCTGCAATGCAGCACATAGCCAGCAATAGTCACATCCAGTATATTATTAAAATGTGAGGCGTTTTCTTACTTAAACAACAATTTTTAAATTATTATCTATAATAGATCCAGGCTTTCAAAGGGCATAAAATACTTCACGAATATGTTTTCTGCTGTCACTGTTCCACATAAACTCCAAAGCAGCTAAGTTTATTCCTTCAGTTTCAATACACGGGGCAGGTTTGTAGAGGGTCTCAACCTGCATCCTTAAGAGAAGTAAGATTTTCATTTTATTGTTATGAATTAAATCCCATAATTTAATTCATTGCGTATTTGCAAAAGGTCAGATCGATGTCAGTAGTCTCAGCACCATTCCAGGAGCAGTGCTACTTTGCTAACGAGGCAGGCAAAACATTGTTTCTATGGATTGTGCATAAATAGTGTTTAGAATTTTTTTTTAATTTCCTGTCTGTGGACAAGCTGGATGAAAAAAAAGAAATAATAGCCAAAGTTGTACGCTAAGTTGTTAGGGTAAACCATTTCAGGCAATAACTGAGTGCAGAACATGGATCTGGGTGCTGGAACTCACAGTACATTTCTAATTTAAAATCATTCTGTAAAGAGATCAGATTTTCCTGATTAAAAACCCTGAAAGGGCTTATATTTAATATCCACATCTACATTCCACGCTGTGTTCAAATTTAATCTCGTCTAATAACAAGGGTTTTTAATGATATTGATTCAGCTAGAAGATAGAAACGTCTCCAACAGGATATTTTCACAAACCAAAATAAGTGTAGTAACTTCTCCATCTGCGTTCCACAGAGAAAGGACAAGACCTGAACACCCACACTCACCTGTGTGCTGCACCGGAAAGAGACTGGACTCCTTGATCAACAAAGCACCAATAATTACATCATTCAAAGTTGTTTTACTCTGTGTTGAATCTGTTTACAAGTATGTGTAGTTGGAGAAAATAGCTGCTCCAAAGTCCAGAAAAACTGTTTTCTGACACAGCCTTTCAGTCTTTGCTCCTTGTATCTGCCCTTTCTGCCATTCTGCACCCAATGGCTTTATTTCCCTGTCGGCAGTGCCATGCCTGGGGTGGCTGTGAACGTATTTGCGAAATGTGACTGCCACGGGCAGCAACCTGTGTCTGCAGTCCTGCATCCTCTGTAAAACACCTCTTTGCTTTATCCCAGGCATGTATCCCTGTGCCTTACAGTGTGGAAAGTTCCACGTGAGCCTTTGTGGCTCATCTAAGACCCCACCATTTGCATGTGTGGGTGCTTTCAGCTGCAGAGAAGCCATTTCTTTGTCCTTGTTCTATGGGGTTTATTTAAGTGAAAAATACATTGACTTAGTTAATTTGTGCTATTGCCTTAGGGAAGAATGCATTCCACCCACAAAGACAACAATATTTATTTTAATTTTATTTTTAAAAAAGAAATTATTTTACTTAAAAGCATTAATTTCGCATGGACAAACCAATTCTTGCCACCCCAGAATTCTCGTGAGAGTCACACCAAAATGATCTCAACATGTATTAGCTCAGCTAAAATAATGTGAAAATATACTACAAATGTAACAGAAAGATTTTTGCTTATGAGGAATAGCTAGTGAAGTGAAGACTGCATTACATATATTCATGTTTGAGGAGAATCTATTAGCATATTGGAAATTTTAAGAGATGCTCAGAACTGCATCTGAAAACTGAGCAAAGCTGTTGATGTAGAGGACACCAATTTTTGCAGTGGAATTTATGACAAATAGAGCAACTTCTAAGGCTTTTCATAAAGTCCTTTATCTTCAGAGCGCTCTTCCCCCTCTGTACTTTTGAAGGGAAAGTGATGTAACACTCAGACAGTGATAGCATCAATTTCCCATAAAATTCTTGCCGTGTTTACTGTCAGCTGAAGTGTTTCATTAACTCAGAACTAAATCACGTTCAGCTGATGCCACAGTCACTTTCCAAGACCAGACAATGCACCCCTCATGGCCTCCCCTGGTGCAGCTCAGGGCGGTGCAGACGCAGACATGTGTGTGTACGAACATTTGGAGAGGGAAGCCCTTGTTGTTTTCCCCTCCTCTTCATCAGCAGCCTCTCCCCGTATTGCAGGGGGCTTTTGCTTGGCACAGCAGGTGAACGTGGCTAGGAAGGCCATGCGGAAACGCTTGTTCATGAAGCAGTAAATGATGGGATTCACGCAGGCAGAGGTGTAGGACAGCAAGTGGATGAAGGAGATGGGAGCCCCCGAGAGCCGCCGGTCTGCAGAAGCTGTGTCGAAGGCGCGCCAGGCATTGACGCTGAAGATAGGAGTCCAGCAAATGAAAAACAAAACCACTATCACCATCAGCATACGGATGACGAGTTTCTTGGCCATTAAGTTGGCAGAAGAGCTGTTGCTTCTCACCCTCTCTATTTTGTTGTGGCTCATAGCAGAGAGCTGTTGCAATGGCATTTTCCTTTTTCTTTTGGTTTTGTTGAGGTAACATCCATCTCCATCCTCGTATTTGGCACTGCAGGTACTTATTCTTCTTTCTGTACATATAAAGTGCTGTTTAAATAGTTGGCAAAATATCTCTGAACAGTGAGTCAAAATAAAAAATGAAGAATGCAGTCTAAATCTAAATAAACAACATAATTCATAGCTGAACAACTGCTGCAAAGAAAGCACTGGCCTGCTTCTGAGTCAGCCATGCTGTCAGCTACTCTGAATCCACTGTGTCCCAATGTTCTCAATCTTATCTCTATACAAACTGATGCAAAAGGTGTAAGAACGTTCCTTACAGTATGGACCGAAGATAGTTTTCAGGGTTATATGCTTCTATTTTAATTTGACAATTTTAATTGTGGCATCTATTCACAAAAGTGGTCCTCATCCATGGCCAGAAAAAAAATTTTGGCATTTCTATAATAAACAAATTTAAAATTTCATGTATTCTGCCCTGAGTCTTTGCAAACAAGCCATAGGTGAGGCTTATTTGCTAACAGCAGAGTAACTTTAATCAAGAAATGCAGCTGGAAAGTTCATGACATAACTGACCGTAACGATCACTTTTGCAAATAGAAAGCTTTCCTTTTACTAGCTTCAAAATGACTGCTTGTAGCTTCAACTGTAACTTTAAAAACCCCATCCCAAACCTAAACGTATTGTTACCTCGTGAAGATTTTCTCTGGCTGGCATCAAATTTTATTCCTCTGTAGAGTTCCAAAGAAATTAGACCATATGCAACCATCATTATAATCCCAGGAATAAGAAAGAGCATGAGCAGCAGGAAAGTGTACCTAAGGAATCAAAAGACACACTGAGAAAAGGGAATGGCACAAAACCAGAAAAACTCTTTTTCATACAACTGAGAATTGGGAAAGACAGGATTTCAAGATTTTTAAAATTTTTTTCATGCCAATACAAAGTATCATTTTGACACCACTGGAAATTTGAAGCTTCCTGCTTCTTCTCCTGCTTCCCCCAGAAAGGTACAGCAGGAACAAGACTATCATGGCTGCAAACCATCCTTCATTCTGCCTATGCAGCCTAGAGGAGATGGGCACCCCCACAGTGGTTAAAGGTTAAAGGCAGAAGCTCTCTCTGCCCATGAGTGGGACTCCCTGCTGTAACCAGATGAGCATCGGATGCTCTGTAGCTTTGGACAATGTAAAAACTGCCTTGCAGAAGCTAAAACAGCAGCTGCTGATTCTCAAAGGGGTCCTTGGTACATTAAAAGTATTTTAATGGTTGGAGTCAATGATCTTAGAGGTTTTTTCCAATGTAAATTTTTCTATTCTTCTTCAGAGAGATCTGACTTCCTGAGGGCCATGGCACACATGGGCAAAGACAGAGCAGCCACAGCCTGGATTTTCATCCCTGGAGCCATGCAGAGCTCCTGAGGAGGGATGCCAGGACTGACAGTCTCTTTGGTAAGGGAAGCAGCTTTTACTTGGTCTCACATCTGCTACTCTCCTAGTCAGCTTCTCCGATGTTTAACAAGTACAAGTTGGGGAAATAATGATGTTTAAGTGCATCCATGAGCCTGTGTCTCTTCTGATCCCTGTGACTTTGGTGCAAACTCAAGTAACACACCTGGGAATCTGTAAGGAGACCACAGAGAAGAGAATTTTGTCCTGTACCCTTCCTCCTCATGCCACTGAATACCTGAGACTACTGAAAGCATTAACACAAAGTTACTCTCTTTTTGAGTATACCATACCAAAATGGTGCAGACTTTAATCTTTTTCCCAGTTCCAACTGACCTTCAGTATAAAAAAAAATCTTACTTTCTCTGTGCCAGTCAGTGTTTAGTCAACGTGCAAGGACATCATGTCTAAGTACTACTGCTGTTTGATAGTGCTGCTGTTTACTCTGCCTGGATGTGTAGGACTTGGAGCATGTCTCTCCCCTCTTCTCTCTGCCCCTGTTCTCCATAAGCGACCAAAAGGATTCAGTTCTCAAGTAAGACATTTCCAGCCTCATATTCTACTTCTCTGCTGCAGAGAACCTTCAAACAAATTAACAGGCAAGGCAGCACACAGAGGGGTGTTTCTATGTGTCTGCGTTTCTCAAAGATTAATTAAGGATTTCTCTGAAAATGTTGAAGTTTATGTGCAAATGAGTGAAAGAAGTATTCCTACTACAAGTGACAGATGCTTTCTTCACAGTGACAGTCAGGGCTTAGCAGACCATGGTGTGAGAAGCATCGCCATGTTGGGCAATCTTTCCTATGACAAGGGAAAAGTCATGCAAATGTCAAAATATAAGCAGCTCAAAAACATGTTGGGGTTTTCTTTACATCTTAAATAAGCATGATAGAGTGTAAACATTTGCTGAAGGTTAATACTTGATTTTCCATAGGCTTATTGCTACCATGAAATCCCGTTTTCCAGCAGATAATTACACATTTGCTAACAGCCAGTTATGTCTTACCAAGACTGTTGAATGACATTGCTTGGCCAAAGGAGCCGGCACATATTTGCTGTGGTGTTGTTATACTTGGTGAAAGGTACCAGTTTGCTGTAGATTGGGTATGGTGACATGATAGTAAAGGAGACACACCAGGTTGCAGCAATCACTCTCAAGGCGTGAGAGTTTGTCTGCCAGACCCTGGACTGCAGCGGTTTGCAAATGGCACTGTATCTCTCCAAAGATATGGCAACCAGGTTGAATGTAGAGACACTTACAGAGACTCCTATATATATAAAATAAAGAAAAAGGTTATTCTGTTGTTTTAAAGGTTATGTTATGTTCAAGTGGTCTTGCTAGCTTCCTGTACGCATACAAAAATGTAAAAATATAGCAAACTATTTATAAGCAAAAGTATTTATAAACACCATACTGATTAAGTCAGTGAAGAATGTGTGGGCAGTGGGTCTCCAGACCGCTCCAGACTGATATTCCTGCTCTGTGCTTCTCTTACTCCAAAAGTCCAAGAAAAAATACACACTCTGTCAAACCCTAAAATTCTGGTAACAGAGAAGAAGACAATTTTACTCCCAATTATTCTCTTTTCTACTGTGGTTTATTCACTCCACTAATTGCACTGAAATTCAAACAAAGCATTTGAAATCAGTTAATTACTCACTTAACACAGATGTTCACAGTCCCTTTTCTATTATTTTAAGTTTTTTGAGTGTACTGCTTGACTCGTGATCTGATTTTCTCAGTCAAGAGAATTAAATCTATTACAAGTTTTTAATTAGATGCTAATGGAGTTACAAACAAGGAGAAATGAAGTCATGAAGCAGAATCTTTGTCCTTCGAGTATCCTTAATTTCTTCTGTTCGTATTTTATAAAATATAATGCGGTGGTCTGTGTTTCTGTCATTGAGGTGCCCAAGTTCATCACTGTAAAATTATAAATTATTTCTTCTTAACTTTGCCACAAATTTTTCTTTCAGTAAATGAGCTTTTATTTGTCTTTGTGAATGTGGGTCAAACTATCAAACGCCAATAATGTTACAGTTTGCTTTACGGAAATCATCTGTAATTTAAAATGTGTCTTTCTACATCTTAAAATGAAAAATTGAGCATAGTTGTTGCAATGGTTGTCAGTGTCTGTTTGTCAGGTGAAGGCTCTGTTACCTGAACCTTTAGTGGGAAATCTCCACATTCTGACTCTTAAAAGAAAACAGCTTCATAATGAGAAACTTTACGTTTGGTCTATTTCACTGGATTTTTTAATAAAGTAATTTACACTGTGTGCAACAAGATGACAATGCTTCAGTAATGTTTTATGGTATTTTTGTCAGCAATTCATTATAATTGTTTAAACATGGCCTTTAGTTTTATTGGTTTTATCTACAAAAAGATGTTGATTTCCCATTCGCACACTTTAGGTGTGTACTTTCACATTACATCAAAGTTCTCAAGGGCATGGGTTGAAAAGGGACCTGAGGTTTCTGTAACCAACTAAGGGTCTCCCAAAGCGGCAAAAACTTTACATAATGTTCTCCTTTCTTCTTTTTCTTTTTTATTTTTCTCTTTTTCTTTCTCTTTTTCCTTTTCTGTTTTTTTGTTTGATTGGTTTGGTTTTGTTTGGTTGGGTTTTTTTTCGTTAAGAAACAAGCAAATGCAGAGTAAATATTCAAAGTGAGACAAAAATCACTTACACACACATATACATACGACCCAGGCATTTTGAAACTCCTAGCTCCTGGCTCCACAAGCAAAAGGAGTATGGCAAGGCATACAAAAGTGATACTTCTTAAAGTCAGGCTCTAAAATCTATATCTGTGTTTTATGGTCTTCTGGTGAGCTCTGATCATACCTGGTCTGTCCGCAAAGAGTACTTGTTCCAGCTTCCAGCTCTGCAAATTACACCTGCTTTGGCTTATTTCTTTTTTATGTATCACTGCTGCCAAAAATCTGTGGGCAAAACCTGCATTTAGTAAGGGTGTACAAGCCCATCATTTCTGGTGGGTGATCTGAATGCTGATAACAAGCTTGTCAGTGATGGGTAAGCAAGTGCATGTGCTAGGTTCCTCATTAAAGTTTGATCATGCAAAATCTTTGCATCCAGCAAAACATTTCTGTATGTCATTAAAGTTAAGTGTGTGCCTCTGTGTTTTGCTGGATCAGACCAAGGACACCAGAACCATGAAGATTTGCACTAAAAGTTGTTTCTTCATAATATTGGTAACTTCAACGGTGGATGGAAACAATCAGCTTTTTATAGGTCTTTAAATACCTTCTCACCAGTCTCATTAGTCAGTCTTCAAAATAGGTATAAACTTCCCAGACTTACCCATGAAATAAGTAGCAGTTTTGCAAACAGCGCTTCCGAAAATAAAATCTTTTAGCAGGTTGGGAATGAGGGTGAAAGGCATGCAGAAAAGGCAGAGCATCAGGTCACTGACTGCCAGTGACAGCAGAAATGTGTTGGTAACTGTTCTCATCCGCTTGTTTCTTATCAGCACCGTAATCACCAGAATGTTCCCCAAAATGCTGAGCAGAAATATCAAACAATACAGCAGAATCCGAATTATCTGATGCAAATCTGAAATTGTCACAAGAAAAGATCACTTACATAGTATTCAACTCAGATTAATATTATATATTTCAACCTTTAATCAAATGGTAAAAGCCTTTCTGTATTCAATTTTATGAAGGTTTATGTCTTTACATTAATGCAAAATAAGTGAAAGTGCTGAAATTCTTAAACGTATTCTGATATACCTAAATTCCACAGCATTAAACTACAATATAAGCAATACCATGTACATTTGGAGAGTCAAATACAACTTCTTAAAGCATGTGCTTCTCATGCTACTTACTGTGCACCACTTATTCACCATGGGAGATCCTATTTTATTCAAAAGTAAGAGAAGATTAGGCAATCAGAAAATATTTTAATACATGGATTTTTTTCGGCTTCAGAGTGCTATAATTTCCTATTAAACCACTTTCATACATGGTATCAAATCTGATCACTCTATTTTTATTGCATTGAGTAAAAATCATTTTTCTTCAAGTCCTTAGCAGAGATGTTTACATTTTGTGCCCCAAAGTGCCTTAGTTTTCCATTATATCCAAATTTTGTCCTAGTTGAGTTTTGAACTTGGAAAACCAGCACATACTAATTTTTTTGCAGCCTGTTTCTCATACTAACTTAAAAGCAAGCAGTTGATTTTGCTCTCTCTCAAAGAAAATGCCTTGCATAGCTCTTTCTTTCTACAGTATCTCTACATCCACCTAGAATTAAAACTGCCTGAAAAAAAATCAATTTTCCGTACATACCTTTAGAAGGATAAGGTGCATCATCTACACAGAAAAAAGTGTCATTTTCCAAGATGATATCGCAGAGGAAATCAGTAATGTTGGTACCATTCCCAAGGAAGCTAGTAGCATCAACTATTTCCATTCTTCAGTATCCACAGGTTAGCTTTGACGAAGAAGAAGGTGGGTTTGTAACTATCTGCCCATGCTTTCAGTAAACAAATACGTTTCTTAATGAAGTCTTCAGGGAAATACAAGAGAGGCAGCTGTGCAAGGAAGCTGTTCTGACTCTCCGACAGGAGCACCCAGCACACAGAGTCCTGTTCTGACTGCACAAGATTTATTCCAGGGGCATGCACAGCAGTGCAGAAAAGCAAAGCATGTGTGCACATACACACCCACATGTATGCACACACACACACACACACACACACATCCCCTCCGGTACTTTTTAGGTCCACCCTCTTCTGTTACTGCACTACTGTTGGGATTATAAACAGGCTTGAAAAAGATTACAGCATTAACCCCTTGCAAGATTGCTTCTACTCATGTCTCTGCAATATTTCTCAGAGTCAGCCCGTTATGTCACAGCCTGTAAATGAGACCCAGCGAGTGATGAGAGTGATAAATTTGTCTCTAAACTAACAACATTTAAAATGGTAAGAGTCGCTTAATAAAAGGGCAGAGAAGAGAAAAACATAGTGAAGATTTTGCATTCCTTACATGGAAATGATTCTTGTCTTCATATATTTCAGAATAAATGGAAGATAAGGTAGACTCAGAAAAATAAAAGCAGCTACCTTTATCTCATTTGGCGAAGTGGTACTTTCACACGAAAGTGCTGTACATGCCTGATCCAAACCCCAGCAAGTCAACAGAAAAACACACTAATTTCACTTAGTGGATCAAACCTTATGAAAGTGTATTAGAATTGTCAGTTAATATAAGCAGAAGCATATACATTTCCTCTGTGCAAGAACTTTTATATGACTTGAATACAAACTTGATAAAACTGATAAACTGTGGCACATTAGTTACACACCAGTGGAAAACACAAAGATCTCAATGGTTTAAAAATTCTGCTTTTTTAATACATAAACATTATCCTCACCGGTGTTCTCGCAAAGTCATGGGCTTTTACTTTCCAGCATATAGCTTATTCATGGCCGGAAATGCAAATTAATATTAGAAACTAATCTCTACTATAACTGAATGAATGAATGAAAAATTAATTTCACATTTAAAATTCTTTTTACTTAAAAGCAGAGCAGTAGCAGGTTCTTTATAACAAGTCCTGACCCCTCAAAGCTGATATACATGGACTGGAAAGCCTGGGTTTCTTTCCCAGTCTTGCCAGCTTTGCTTTATAATATGAATAACAGGAATAGATATGTAGGAACCCAGATTGAAAAGTTACAACGAAAGTTCTAATTTCTCAATTATCCTTTGTACCTCTGGGAGTCCTGGATGCAGCTGGCCATCAGTGGTCCATACCACTGCACAGTCCCACTGACCAGCTTGCTGTCAGGGTGTGAGAGGCTGGCCAGGGCTGCAGGACAGCCCTGTTATGACTAACACTGTAAAGCCAGTGCAGGTCTTGTATCGGTCTCAAACATATGTTGGACAGGGTGAAGGACCAGCTTCCCCAAGACAGCAGGAGCTCCTCACTGAGCCCCAGCCCAAGGGATGGGCCCACTTCAGTGTCAAGAAATGCTTGCTAAGCACATGCAAGATGGATGAAGCCAAGGCCAGCAGCCATGGCTGGAGGCTCCACGGAGTCGGAAAAAAGACAAACTGAACCAGGCCGCACTGGACACAGCTCACTTTATGTGCTGTGCATGCAGCAAAGGAGCTGAGAACACAGTGGTAGGGGCCAGCACAGGCTTGAAGAGTTGAGGGATAAGTACTGAGCCATGACTAACTCCAGAAGGTACTAATTTCAACCAAAAGCAAGTGCAGAATGCATGAGGGAATGATATTCTGTGCAGATCCCAGGAACTGTGGAGCTACTGTTTAAAACAAACTGGATCACCTTGTTCGCACGCTCAGGACTCTGAATCTGTAAGGCGCAGCTTTCCTTAACAGATTTGTCCAGACCATGCATTCAGAGATTTTTATCTGTTATTAGAGCCCTCACCAGTTTTCCTTCTCTGAATGCCAGGCTTACAGACTGGCTCACCAAGGGTTTAGTTCCCCTGGAGTCCTTTTTCAACATTGGCATCATATTTATACAATTTTTTTTTCCCTGGCAACAATGTAGTTCTAAACAATAGATTGCACATCATGGTTAATAATTTTACTATTTCCTTTAGAAGTTCTGGATGAATACCATCTGGTCCTGGGCTGAGCTTGATTCAGCATCTGCTGGTTAAATTGCCAGAGTAAATGAGGAAGAATTTGCTATGAACTTTTGACTCCCCTTTTGGAGCGGATTTCTGCATGAAACATATCAAGATCAAAGAGTTTTATTTTTCCAGGCTTTTATTTTGCATAGATTTACTCAAATGTACAGCCAATAGTCCTCATGTTTGGACAGTTCTGAGTTGCCTTTTATAATATCATTTCTCTCCACTACATTTAGCTAACTGCATGATAGATCACTCTCCATGCAGATCAGTATCATCTCATTGTCTCCCTGCAAGTTTCAGGAGAGAAAAAAAAGGAGGTTTTAATGAAATGCTTGCTCATCGCAGATGTAATTTTATAATTTAGGAGAAACAAAAACCTGAGTGTCTGTCCCATTTGAACTTAATCATGCATTATGTGGGATGTTGAAAGTTTTAGGCAAGAACTTCCCTTGAGCTGGCTGCTTTATTAGCAACACAGATTTATTAATAAAATTGGTTTTTAATTAAGAAATACTTTAGGTACCCTAATAGGACTGTGTAGACAGTTTGGACAAAAGTATACCAAAATATTTTTCCCTGTATTTGAAGGAGGTTTGCTAATCCATGATAACAAAAGAGTCTGCCTTTTTTATTTTTCTTTTAATTCTAGTCTTTAGCCTTTTCTCCCCTGTAATGTCATATACTGAACACCCTGCCTTTGCAGCCAAAACAGTTGCTGTGCTCCGTCATTTCCTGCTATGTGTATATATCTTTTCTCATCCAAAACTAAACCATGTCAATTTACAGTTACCTCATTCTTTTTTCCTGAAGAGTAATCTGCTCTGTTTTTTCATTAATTTGACAAAGATCTTTACTTAATTTAAATAGAAAGTCCACTTGTAAAATGATGAATTTGGAAAAGCATATCTTTATCTGGTGTCAAACTTAAAATAGTTTTAGGTTTGTTGCCAGGTATTTTTTGTCCTGAAAAGTGAAATAAAATAAACTAATTAGAAAAAACATATATGGGAAGTCATGGTCTACTTCTGTTCTCACTTGCCAGGTTTATGTTGGCATTAGGCCTCTGATTCACTGGAGTTACTCTCACAGGCACAAACTACAGGGAGATCAGGACCAGGCCACACATTTGGAGAACACACAAAATTCTCAGGAACACATTTATCATAAACTTTTTCACAGTAATCTGAGCCTGAGTCCTATCAGTGTCTCACAGTAACTGCATTTAAACAATTTATTTCATACTGATCTGAACTCAGTAACATAAGGATGAAATTTTCTTCAGAGCACCTTGTTGTACCATCAGTGATTTCTGAAATACCATTCACCAACCATGGGTGGGATCAAAGGCAAACAAAGTGCTCCTGCTGGTCCTGCAGTGCTTCTGCAACGGTCATGTATTATGTGGCATGTTACTGATAAATCTGTGGAACACTCCACAGGTCTTCAATGATGAAATTCTATGTATTTAGGTCATGTTATTATTAAGACACATCTCAAGGTACTTTTAAAATTGTTTGGGCGTGACCACTTTTCATTCTTTTGAAGTGCCAATTCATAGTGTTTGAACTTCTTGGATGTTTGCAGTACCATCTACCTGACCTACCTGTGAGATGCAATACAGCTGGTCCTTATGCCTTCAGGGGCATCCAGGCAGCCTGTCCTACCACCTTCCTCAGAAGAGAGGAAATGAGACCTCCCAGGTGATGGCTGTGAGTTCTGTACAATGTTCATTACAAGACAATGTTCAAGAGTTCTGTACAAGACAATGTTCAAGGCTCTCTAATGAACAGGATGAATAAAGCATATTGTCTCTGTAAATCCTCAGGTCCAATTTCATAATCATGGTAAAGTTTCTATGGGCTTCCAGGGTGAAAGGGATTTCTGCTCCAGAGATTTCCATGCAAATCTGTACACAATTTAGGGAAAATGCTTCAAAGAAGTATGTGTAAATCGTTTACCCAGTGTAACATAAGATCTCATAAAAATCCTTCTGACACCCTGTGACATTACTGAAGTCTGGGATGATTCACTATCCACTCATTCCTCCCAAATGGCTTACCGTGCATGTTGCTTACTCATGTTAGCACTTCTCAGCCTGTCACTGAGCTCAGCTGCATCTCCTCTCCCCACACATCTGGCCCTCTAAATATTAAAAATTGAGGGCAGAAGTTTCATCAATGCTCTCTGAAGCTGATCCTTTTCCTTTTTGTGTCTTGTCATAACGGAGACATAAGTGCTATGAGGAATGAATAAACACCCATGAAAGAGGAACATAGATATTTTTAAAAGGTGCTCATTTCTTTCGCAGGCTATACATGATGTTGTACAACCCTGATTTTTTTCCTTCACCCTGTGAATATTAATTTGCTTGGAAAAAAACAGGTCAAGATTTAAGCTACAGATGCAAGAAAATAGCCCTGCATACCCTAATCCTGCAGGTATATTATGTGCTACAACCTCATGCCAAGTAACCTGCATCAACACATGGACCAAGAGATCTTTTTTTTTATTATAGTAACACCATCCAGTGTTGGTACCATTAACATTCTCCTTTGAGCATATCTTTGCATACTAGACCAACATCAGTCAAAGTCAAAATCCATCACATGTTCTAAGGTACTGGTTGTCTGAGACTTTTCTGAGGTACAGTCATGACTGTAACAAACAGGTAAAAGATCAGGGGCTGCCACCAGAAACAACTCCAATAGGTTGTAATGTCAGCAACAGAATAGTATAACTCTTCTTAACAGTACTCAACTCCTTTACAAAGTTCAAAACTGCAACAGGCTGCTAAAAACCCCCACCTGTAACATCTGAGAACCCTAGTCTTTTATTTTAGGATTCCAGTTAGGCACATAACAAAGAGTCACAGCTATTTTACCACAAGAGATTTTCATGAGTATGTCTCATAGAGGTATATTAAAGAAGTTAGTTATGTTAACTGCAGCTACTATGAGTTTCAATTTAAAGATGAAAAAAACAAAGCAAAGTATTTGGCACAGGCCACTCAGTGGGAAAGTGGAAGAGTAGTGGAAGAGTTGGGAAAAGCAAGGAAGTATTTTCAGACTGCTGCTGCCTGATACTCTGCTCTCAAAAGAAGCCATGCTGTCCTCATGACATTAAGATCAAATGGATTTCCACATTTCCACAGAATTAGATAAAGAGATGTTAGTTTCACAACACCAACTAAGTAATTTAGAGACTGGCTGTGCAATTAGCAGGGAGGAAATAGAGAAGGTCAGCTGATGTATTATTGGGTGAATTGGTTCCAGCATGTCTGAAGCCAGGGCTTTAATTTAAGGTTCCAGAGTTTGTGTGTCTTACTATGTACAGAGAGAAATTACTTTGTGTTCCATGGCATCTCATCTAACATCAATATTTTTAGAGGATTATCAGTTTCTGTTGATTATAAAGTCCCTTAAGGTAACACTACTGAAATTTGTTCACTGACATCTGAGTTCCCAAGAGTTATCTAATCCTTGTTTTAAGGGAACCCAAGATATGGGAAGCAAGAAAGACATTGTCTCCATTAGATAATTACTGAAAATTACCCTTACATAAAAAGAATACATTTAATCAGCAATACTCATTCTTTAAAATTTCAGCTTTTTATAGGAAACATAAGTTTCCTATGAGCAGTCATATGATTTGACATAAATTTGCACAAGTCTGCACAAAAAAATGGAACATACAATTTTATTCTATTTTGATGAATTCTGTTATTCTGTAACTGAAGAGGGGCATATAGCCTCATATTTTAAAGGCTAACTGGCTAAACTTCTCAACAACTAAATTCTGAGTATGAACTTGAATAATTTGAAACAATTCAAACCATGAAGTGAAGGTAAAGAACAAAAATTTTAGAAGGCATTGAAAAATGTCTCTCCATTAGAAGACCTATCTACCATTACTACTGGTACAACATAGACAGCTACTGCACTCTATAAAGCCCTACCAGCAAAGCCCACAAGTAAACAACACTCCTCGAAAGTACGCAACCAAAGCAGGATTTTGATCTAACAAAAAGAAAAGCAAAAGACTATGTGATGTCCAGAATTTTGTTGGTTTCCCTTTGTTGTGATTTTTGCATGGAAGGTTACTCAGACAGCAAGACGACAGGTCATCCCCTTCAACTTGTGGGCTTATATAATGAAAGTAAGATTTTAAATTAGGCTCATGGCCTGCGTTTTGTTGTACACAATTAAGTATTTTATTGTTTGACTGTTGTTGTTCTAATGTGACAATCTCCAGGCCAGTTTTTTCAGTTAAATGGAACTCTGCTAGCTGGCAGTTTGGACTAATTATTGAACCCAGTAAGATGAGGTACAGGGAGACCTTCAGGAGCAAAGACAATTTACCCCAGCTGAAGTTCTCCTCTAGGTCTTAATTTCCGGAATGTTTAGCTTTAGTTGTAAACGAGCTAAATGCTCTTCACATTTTGGAATTCTTTGATATTATAATGCTGTATGTAGAACATTGTCAGTCATAATTTTCTGAGAAACCGAGGGAGGCAGGTCAAGTCCATAATGACAAAAAATACTCTAAGTTATTTCAATTATTGTGCTAAGCTGTCCTGGAAGTATTTGATAGTGATTTCAAAACATTATTAAAGTACTGAAACACTGAAAATAATACTTCCCAGAGTTTCAGCACCGATGGGCCGTTAAACGATAGTATTGTTGGCCTTACTTGCCACGCTTTTGTCTATATAATCCTTAAGATAACATATTCTGAGGAAAAATTGCGGTAGTTAGTTTGGACAATTTGCTGATGTTTACACAGTATTACATAGTGCAGGGAGTTAATGTGACTGAAAGTATGTAAGTTTTAAATTAATTTTCATTGTTTAGTCTTTGATTACATTACAAAATTGTTTTGAATCTGCCAAGAAGTCTCAGCTCTCAAAAGAACGGAGAAACAAAAGTCCAAGGATAAACTCTGCTCTGAATTCTCTACATTCACTTTTTGACAGAGTCGGATTCAGTCAGGCTGCTGTGGTGTGCCCAAATATCCAGGGTTTATAAATCAAGAATATCAGAAGTTGGATCTCTGGGATGTAATCCTTGTATATAGAAAAGTTACATGCTACACTCTTGATTTTGCTTTAACAAATGTTTGAAAATTTGCAGTAGACTAACTGCAGTTAACTGGATAGCTTTTTCTAACATTTTTGTGTGTGTACCTGAAGTCATTATCTCATTATATTTGCAATTAAATATTGCATTATATTATATTTTTTATATTATATAGTCATTATATTTGCACTTGCATTAATTCTGGTTTGGCCCTTTCCAGAACCGCCTGCACTGGTGCTAAGTGTGCTTTGTACAGGAAGAGCAGTGCAAAACAGTCACAAATCCTACACAAATTGTGGCTACTGTGTCCCTTCTTGGATACTTTATCTCTTCACAATGTTCTCCTTTTATTCTAATGCATTCATTTTGCAATCCTACAATGTAGGAAAACTGAATAAATTGAAGTAGAAAAGGTATTTCTGATAAGATAATGACAAAAGATCAGTAACAGTTAGTATTTTGTTTTTACAAGCTTTGCTGTCTGAAGTTCCCGGAGCAAGTAAAGGGTTTTTAAAGTATTCTAAGCAACATGCTAGTGAAATACTCCTATATTCTACTGTCACCTACTCTGGTTTTAAACCCAGTGGTATTTGAAGTATAATCCTGCTCAAACAATAATCTAACAGTGATCTTATCTCTTTAATTTCAATTTACTTTTCAATTAGAAAGTCAGAATTATCAGCTGCAATGTTATACCTTGTAAGACAGACCTCCCCAAAGTCTTCACTTAATCCTCAATGACTGCTAATGAAAGTTATCAGGAGCCAAATAGGAATGCTCTGGTAAAAAAAAAAAGTAATGCGCTATTTCATTAGCTGTTAAACCGAGCCATTTCATACCAGAATATTTTTTTCACAAGACCTTATAAAGAGAAGGCTGAAAATTTAAAATTGGATCATGTGAGAAATATTCAAGTAAATTCTAAAAAAATCAGACCATGGTATAAATTGGTAAATAAATTTTCATTTTCTGTTTATAGAGGAGTAGATGGTAGGTGTGAGGAGCCAATTTAGTTAGAATTCAGCCATTTTAGTTTGCCTCAGCTCTGGTTGTCAGGGCTGTCAGAGGCACGTGGGGGGAGGGAGCACACACGTGCCACGTGCAGGAGGCAGCCAGGAGCGGGGGAAGCCTCGTCTCTGGGGAGACTTCACCTGGCAACACCCCACACGAGGCAGGCAGCAAGGGACACTGTGCAGGGGCTTCTCCAAACAGGTTGCTAAGAGCTCTTCACCAATGGACGGCACAGGATGGTTGGACTGGACCAATGGGTCCCTGTTAGCAGATGGACTTCAGGAGGGGCCAGGGAGGTATAAAAACCAACGGTGTCAGGGCTCGCTGCTGCTCGCTGGGGCTCACTACTGTTGGCTGTTCCCACTTGCTCCCTCCTTTGCCCTGGCCCAGCCTGCCTTCTGGCTCTCCTACCCTCGCTGGTTCGCCCTCACACCTGTCCTGCCTTCCTGTGCCCAAGTGCCTTCCCGCCACTTCGCCTCGCGTCCTTGTCTGGGCTGCCTGCATCCAACCCTCCTGCCCCAATCCAGGCAGTCGCTGCAACCCTGTCCGGGGTCCTGCTCCTCCCGCCCCAGCGCCCCACTCACCGCGTGTCTGGTCCCTTCGCAGCACAAGCCGCGCCTGTGGAGCCGCGCCCCGCCGGGAGCTGCGCAGGCTCCCTGACACCCAGCCCGGCCGCAGACAGGCAGGCAGCGCGCACACTTCGCCGCCTGGACGCCGACAGCACTGCCCTGGCTTGCTGGTGGTAATGCCCTCTTCTTCTCTCTGTCCTTTCTCTTTCCTCTCCCCCATTCCTTTTTCATTTTAATTTCTTCTTTTCTGTCTCTTCTAGCCCTCTTTTGTTTGGGCAACTCCTTTTCCTTCTCCTTTTTGTTACCAATAAATGGCTTTTCAGATACAATGTTTGCCTCGTTTGGCTTAATTTCGTTCCCGACCATCCATTTTTAAAAGAATTCTCCGCAGCTCCCCCAGCGGAACGCGACAGTAGGTCATATACAATATTATCCAACCTAAAATAATAGGAAACTTTTATTCTTGTATTCTGACGTGTTACTAAATATCCAAGGCCTTACAAATTTAATGCTGTGTGAGAAGAAACTGGCAGTACAAATTGATAGTTTTCGATGAAATCCACTTTACTTATCAAGAAGGCAGTAAATTTCATTCCCCTTAATAGTACAGGGGAATGAGAAAAAAACGCAGGATTTTTCCTTGCTTACACTTTTTCCATCATCCTGACATGGTGGCTCATTTAGTTAGTGACAAGATAACAACTTCTTCTGTTCCTTCTTCAGTGCATCCTCATGAGTGCTTCTTTACCTATTGCCCATCCTATTCGTGTGTAGTTTTCTCCTCCTTTACGCCAACTTAACCAAAACTGTGAATTTGAAAATGGCACCTTAGGTCTGGAGTGTTCATCTCTTAGGCAACCCAACTGAGCTGGGTTCAGTATCTCCAAGAGTGGTGTTACTTCCAGTTCTAAGGAGGAAATAAATGCTTAAGTCTCAAAGATTTGTGCCTCTTGGATAAGGTTATGAAAGCTAGTAGTATCTTGCTGCACGAGAATATTTTTTAAAATATTTTAAATTAAAGAAAAAGATACTAACTCATGTCACAGTTACATTTCACTAGAAGTTAAAACCATTGGATGGCTGTAAATATTTTGAGTTTTGGTGTCCTAAACCACTGCATAATGATGCCAAATAAAGTGTTTTTCTACCTGAATATTTGTAAAATCAACATCTATATATACATTTTATTCTCCAAATCCCCTACCAAACCTGTTTTACAGGCTATTTTAAGTATTTGTCCCATCCATATTCTTGCTGCAAACCTCACAGATATATCTGGAGAAAAAAACCCAACCCTACATTTTAAAAGTAGCTTCTTTCAAAGAGTCCCTGTCACAAAGCTGGGTCAGGGGAGGTTTAGGTTGGATATCAGGAAAAAGTTCTTCACCCAGAGGGTGACTGGGCAGTGGAACAGGCTCCCCAGGGAAGTGGTCACAGCACCAAGCCTGGCAGAGCTCAAGAAGCATTTGGACAATACTCCCAGGCACATGGTGTGACTCTTGGGGATGGTGCTGTGCAGGGTCTGGAGCTGGAGTCGATGATCCTGATGGGTGTCTTCCAACTCAGGATATTCTATGATTCTATGATGATCTCATGCTGTTATTTCCCTGTATGCCAATACCTATGCGGGGGGACAAGCTTATGTATCACACCGTTGATCTAAACCTTTATTTTGCTGCTTTTGTTATTAGCCTAATTTTGCCGAAATGAAAAGCTCTTCTACTGTCGAACACCTCCAATGAGGTGTTTTAATTCTATATTTTAGGTTATTGCTATACACTATCCAGCAGAAATTCACCCTGCTCTACTCTTTCTGAGTGCAAGCCTCGACGCAGTTTCAGACAAAGACCAGGAATTTTTAGCCACACTAGCTATTAGAGTGTATTACATGTATTTATTTAAGCTCAGAGCACATTTTATCCCATCTGCTCTGGAAAATGTGTTCTTTGCTAAACAGCGGGTAGGAATGTTGGCCACGGGGTCCTTCCTATGAAGAACAAAAGTGATCAATGATAAATTGCATTGCTATATGACTGCTTACTCATATTAATGGCTGATAGTCTCAGCTAGGCTGTACAATTTTCGGTTTATCAGTTTCATACCTTGTCTCTTCACTTTCTTTTTCGCAATAAATACAATTTATTTCAACCCTTCCTGAGCCCTTTAGCACATTCACCTTTGTGAATGTTTTCTAATTTTCCTTCCTCATCTTTCTGGGGACATGTTGCAATATAGATTGTAAGATTCAAGCCTGTATCCTGTAATTAACAAAATAATACAATTTTTTATGGAACTACCTCTGTCCTTTTTTTGATTTAGCAAATTTGTTGTGCATTTGAAAGATTTCTTCACAGACCTCTAAACAGTGATGCAAAACAGAAAATCTAACTGCATTTTTATATTTAAAATTTTTAGTTTCAATGTGCAGAGCTTCATCTGAAATCAAATCATTTGGGTTTGTCTGTCCTCCCTAGAGCTGTGTATATTTTGGTGTAATTTTTCCTTTAAGCAGATCCGTATACTAACTTGTATGCTTCGAGTTAGTGAAGGCAGGGTAGTTTGCTACTCAGTGGCTCTGAATCCAGCCTTCAGAGCTGTTCTTCACGTATGTGTGCTCTTCCATCTCACTCTTCCACTCTTTTTTGAGTGAATTTTTGAGCGTGTTGTTATAATGAATTATTTCTACAATAAAAGCTTGATCATTTAGTTGTGTTTCATATATGCACAACAATTCCTGTAACAGGCAGTGTTAGTAATCAATGTTTCAGATAATTTTCTGCAATAATGTATTCCTTTATATAAACAGAGAAACAGCAGAAATTTAGAAATTAGGGCTCATTTTTACATTTTGACTTAATCTCTTTTGAACTAATGCAGGACAACTGCAACTATTTCAACACAGGATTCTTTAGGTCCCAACCATGGCCTGAGATCTGTCAGAGAAGATTCTATTCCATAGTTGGTGATGATATTTAATCAGTGCCTGGTGCTCCCTTTTGATGATATACGGCATTTGTCCGTACAGGGAAGGGAAAGCGCTATCACGGGAGACAAAACTGTGGGAAACTTATGAAAGTTCTGCTTGCTGTGTTCTGCTCATTCAGCATTTCCTTTTTGCGGCACTTCCAGCTGTCTTTCCAACAGAGCAGACATCAAGTTAAGGAAGCAGAAATCAAGGTAAAGGATATCTGAAAAATCCTTGTAATGGAAGTAAAGATCTCCATTACTGAAACTAGATTGTTCCTTTGAACAGTTACAGTAGCTGGTTAACCATAAACATTACAAAAACCCTTCAAGAGTTTATAGTTCCTCTTAGTTTATTCTTCACTTTTGAATCTTCTATTTGAAAATCTATCAAACAAGGAAATGAAACAATGGAATAATCCTTCACATGGAAAAAAAAAAGAAGAGAAAGGATTCATCAACTTTGTCATCAAGCCTTAATCAGAAGAATAAAATGTACCCAAGAAGAGATCCTTGTTCTGCCACTGAAGTTTATAGTTCTACCTCTTAATGATTAAGGAGAAGGCAGCTATGATCTAGACAGTAAATAATGTCTGCCAAGGTGGTTGTTGAAGACTTGCAACACACACTGATATGACTGTGCAGTAAATTGTATATATTTCAGGCAGTGAACAAAAGTATAACAGACTACTGTAAAACATTTATTACATTTTCCACAGAAGACAAATTCCCCTACTGCAATAAGTACGCTATAGCACTGAGAAGCTATTTCAGTGGAGTAATGCTCAATATTGAATAACAAATAAACAGAGAATGAGAGGGTTTGATATTTTTCAAAAGTAAAACATCAAAAAGATATAAAACATCACCACACATATGTTTTTAGGTATTTTCATAGCGTCATAGAAAGGCTTGAGTTGGAAGGAACCCTTAAGATCATCTAGTTCCAATCCCCCCCTCCAAGGGCAGGGATGCCACCCACTACATCAGATCGTTCCTATTTTTAAAAAGAGCATACTTCTTGTGGCAGACCAGACCCAAGTTCTGCTTGTATTTAGATCACATAGACCTACTGGAGTCAATAGGTTTGAAAAGAACACAGAATCTCACCCTAGCACACCCACACACCGGTAAGCTCTGACAGAGATGTTAACTAAGAATTTACTGAGACAGTTCTTTTTACTGCATTTCTTACTTACAGACCAATTGGATAAAGTTTGTAAAAACCTTAAAACAAATAACTAAAGTAAGCTGCTATGTGTGAATTGAGAAAATGCTTGTTCAGGAATGCTGAATCATGTCTTTTAAAAGGTTTGGCTAAGTGCAATAGTTGTGTAAATTTCCACACAGACTTGCTCTCAGATGAATATACAATTTAAAGATACAAAGTATATATGCCATGCAGGGGAATTGCATAAACTACTCAGTGTATAAACTGTATTTGTGATTCAGCATGTGTTTCTCTTCAGTGTGTATCTATATCAAAAGACTCCATTTCTGCTTTAAGTCCGAGAAATCCTACATCAGCGTACTTATATCTTAATGCACGGTAAGTGCACACGTGGGATTTTACCAACCAGAAGAAACAGAATATTACTGCTAAAACTTGTGTCACTTGACTAATAATAGAACACATGAAAAATGGACTAAATCTAATAACACTAGAAAAACTAGTGACTTTGTGCACGTTAGTTTTGTTACATATTTGATAACTCACAGTTCCTGCTATGACTCAGAAATGCTACAAAAAAGTACCAGTAATAGATATTATGACCTGAGATACATGGTCTGCTCTAGGGAGGCTTACACCTATCTAAAGCCAAGGTTTGGTAGGAAATTACCTAAAAACAAGAATGAAAGCAACGAGAAACTCCTAAAACTAGACTGATAATCCTTGACATCACCGGTAGTCAAAGTCTAGCTCTCAAGCTCAGCCACGCATTAGAGAAAATATATTACTTCTCATGAACAACAGTCTGCAGTAAGAGATGTTTTCTGCTCTGATAAGTGAAGATACATCATCTAAACTTCCTACATTCTTCAGATCGCATCAGTGGTATTGGGGCAAGAAAAAAATCTCATTACTCCACAGGAACTGATTATTTTAAAGAAAGTATTGAAACTTGTCAAAATACACAGTCACTTTTTGGTAATTTGAATAAAGTTTGAAAGTCAGGAGGGTGAGTCACCAGCAGAACTTTCTTCTTCTGTCGTTCCTCTGTTATCAGCTCCAAACAATAAATCATGATTCTGACTGCATAAGGGAACCAATGGATATTGTAAAGGGGATCTTGCAGGATTGGCCCATAACAGAGATTAAAGTTTAATATACATTTGTCTAATATAAAGGGTGAGCACACTCAATAAAAGACTGAATATGATGTTCTCTGAAAGTACCTGCTTGGATGAGAAATCTATTGGAACCTGACACTGTAGTTCACAGGTGAAGTTCTGATAATGGCTTGAAATGGAGGACTGGGCCTATGGATTTTAAGCCCTCAAGAATTAAAATGGTTCCACGCGGAGAAAGAAGAAATGAAGTTTTGGACAGGAGTAGCTCTTTAGATGAAAAAAACACTAACCAACTACACAAAAAATCCAGTTTATCTGAGCAGGGATAAAAGTACCCTGTCTGAAGAAAGGTGGATTTGGAGGGTTTGGGGGGTAAGGGAGGTTGTGTGTGGCTTCTGTTTGAGTTTGTTGGGGTTTTTTCCTCTAATGTCTTATCCTTTTGTTTTGGCAGAAAATAGAAAATTGTTGGGTTGGGTTGTTGTTGTTTTTCGGTTTTGATTCGGTTTTGTTTCTTTTGGTTTTTTCCCTAAACCTGGATTTCTGTGGCACTTGGCTGATCTGGGACACAGCCGTCCTTACACCTGACCCAGACTGCCACTAAGGTTTGCCCACGCTGTCATCCTCCTGGCAGTGTCTCATGCAGCACAAAAAAAAGGGAATTACTTAGAGAGCTACACAATACTTATGAGACATTATCAGGCTGAATGCAATATGTAGCTCTCCCCGGGTAGCATTAACCCCCTTGGCACTCAGGGTGCAAAGGAAAGGGAAGTGGCTCACCTACAGTAATAAGTCCCAATGACTGCATGTTTAGTCCTAATCTGCACCGTACCTTGTTCCCTTTTACTGCCAGCACTGAGTGCATGAAGGCACCCACCCTCAGAACAGGTAAGGGGGCAGTGTTCCCACTCCAGCCCCTCTGCATCCCTGTTCCCCCAGCAGAGAAAGGAGCCCCAAGAGGAGACTTCATGACTTGGCATTTCTCACAGCAACAGAATGAAAGCTGAAGGTGGGATCAGGGCAGCATGGGTGTTGTGAATTCCCTAGGGGAAGAGTGTCTTGTGAGCAGCTGACTGGAAGTGCTAGGATTTTGTTGGCTGCTGGGATTTTGTGATTGGGACTGTTGGGATTTTATTGACCTTGCTGGGATTTTGTTGTCTTCCCTTATCCATTAATTATTTGTCATTCAACACCACTGCCTCCTTTAGTGATAGCTGCAGACAGCCCTGTTTGCTATTAGGTCAACTACCATATTACATGGAAAAAGCCAAGTTGACTGACTATGTAATTTTTACTTTCTATTGCCAAATTCTCAATGCTTTCCAGACCTGTCATGGCAGATTAATAGAAGACACTTGGGATACCAGTATCAAGTACAGTTAAGTGAAGTAACTTGACACAAAACACAGTAAACAAAGGTATAACACTGTAGAGCACTGCAGCTGCACACGGAGGAGTAATAAAAAGGGAAGAAAATTGGTGTTCAGGCGTATAAGACTGAGACACTGAGTGGGAAAGACCAACAAGCCAAAACAGAAAAACTATGACATCTACACCAGACCTCCTGATAAAACCAACAAGCTACCTCTGGTATGTGTTACTGGACATCATAAAACCACTCTATGCTGACTGTACTGCAGTTGATTACTTGCAGTTTAAAAGTAAATCACGATGAAAAAGCCGTAATTGTCAAAAACTTATCACATGAACCAAGATAAACCAATTGTGTGATACCAGGCGGATAGGCTAAAGCCTTAGTTGGGATTTCTGCCAATGCCTGTTATTTAAGTGATATTTTTTAACAATGACTCTGTATTTCTCAAGCTGCTATGCAGTACACTCCTTGTAAGGAAACAAGAAAGAAGCACACACTGAATCATGAGATTTAACTAGCTATGGTAGGGATACACAAGAAGCTGTTAACAGCACTCGGTAAGATGCTGTAGATTATCTCCTTATATTGCCCTACTTTTTAGCTTGGATTGGCATTTACAAAAAGTAAATTTTCCTACCCATACTGGAAATGTAACTGACCAAAGGGAAACCCAGTGGAAGGAAACCAGACTGGAAATAGCCTAAGAAAACAGGGAATGAAGAGTGACAGATATACATACATAGAGGGTTACAAAGGCAAACTTGGAGCAGAGGTAGTCAACTGCAGGAAATTACTAATCTGCTGCTGACATTAGTTTTTTGTCCTGTTTTCTTGACCTATAGACATCAGGATGGCTTTTGCGGACCTTCGAAGTCTTATGCATTCCACATGAAACTCACCTGATGTATCATTTCCCCATATGCCCGAGCTGCAGGGGAACACACCCTTCTAATCAGCAAGGTATTGTGGCTTCTGTCCCACTCCATGACCTGCCATGTGGCCGAATGTGGTGCTTGCAGAGCACAACATGGAAAGCATCCAGAGACTGTTGTGCTACTGGTAGGAATGTACCCAACCTCTGAGTCCTCACATGCCAAGCAGCCCTGACAAGCAACATGCTCACCAAACACAATGTAAGACTGCCATCCCTGTGGCAGTCCACAGGTTCGCTCACAAACTGGAAAGGAAAACGCTGCCGAGGATTGTGCCAGGCAAGGAGGGAGGGCTTTCTCTCACACTTGCAGCTGAAATGTAAAATTCTGGGCTTCAGCTGTTGACCTTCAGAGCTTATGGTCATGCTTCAGTTTTCTGCATGTGCTTTTCTTAGCAGCTGAAGTTCCCACACAAACAAATGATCCTTGTCAATTAAAAAAAACCCAAAACAACCAACAAAGCAAACAAACAAACAAAAATGAGGAGAGGTATTCTCTGTATAGGAACATTCTGCAGACTTTCGTATGCTTGTTCAGTTGGGAATGTAAATAAAAATTTCATTAACTCTCTCAATACACAGAAAAACTAAACATGCTGCCCCTAACTTCATGCACACACGTAAAAAAAGAACTGACAGAAAACCTGATGTAAACTAGAATAGATATTCAACATACTGATAGACAACTGGGCATTTGATTTCATCATGTGTTGCGGTGGTAGTGGCTGCCACTAGCACGCATGAGCCTCAAAGCCAAGAAGCAGCATGAGATTCCTGGTGGACTGGTACCAAGGTCTAGTGAGTCCCTAAAGTTAGGGTGAATTCCCACAGACCCTCACGTTACTACTTTGGCTTTTGGATTCTGGTTGGCCCGTTGGCCTCCCACCCAGTTTTATGTAAATGTTCATGAATATGTATTCCTCTGTTTTATTATGAATGATGTCTAGAAAGTTGTTTCTTATTCGACATCTCATTGGTCCTTTTCCTGTTTATCCCTCCCCTCTCCTTTCCCATTGGACTGTCAGGTGTCATTCTGTTCCCTCTCCACCTCCTAGCCCTCATCTGATTGGTTTTTGGTCTCCCTATAAAGACCCCGGACCCTTCTCTCTTCTCTGTCTTTTGTCTCTGGAACCCCTGGGTATAAACTTTGTGGAACCCACACAGACGACCCCTCGTGCTTCTTTGTCTCTGTGGTGTCGATACCACCAGCAAGTTGGGTGTCGCTTCTCTCATCGGGAGGCCAGCACAACCATAACAATGGTAGGAGCCCTGCTCTTTACCAGCTCGCAGGAAGGACGCTGTGTCCTCTTTTGAGGGCGACCCACCGGCGTCACCCATGCTCTCCGTGAACTGAGAAGCAACATCTCAGTATTTTGATTAGCATAGTGACATTTCAGGTTTCGCTACAGTTCATTAAAGAACTTTATCTCTGATCTTCTATTACTGTTTTTCCTTAAATTTCATTTTATCCAGAAGTGCTGACATAACTCAAAACTGGTTGCAGACAAATAAGTTCAGGTGCATTTTTATACCCATTATATGTAGTGTTTTTTCTTATTGACACGACTGATGACAGCTATCATTTCCTCATATCTACCTTGTCACTACCAACAGTGAAAAAGTTACTCCTGATGTTGCGGAATCTTGAAACATTCTTTGTTTTACAGAGGTCAGCCTCAGAGCTGAAAATGGGTCCTAATGCTTTGGAGGTCAACTGTCAGCTTTTCCATGTTATCTCTTCTCTTAGCTTAGTTGTTAATCCTTCTAGGACTTTAAAAATCGGTATTTTGACTTAGTAAATTAGTTTATTAAGTAAAAATTTGATTACATGGTTCTGTTATTGATGCACACAGGAATAGATTTTGCCAGAAGGGCTAAATAGATTAAAGTTCCTTGCATGTACATCATGCAGGGAGGTGCACATAGTGCCACACGCCTGCTCGGCTTGAATGAGGACTCTGTCGACTCCCGGTACTGAGCCTGAACTAACGCCTCACCATGCTGAGCAGACAAGGGTAAAATACCCAAAAATGCAATAAAACTCCGCATCAGTACAGGCCGACTTGTATCCCTCCAGAAGCACACAGAAACGTGTCTTCGGGTCGGAGAAACCTGTCCATAAAAAGGTACCTGCCCAGGACCCTGGGCATCCCAGCAGCTGAATTGATGCGCTGGAACCAGGACTTGTCGTCTTTCTCTTCCTTTCTTTCTTTCTGTGCTTACATAGTAGGTCAGGGCATAAAAATTTCCAGTAGTTTTCTAATAAAACGTTCTGCTTGTTTGCGGACCCTCTGCCTTTGGTCGTTCCTTTCGACCAGGAGCGTCTACGACTCTTGGGGGCTTCCTTCCCCTTCAGGGCGGGGCGGCGGCGGCGGCGGCGGCGGGGAACCTTTCAGTGCGGCGCCGCTTCCCGCCCGGACGCAGCCGCAGGACGGCGCCCGCTGCCGCCGTTGCCGGGTAACGCGGCGCTGCGGCGGCGACGGCGGCCCGGCCGGGCGGGGGCCGCGATGCTGGACCCGGACCGCGGGCTGTCCCTCACCATCGCGAGGGTCGTGCAGCGGCTGCAGGGCTCCAGCCTCCACTCACAGCTGGAGCGACAGGCCCGGGTGAGCCCTGACCTGCCGCTGTGCCCCCACGCACGCCTCCCTTCCTCGCTGCCCCTCCCCGGCGCTTTGTTCCCGGCCGTCGCTCCCGGCCCGTGTGGCCTCCGCGTGGGCAGGGGGTCCGGGGCCTCCCGGCGCCACTCGTCCCCTCCCTCTTTTCCTCCTCCCGCTCCTCTTCCTCCTCGGCGGGGCCGGAGAGCGGTGTGTTTGGTTTCTAGAGCCGTGTTTATTGTGTCTTCCCTTGGGACCCAAGGATTTCGCAGTGAATATGAAGACTATCCGTCTGAAATCTCACTGCTTCAAATATAGGTCCTGAAACGAATTGTTTTTTTAATCTTTAATTTGGAGAGCTTTAAATTCCACCCACCCTCCCCCGCTCCCATAGTGCCCCTGAGAAAATGAGGATTTGGTGAAAATAAGTGAAAATAAATGAAAAAAACCACGCATGGAAGTACATTTTAGTAGCTGGGAAAACAGTTGCTTTTTTTTTATTTAATAACTCATCTCTACTTGAAGCCAGATTTTCATATTTTAGCTGAATTTAATTTAGTATGTTTCAGATTAAAATTGCGTCAATTTTCGTGGTCATAATAACGTAGTCATGGTGCTGTAACAAATATTGTGCGTTACTGAAATATTTTGGGTTGGGTTTTATAAAATCTTGTGCTTTTCATTTTGGGGTTTTATTTCAAACATTGCTTAAAATTATACTGGGTTTTTTTGTTGTTGTTTGGTTGGTTTTTTTTGTAGGATGCCTTGTCCATTATCTGTGCCTTAGTTTTGTTGCATTTTTAAATGAAACATGATTTTCCTCTTTGAATGTCCCTAAAGCTTTCTATAGCAAGTGACATCATTGCCTGTCTTTTGTTTGTTTTGTATTTAAATTTGCTTATTTGGTCTCTAAGTACTTTTATAACTGTGTGTCTGCCTTGCTTCTGTTGACAGGGTTTTCTAAGTATTTGAGTAAGCAAACATACGTGACTTGAGGGGGGCTGGAATTATGGGAGAGCTTAGAGGCTGGGTTCTGCTGAATGTTGGGAAGTTGAGTATCCTACTAAATACCCTGACATGAGGAAGGGAGAGTCAGACCTTGTCCTCAAAAAAGGCAGTGAACAGGCCTGTCTTTTAATAGCTCCATTACTGCTTATAACAAACCTGTATGCACTCCCTTCCGCATGTATTCTTTCATCCCTGTCTCTGGCAGGGCCTGATTTCAGTCATTTGACACTTTGCATGGGTTTTTTGAGACAGGAGGAAGCATGGAGAAGAAAAAAAAGTTTATACAGGTCAAATGATCATTCTAGTCATATGAAGTGCTAAGGGGAAAGAAAAGAAGCAGGGTAACAAATATTCAAGTTTATTCTTAAAGTTGTGTTTGAAAGGTTTATAATAGAAGGTTAAATCAGAGCTATAGATTAGTGTAGTGATCTTATAGAAACGTCAGCGATGGGATTTCTCAATCAAATGAATTATCTCTTGGAGATTGTAGTTTAAACTAGTAGGGCCAAATGTACACTGTGTTTGTCAGGAGTCTGTGTGTTCGTGATAGAGACGGTTTTTTTATTGACCTTGTGTGCATTTATGTTCTTTCATGTATGGAAGACTTGTTTTATTTATAATGCTTGGATAGTCATGTTAGTGCTGTACCATGCATTTGAGTGGCTTGTCTTATGTCCCTCCCTTCGCAGCTGTGCAGAATTCTGAAAGTTTCTGAATTTTGCTTCACTCTGTATGAAATTAGTGCTTGTTATTCCTCCCATTACATGGGGTATTGCTGGAGTTGCACTGTCAAATATGAAATCTTAGCTGTTGCTGTGCATCGCACCTGAACTCCAGTTTACTGGTAGGATACGATGGGGTTTTTTGTCTGCTGGTTAACAATGCTTGGTCTGCACCATTTGTGATTTTGAAGGGTGGTCCCTTTTTAGGGGATTTTAAACTATTTTGGGAGATGCACACTATTTTCAGTGCATCAGAGTGAAACTTACTTTTGCTTTGGGTATTTATACTGCAGTTATACTTCACAAATATTCTTCATCTATTAGTGTAGGAAATTATGTTCCTGGATGCGTTCCTCAAAAATACTTACAGTCTCTGAAAATATTACAGTCAAAATGGATTGTAAGGTCCATTATAATATTGCCTGAAATTTTGGAAGAACATACAGTCTTACAAACAGTATTTTAATTATCAACAAAAACTATGTTTTGTAAATTCATCTCTTCTTTTATTGTCTAGGAAGGAGAGCTCAGAATGAATGGTTTCACTGATGAGTTAATAGAATTTTGGGGAAAACACAGTATCCTGACATTATTTGTGAGAGGTGATAGAATAGCCCTGTGGTTATGAACTGATCAAACCAGTGCTTTGCTGGGCTGTCACTGGGAGCCTGAGCTAGTGTCAAGGGCTGTGATACGCAATCTCTTTGAAATAACTTTGGCATGGGCATCAAATGATTTGCTGTCACAGCTTGACCTCTGGGGATACCAAGATAATCACATTTTTATCCCAAAGATTGAAGTAGAGGGAGTATCATATGCTTGTAAGTGATGAATGAATAAATAAATAAATGCTAGGTTGATTTTTGTAGGTTGAGTTTTGATATATTGATAATGTTACTGCAGTTAATAAGAGAGATTAATGCAGGAAAGAGCTAATGTGCCTGTCATTTGCTTTAGAATTTCTTCTGAACGTATTTTGTAGTGTGTTTGAAAGGAAAGAGTAACAGTTACAAAGGGCCAAAATATTAGGCATTAACTTTTCAACAGGTAGAATTGCTGCGGGGGTTAGTGGGGCAACAGAGGAGGTATCTCATTTTCTGGGCACAATTTCACTGTGCAAGTTTGTAATTAAATTTGTTTGGTTTTATCTTATTTTTTCTCTTCCCTTTCTGAATTGTAAATGTTTTAAGGTAGGGATTAGAGGTGTTTACAAAAACTAAGACACCTAACATCTTCAAAGACAAAATGCAGTTTTAAAAGAAATTCTTCTGTGAAATCTTGCTAAAATTCTGTTTTAGGGAAAATCTGTGTCAGTGACCTGACAATAAAAATGAAACAGTTCAGAGACATGAAAAAAGTGCTACCTTTTTAGCTCATTTTCATTTGTAGCCAATTCAGAAACTTTGTTTTTTATAGTGTTTGAAGGAAGTTGGGCTTTATTAATCAGTTAAAATTAATCAATCTTAATTTTTGTCCCATGCAAACCTCTAATACAAACCAGTCTAACTCAGAGTTACCCAGAACCTCTAGTGACTAGGGGCAAATAACAGGTAAAGTTAAAAAAAGCCCCAACCAACAAACAAAAGCTTCAGTAGATTATTCCTAAAGAAGTTTTCTAAAACAGGAGGTGGCAATAAAATGAAAGATAAAGGTTCTAAATTATATTTGAAACGGAACAAGAAAATTTTAAATGGAACAAGGAGTCCCCCCCCACCCTGGCACTGTCTGCATAGATGTTCTCAGGTCTGTTTCTTGTAGGTGTGTCTGGAATGGGACAACCTGAGGGGGAACTTGTAAAAAAGCATGATAAGGGCTGTTAAAGTAAGCTAAAGGGGGTAATATAAGTATAAAAATCAGTCCTGATACCCCATCCTACCCTCCCGTAGCAATTAAGTTTGGAAGTGAGAATAGATGGTCGGAGGTACAAGAAGGTACAAAGAAGGGTGGAGAGGAGAGAGCATGATCAGAAACACTGTCCCAAGGAGGAGAATCTGCCATCATTCTTTGAGCAGACCTGTGATAGAACCAGAAGGGTTTAAAGACAACACTGATCAAAGAGAGAGGTAAGGGTCTTTACAAGACTTCAGATAGGGCAAAGGAGGAGAGGACTTGCTTTGGGAGCACTAGGAACGTTGCAGCTGGAGTAGTGCCTGACTGTGCTTCTAAAGAGAGTGTAGGTAAATAAGCTTAGAATAATTTATGTGGAGTGAATGGTTTGCAAGATTATCTTAGCATATTGTTTTCATGACATTTTTTGCCAATTAAAAAAAAAATTTGATACCAATCTCAACTTAAATAAAAGATCAAATTAAGGAGGAGAATGTTTCTGTGCAATGTAGCATTTATTTAATAAAAATTAGCAAACAAATGTAGGCTCATGAGTCATCATAGGTAATTAATTGTTCATTTTCATGCATTGTATTTGGCAAAGGATTTACTATCCTTGCTGATAGAGCTCGTACATTTGTTTTAAGTGGTTCAGTAGTAATATTTGTATTACAGTGAATTTTAAATTGAGTGCAGTTGAGTATGTGTTGATCAGATGATGAAGTTCGGAAGCAATGCAAGCTTAATTGGCAGGGTAGTACTTTTTTAGTAATGTGGATTCTGTTTTTTGCCTTGTGTGTGTATTGTATTTTCAGCACTAATTTTATATAAAAATAAAACCTAGAAAATTTATTAAACATTAAAATTACATCATTAAAATATACCCTCATATCTTGTAGCACAGCATAACATTTGAAGTTGTTTATTCCTATATGGGGCTGATTGAAGCTCTCTGTATCTGCTAGGTTATTTTTACTTGAATAAGAAAGTTCATAATACTTTTTCCCTTAGTGTAGTTCATGTAGAAATGTAGAAAGGTTGGAAAATTGTCAGTGTAATCAGGGTTTAACATTTATTAAAATTTGTTTAGTTAGGTTCAGAATGATTCTTCTTTATGTTACAGAAATGTATAACCAAAACTAAAATCTCTCCCTTAAAGTTGCAGGGTTTTAAGTTTTTGATGAGCGTTTATGTTGAAATTGTTGTGGTTGTGCTTGAAGTGGTTTTTACCAAGTCAGTTTAGTCCTGATAAAGTCCAGTTATTGTAGAATGGAGTACACAAGGAAAGGTGAATATTTATTAGCTTTCACTGAATTTACTTCTGCTGAAGATGGTTTATATTTGGGGATTGTGCTTTATTGTAATTTGGGAAATAATAGCAATAAAACCAAAAAACATTGTGCACTTGTGCAAAACCATAATGAACAGTAATAAAAGGTTTGAGAGGGTACATGTTTATCTAAACAAAAAAGGCTTTGAAGATAAACTATGGTGGATAGCCTGTAAAAATATTTAGATTGTGTAAAGTTATTTGCAGAACTGTTTGCAGCAGGATAAAAATAAATATGTGTTCACCTGATGCAGTTCCACATTTCAGTATAGTTGGATCACTTCTCTGCAGTGTTTATTCTTGTTGAGAAAAGAAATAGTTTAGCACAGGAGTTATGCTGGAACACTTTGTTCTGTCAAGCCTCCTCTTTGTAATATGTTGCTGGTCCTCTAGCTATTTTCCTGTACTTACTTTGAGTGCTGTGGTTGATTGGTCATCTCTTGCATGATCAGTGCTGCTCCAGTCGTGATGACTGAATGCCACTTTCAAATGTAGATGCTAATTTGCCAATAGGTTGATCTCTGTGTTGAGTTCCTCTGTGAATCAATTTACTATTTCCAGCAACCTTTTAATCTTACTGTTGTGCTATCCTTCTGCTTGCTTTAAGCCACATCAGTGCTGAGTGTCTGGATTTTCTTCCATCTTGGCATCCAGGTGGAGAGTACAGAGAGTACATTTAGAGTATCACTTAACGATGGTGAGTGCCCAGATCTCAGAAGGATACCTTTGGAAAATCAAAGATGTACACACAAGATTGCTAGTGGTACCTTAGCCACCAGCAAATTTGGCAAAGTTTTGGAAGTCCCCAAACTATCCTACTGTTCTGTACAGCTGAAGAGTGGGGGGTGCCAAGAAATGCTGTAATGATAGCTTGTTTTTTTAAGGAATGTGGAAGAGACAGGTACTTCTTGATTCGCAAGAAGCTGACCAACACTGTAGAGGAACACAGACATCCAACAGCTGGACCTCAGTGCCCTATCCATAAGATTATGCACAATGCTAGTTTTACAGGGAAAAATTGTTAAACATTAACATTCATTAAAAATAATTTGTTATTTTTTGCTGAAATGTGCTTCTTTCATTCTTGTTTCCCTTCAGGGCTCTGTATGGGCCTGACTCAGCCTCTGAATATGACTTCTTTCCTGTTCTAGCTGTCACCCTTTGCCTTCATGGATTGTTTCTCTATATTGCTCACTCTCTATTGCCCTGCTTGTGATGGTCTCCTTATAGTAACAGATACTATTTTTTTATATAAGTAAGATACTCTTTCATCAAGATGTGTGTATTGAAATTGGTAGTTCTACCTGGGTGTTTGCTGCGTTTTGATCATGCAGGAAATTAATTCAGTTCATGAGTATAAATCTTGTCAGTGTGGGGTTTTTTCCCAATAAATCTTAGCCAGGCATTTTTATCTCCCTGAAGTTGTAGTAATGCTTTTTTATATAAATAAAATTTTGTCAACATATTTTTCATTCTACCAAAAAATCGCAGTGGCTAAAAATGCAAATGAGACTTAGTCATTATGTTGTACCAAGCAGTTAAAACAAACCAACCCTACCTGAAATATAAACACCTAAATGTGTTTTCCAGCATAGTACAACACAGAAATAAGTTAGATCAGTTAATCCAAAGGAAAAACAAGACCATGTGGGAGACCTGGACTAGTAATTTTGGAACATCAGCTCTGCTAAGTTCCCTTGATTCCTCAGTTTAGTTCCCATAAACACCCGTATAAATTCCAAAGAGGTACCATACTGTTAAGTTACAGCGAAACAGTTCTGAAGAGAGTTCCTTTCACTTACCAAATGAGTATTTCCCCTTGCTGTGTTACACAGAGCTAGAGTATGGTCTGTGTTAGAGCCGGCTGCAGCTGCTGGCTGGACTGTGTGCCACATTCTCAGGTATCTAATTTCTGATTTGAAAAGTGATCAGCAATCCAGTGGGCAATGAGTCCCTAACAGTTTCTGTGGCTCTCTTGTTCTGCTTAGCACTTAGGAATGTATTGATCATAGCACAGAAGTAAACAAAAGGGAGAGTGTAAATGGGAGGAGGCATTTGCAATTGAACCCTGAATTGGTGAAAGTGGAGACAAAAGTGCCCCCTTTTAATAATCTGGGGGGAAACTTTCACATTTCTTATGCGAAAATTTATCTCAGTAGAGCTTTTTTCAGCCAAGAGAAGAGAAAGAACATGCTAAAGATGCTAAAGATGCTAAAGATAGATGTTTTGATGAATTAAAGATTAGCCTAAGAATATTGGCTACAGCTGCAGCAGGACTGGGAATAACGAAATAGAACTTGACTGAATACAGGGGCACGAAGAGGCGAAGATAACCAGTGGAGGTTGATGCACTAATGTAATCCTTGGAGAAAATTTTCCCCAACATGCTCTCCTGTTTCCTTTTTGACTGCCTTTCTGCTGCATACAGGAGAGTTGCTGGATTTTATGTTCTGTAGCTGGGGAACAGGCTCTGTTGGGAACAGTGGTTTACAACAAAGACCTCTGTTGTTCTTTTGGCCTGACAGGGAAAATGGGGAGTAGTCTGTGGACTGAACTCCTTGATGCCTTCTAATGCAGTATGCTGTATCAATTTCCAGAATTGCCAGGAATCTCCAAAAAATCCCCTGTTCTTATCAATAGGAGTGTCAGATAGTCCTTAATCTAAAATACTGCTCTGATTGCACTGCCTTCATTTCTTGCACTGTTTACAGTGTCAAGATAATTAACCCACTTTTTAGCAGATTGTACAGGAGCTTTCTTTTTTTGTGTGTGGTTCATCATCTGTCAAGTGAGCTGTATTTGTGAGGGGGTTTTTTTGCATATCTAAAACGTGTACCAGTCCTGACAGGTAAATACCCCATGGACCTTGAGATTAGAATTAGCCATATTTAACTCAAAGACAAAGCTGAATGTTTACAAAAAGGTGCACAAAAACTTCTGAGGAATAGTATGGCAAAATCTGCCCTGCTTGATGTGTGTTACTTTATTTAAAATTCCTACAGGAGACGTAAAAAACCACCGCCTTGCAGCAGAAAAAACCCTCAGCCTGACAAATGTTGTCCAGAAAGGACATAGGACTTTCCATCACAGTAGCTTCAGAAGGAATCCTTCATAAAATACTCCTTGAGGTTTTTGCTTAAAAGGGTATTTTTTGAGCTGCTGTAGAACTCCCATAAAAGTCTTTGTTTCCCTGACATTAGCAACAATCCTTTGCCAGCTTTTACCATTGTGATGAATGGAATATGTGTTTGTCATTTGACATGAGAATTATGCAACTCAGCACACCTTATAGTCTGTGCTTACGATGACCTTTCTGTCTCAGAAGCATGCTTACAGTCTCTTTGCTACGGCAGTCAATAAACCGAAAAAAACCCATAAATGCCTTCCTTACCTGTAATGGCAAGGGGACTTGAAAGAAGAGGAGAAATGCTGATGCTGTCATTCTCTGCATTATTGTCTATTCCTCTTTTCACCTGGGGAAAATGGAAAGGTTTCCTTAAAATTCTGCATTGTCAATTCACCTAGACCAACTTTTCCAAAGCATGAAACATTATGTATAAACTGTAGGGCAAATTTTAGGATTTTGGAGTTTTAGTTGTGTATGATGGACTTAAAGCACGCCATGCTGTCAGCAGTGCTGGCAAACTGCACAAGTTGGTGAAAGATTATTTTTAATTGCAGGATAACTTACTGCAATAGAGTCAGTAGCTGATACACCTACAGCATATTGTTGAGTAGCTTTTGGTAAGAGGTGTCTCACATTTCTATGTAGATGATAGGGCCATATGCTTTTAACATGTGCCTGGAGCTGTCATGGCTGTGGAGAAAGTTGCACACAGATCTTCTGGTGTTACTTTCAAGTTAGCAGCCAGCATTGCTATTTTTTTTCTAAACCTTTAGCTTTATTATGTGATGTTAATCAGCTATTGCCACATACCGTGCTTAGGAGAATATATATTAGAAGGCACTTCACAGAAACTTCTGAGTTTCTTCTTGTCCTTTTGGACCTTTGTGATGTATTTGTTTTCTACTTGTCTAGCTGTAGAAGAAGGAGATGCTATAGCAGCTGGTCCTGCTGTTGCTGGAAGATGTGCAGCACCATCTGTGTGGTAGTGTCATGGTATGGTTGTAAAGCTGGGTAGTGCCTAATTATCTCTGTTGAGTGCATTTCATTACAAGAGGTCATATATACCCAGTAGTCACAGCTGCAGTGGGGAATGATTGGTGCACAGTCAGTTTTTTTGGTTTGAAAATGGCATTTCTTATCTGAAAGAGGTGAACTGTGGGAGGTTAAGTGAGAAATTATGGAATGTTTTCAGTTTTATTCTTTCAGGTGAAATACAGTGACCGGCTTCTTTTTCCATATATACCTTATGACCAATTTCTTAATGTGTACAGTCTAGCATTTGTGCTAAGTATGTGGAGTATTTACTCAGATTAGTAAACATATATGTTTATATGCATTCATGGCATATTCTACTCCTTTCTTCTCTCTCCTTCCCCGCATACACCTTTTAGCATTGATGTAAAAGGCAAAGACATTGAGTGAGAAAAAAGTTAACTGATATTTTTGACTGCAATAGCCATTTGCTCAAGGAAGGAGTTTGCTTTGTGTGTAACCTTAAGCATGTTTATTACTTACTGTGTAACTTAATGTAATTTCTCTTTAGTGCTTGATGCTTATTTATTTATTTTTCATATTAGGTTAGCCTACACAAACCAGAAATTAAGCTGGAAACACTAAAAGAGGATATTAAGGATTTTCTGAAGACATCAGGTTTGTAATACTTCATTGATACATTTGTGAATAGTATAGATTTATGTAAGAACATATGGATATAAGTGATGAAAATAGTAGTTTGTGCAGCTTGGTGTCTTGTCACTGACGGTAGCCACAAGCAGACATTCAGTGATTCCAGATTATTAAAGAGAAAATTAAAAGGGAAAATGTTCCCTTTTAAAAGGAAAAGATTCCATCTGCATTTTGAAAAACATACTATGCAAAGAAGTGCTTTTATCAATTTATAAGGTACTGGTGATTTTTTTGAAAGTTCTGAGTAAAACAAGAGTTCAGTCACTTCTCAAAATGGAAATTAACTTTTATGGAGATACTCTTGAAAATTTTACCTTTAGTTAAATTTCCAATTTGCATTGGAAGTTGTCAGCTATGTAACTGTAATGTGAAGATCTTACGATAACTGATCTAATACAGTCATCAGGAACACTGTGTCTATTATTATTAATTGTTGGTTTAATAAAATGATGGCTTTGAAAAAATAGAATGTAAATTTTTTAACCAAAACTGTGTTGTAATTATTTGAACAGCAGATGGAAATAAAGGATATTCAGTCTTCATAGAGGTTTCAACTTGCAGTTTTCCTGTCTTAATTAGATTAAGGTTTCCCCGTCTCTTCCTGTCTGTCTGGTAGGTAGACATGAACTGAGACCAGACATAAACTCCAGTGACTGCAAAGCAACCTCTGATTGATGTTCCGTTAGTATTAATTCCTAAAGTTGTCTTCTGGTTGTTTTTATATTTTAACAGGTTGGGAAAAGAAGCTTCAGAATGCTGTTTATAGTGAACTCAATGTGTGAGTTTATTTAATATTTTTACTTAATGAGTTCTACTCACATGATTTACTTTTGATCCATTTGTATATAGAGGTGTATGGTGTGTTACTAGAATCTGCAGTATCTGTCATAGCAAGGGTACCTGCTTCATTTCTGTTTTTAAAGTGCCATTATTTCTTTTTCATCCTAGTGAAAATACTGGACTCAAGTGCAGTTTAAAGAATGAGTGAAATAAATATCACCACATTTTGTAGTTCCTTTAGTATTTTCTTTTTTGCTTTACTTCCAAAGGTACCAAGGGTCATAAGTCTTGTGTAAATGAGGTAGTTGCTGCAAATGAGTTTTAATTGAGTTGTTTATCACAGCATTGCACATATTTGTTGTATTATTTTTAAAAATCTTTTAAGATACTGAATCTCTAGGCTTCCCAGGTCAGTGCTTATCATGCTTGGGATATGGTTATAAACACAGTAAAATTTGTCAAGTTTCCTTTTTTATTATTGTTCAGCAAACTTTGGATTAGACTTCTGGGATGCATGTTTTTGTTTTCATTCTGGCACAATCCAAAGGTGAATTTCATAACAGATACAGCCATAAATGCAACTATAAAATAAGAAATGGGTATGCGAATCTATTAGTACTAATTTAAATAAACTTGTTAGAGTTACCACTTTAGCAGTTTAGATAAATGTATCTTTAGTAGTATGAGTGGCTTAATTCAGCAAAATGCTTCTGTCTGTTAGTAAGGATTCATCTTCATCATAACTTTCCAGGGAATAATATTTACCTGTCTCTAGGGCTAATGCACGGAAATAAGCAGCAAAATAATGAAATTAGCCATGGAAAATTGAAATTAACTGTGAACACCATGATTTCATGAGCACTGTGGAAAAGCCAAGAAACAGCATTGCTCAAATGTGTTGGTATTGATTCCATTTTACACACTGGGACAGAATAGTCCAGAACAAATTTGCAGCAAGTACAAGAATGACCTTGTCAGTTAAAAATGGGAAGAAATGTGGGGAGGGTTTCCCAAAAACATGTGATAGGAACTGATTGAATACATTCAAACAAATGAAAATTCAGGCTGTTAGAGAAGCTATGTGTAAATTTTGTTTCCTGAAAGACATTTGAGACACTTTAAATTAAGCTGGATAAAATGTTTGGCAAAAACTCATTGGAAATAATCTGCACTACTGAAAGATAAATTAGTGTTTTGGTTTGGTTTTTAGTTTTTGTTCCAGCTTTTATACTTTGGCATAATGCAATTTATGAGTGGATATTCAACTTCGCTTTGGTCAACACCTCAAAGTTCTAATTACTTTGGACATATACATGTTCACTATTGATTTTTAAAAGGAGATCCCCAAAAACATATATGGTCTCTTGAAAAAATGTGATGACTTGGAGAGAGAAAGTTCTAGGGAATCATAAAGATGACATGAGGTGAAGAGAATACACTTCTAAAATACCTGATTTGTTAATGTAATTATTTAATTTTATTTTACAAATATGTGAAATTATATGGGAGCGTTATTTTTAATACAAGAAGAACTCATGTTGAAATGTTATTAATTCTTACATATTATCTTGTTTTTATCTGTAGAATGGATGAGGAAAAAATACTTCTAAAAATAATTAGTTTTGATCAACATACAATTGTGTTTTTACTAGTGCTCTCATGAAAGAAGTTACATTTAGATTTACAAATACAGGTTTAATTAAGTAAAATAAAAAATCAGAATATTTAAAGTCTACTATATTTTCTTCTTAAGGTTTCCTTCTCCTTGTCATCCTGCAGCACCACCTGAGCATATTAAAGAACCTTTAGCCTACATGAGGAAAGCACAGGTCGGTGGTTATCAATTTTCCATTCATACCAGATCTTTAATTAGACTGTTTGAAATTTACTCTGTAGAACGTTATTGTATTTCTAGGTTTTATACCTTAGGAAAAGCAGATTTGTAATTGCATCAGAGTTAATAGTAATGCTGTATATGTGACATTTTACATAAATACAGAAAATGCTCAAGTAATTCTCCAGCCAGGAAAGAAGTAGGATATAGTGGCAGGTAGTTGAAAAATGTAGAATAGGGATGATGTGAATATGTCAAAGATAATTTGGTTTCATTAAGAAGAAAAGGGGTAGCTATAGGTCATTTCACTTAGAGTTACAAAAACATTTTTTTGAAGAGACACAAGCAGTTTCATAATGAAAGATAACAGGCTGAAGAGATAGCGAGATCTTCAGAAAGAAGAGATATATTTAGTACTTAGAAATGTGAAAGGAAGATGAAAAATATAGAGCTAAGGAGCTTATGGAATATTGAAGGAGAATAAGAGAAACTGGACTATAAAGATTAAACGAGGATTTTTGATGTCAGGAAAAAATACTTTTGCTTTGTTGGTTTTATTTTTTCATCAATATATGCCATTTGAAATAAACAAAAAAAATCCACATAAAAATGTAAAGAAAAATTAACAAGCTTCAAGAATATGATCTAACCAAAACATCTGAGGTAGGAATAAAAGTGTATTTAACTACACTGTGCCTAGAAATACATTGCAGTATTCTTTTACAAGATACTCAACAAATTGTGTTACTTTTACAATCATATTGTTGTTTATTCCAGTAAGTCTTATCTCTCTGTCCTGGGTTTCAGTCTTTAGGATTTGGGGATAAATACTGCTTTAATCAATATTTCTTGTGTGGTGTGAAATGTAATGCCACAATTTGCTGCCTGAAAAGAATCACTTACTAGTTTATTAATGCAAAAAGCACAGAGATATATCTATATGCCTGTTGTCTAAACCAGTTTCATGAGTTATTATTTTACAAAAGCGTATGTAATACTTGCAGTAATTTTAGCTGTATGTAGAAAGGCCTGTTATTCCAGTAGTTTAAAAATGAGCAGGAGAAGTCCTGTCTTTGCTAGTTTCAAAATTTGATAGTGCTATTTCAAAGAGTATTAGTCATCCATGTCCTCTGGGTGGGTTAACCCTGGTAGGCAGCTCAGCCATTCACTCACCTTCCCCCAGCAAAACAGGAGAGAATCAAAAGGGCAAAAGTGAGAAATCGTGTAAAGACAGTTTAATTGGCAGAGCAAAAGCTACACGTGTCAACAAAACAGAATAGGAATACACTCATTACTTTCCATTGTCAGGCAACTTTTGTCCCAGCTTCTTTATTTGGAACATGATGTTGTATGGTCTGGAATATCCCATTGCTCACTAGGGGTCAGCTGTTCTAGCTCTGTCTCATCCCAATTTCTTGTGCACTCCCAGCCTCCTTGCCACTGGGGAAGCATAGAAACAGAGAAGACCTTGAAGCTATGTATGCACTTCACAGCAAGAGCTAAAACACTGGTGTGTTATCAACACCCTTTTGGTCACAAATCCAAAAGACAGCATCATACCAACTACTATGAAGAAAATTATCCCAGTCAAAACCAGTAGATGCTCTTTAAAACCCTTTCTTGAAATACAGCTCTTTGATAAAGGCTTGTGAATCCTTTCCATAGAGAAATACTTGTAAATGATGATAGTTATGAAGTAGTAATAAATGCACAGTTAAGGAACTAATATTATCTTTTCAAAAACCACTGAGATACATGCAAATATTTGATTTTCAAGATGACACATGTTTATCACTGTAGATAATGGGCCTGTAAGAAAACAAGCATCATGAGATCAATTGAATCACAACTGGGTTTTGTTTTGTTACTCTTTTTGATTAAAGAGCAATAAACAGTGTAAAAAGCTTACAAAGTCAGTGTTTCAATGGTTTTGTTTGTTTAAAATATTTCGAAATAGCTAAAATGCAAGTATACAGGTTGCTAATACCTTTTGGGAGAGAGATAAAAGTGAAAACTTAACAATTTACTTCCACAGGTATTGAAAATCTAATCAATGTTTTGAAAGTAGAAAACTGTTTTTGTTTTATTTGTAGGTAGGTTTTTGTTTTTACTTTATTTTCATTTAGCATCACAGCAGTTGGAAAAAAATATTTTGGTCCTGTCATCAAAATTTGTCCTCATAGAAAAATGTTGTCCATATAAGTCATATTTATTAGGTACAGTCACCATTTAAGATGCTGTTTCCATTGTTACAAGTTAGGTGACAATTTTTATCCTTTTCTGTCTTGATTAATTTTGCTCTGTTTCAGAATTCTGGAAATAAGGGTACTCGTCCCTGAAAACCATCTTTGATAGCTATTGGAATGACTTTGAATCAGTGATTAAAACTAGATTAATATTTTTTCTAGAGTAGGTATTAAAATGTTCATAATTAACCCTTTTTCTCCTCACATTGGTTCTGTTTTCTCATAGGTGGCAGACTGAAGTTTTTATATTGCTTTCTCTTCCTACCTCAAAAGAAAACCAGGTTTCTAATAAAGGATAGAGCATTAATGGCAATGAGTAGTAATGCTGAAAGTCATAGAATGATAGAATGGTTGGGGTTGGAAGGGACCTTAAAGATCATCTAGTTTCAACCTCCCCTTGCAAGGATACCTCCCACTAGATCAGGTTGCTCAGAGCCTGTCATGGTTTGATGCTGGTTTAAACGTCAAACACACGAAATCCAATTATATGCATAAGGGGAATATGGATTTATTGAGGAAAATGTAAAGGAACTTCGGGGCAAAACAAGGTCCACACTTAAACAGTTGCAATATACAGAAAAGTTTATTACTAACAGAATGAAAAGTGAAAAAAGAAATAGTAAGAAATCAAAGCAAACCTTTAAACACCTTTCTTTCCCAGTGCCTCCTTCTTTACTACAAACCTCTCACAAGTGAAAACAAAACAAAACAAAACCATGGGATTTTGGTCAGAGTTGCACTTTTTCAAGAGTCGTTTTATGCTTAAGGAAAAGAGGTTCTTCTACCGTGCCATAGAATTTTCACAAACCAACAGTCCGCCTGGAGAAACAATCTGTTGAAGTGAATAAAGGTACCTCTCATGAATCTTTTGCAGTCTTTCCGCACTACCAAGTCATGGGCCACAGGAAAAAAACCCATGGGGTTTTAGTCTTTTAAGGATGAGTTATCCCAGCCTGAAAGCAAAGGTTCTCTGCTTCGAATCTCTAACAGCTTCTTACAACTTCTATATAGCCTGGCATGGGCCTCTCTTTAACAGCTTGTCACAACTTCTATATGGCCTGTCGTGAGCCTTTCTTTGAAATCACAGGCTGCACAAGAATCTCCCATCCCCCCAAGTTTTTTTTCAAATGGATTAAAGTTTTTTCTACGGTTTTGCAAGAAGCATTTTTAAGCTCTGTGCCAAAGGTGCGACAGCCCTTTTTCCTGCAATCAGTTAGCTTCCATCCCACGTGGTCTCGCCCTTCCCCTCAGTTTCTGACCTTGGGGTCGCCATGTTCAGCTTCGTCCCATGCTACTTTCTCTTCCAAGAAAAGGTGTCCTTGTCAGCTGCAGTGTGTGGTGTTTCTTCGGTTTGGCGCGAGCTGTGCTGGATGCAGGGATGCCCCGCCAGCCCCGCCGGCTCCATGCGGGGTCTCAGCGGCTTCACAACATCTCGGTTACACACTGCCTGCGGAGCCGGGACAGCTCTCCCCTGGGGGGGGAGGGCTGACCCGGCGCCGCCGCTGCACTGAGGGATTCGAGGAGGGGGGGACCCGGGCCCGGGGTCCTCCGCCGCCGGCCACCCCTCGGCCCTTGAGGCAAGAACCAAAGAGAAACTTCCCCCGCTTGCTTCCCTATAAAAATGTGATTGCAGAGGCGTTACCAGCCGTCTCATTGGGTTAGCAACTTATCCATCAATCAAGTTTCAACCTACCACAGAGCCCCATTCAACCTGTACTTGAACACTTCCACGCGTGGAGCATCCACAACTTCTCTGGGCAACCTGTTGAATGTCTCACCACCCTCACAGCAAAGAATTTCTTCCTCATATCTCATCTAAACCTACCCTTTCAGTTTAAATCCATTCCCACTTGTCCTATCACTACATGCCCGTGTTAAAAATCCATGTCCCCCTCTTCAGGGGGGGCCTTTAGGTGTTGGAAACCATTCTGTGATTCTATGAAATTGTTTTCAAATTGCAGGACTACCCTCCTCAGTTTCAGTTGTTTTGCTGAATGTTATAATTGTACCCATGGAAATCCTAATAGTGTGTTTTCTTAGTGTTAAATTTCTTCATAAGGCTAGAGGAGTCATCCTGTTAAATTTATTGTTCCCATCAATAAAATCACTTAATGAGCTCTACCTCTGCCTTTTAATTTCAGTCAAGAGCAGTACATTCTGTTTCTGGTCACTTCAGGTAACTGCTGTCTTGGAAAGAGGGCACGGTATCTTGCTTGGAAAGGCTGTATAACCCTCACTCCTGTTTTGACTTTTTTGCATTTATTTGAGTATCTTTTACCGGGTAGAGTCTTGAAAGCTGAATTATGTCACAGTTTATGACTGTGTATAAGTGGTTTATTACCAACATGTTGCATCTCCAAAGCAATGAGCGGATTAATGTCTGATATGGCAGTTGTAAGTCACACCAAGAGTGTTGACCTCCATTGCTCCTTGGAATTAGATGGTTCTTGGTCTTGCAAAGCTGCCATCTGCCTCTTCTGTGCTTCTTTGTAGCTTTCACATCTTTAAGCATATCTGTGCTATTCTCCTCCCTACCCCCACCCACCTGTCCTCCCTTAATTTTGATGGTATCATGAAGTGATGGTGCCAATGGTACCAAACCAAGTGGAGGAGGCCGCTTCAGAAGGGAGAGTCACTGTGCAGAAAAACTGGGATATACTGGAAGAGAGGGGTAACAAGAGCCTTATGATCTACAAGCACAAGTGTAAGGTCTGGAATGTGGGCAGACATAATCCAGGAGTGCAGCGCAGGCTGGGATCTACCTGGCTAGGAAGCAGCCTGAAGGAAATAAACCAGAAGGACCTGGCACACAACAAGCTCCGTGTGAGTGGAGTGTGTGCTGCTGCAGCAAAGAAAGGCAACAGGATGCTGGGTTGCATCAATGTGGGCATCACCAGCAGAGGTAAAGAAGTCATTATCCCACTCTGCTTAGCACTTGTCAGGTCACATCTGGAGTACTGTAATCAGTTTTGGTCCCCACTGTACAAAAAAGGGTGCAGACAGACTGGAGAGGGTCCAGAAAAGGGCCACAGAGATGTTCAAAGAACTGGGAAGCCTGACAGGTGAGGAAAGGCTGAGAGAGCTGGGTTTGTTCAGCCTTGAGAAAAGGAGGCTTAGGGGAGACCTTATCCCTGTGTTCCAGTATTTAAAGGGTGGCTACAGAGAAAATGGAGACTCCTTTTTACAAAGAATCACATGGAAAAGATTAGAAGTAATGGGTAGAAGTTACTCCTGGGGACATTTTGATTGGACAGAAGAGGAAAATTTTTCACATTGGGAACAATCAGCCATTGGAATAATCTCCTTAGGAAGACAACACTGGACACTTTGGATTTGGCTGGACAGGAGACTGGGCCATCTGATCTAGACCACGCTTTTACCGAAAAAGACTGTACTTTTTAACTTTGGTTTTGCTACTGCTACCTGTGTATTCTCCATCCACTTTCTTATCCTGTATGGCCTAGTAGTCTTCGTGCTCTCTCACTTATTTCTCTAGCAACAAAACCTCACTTCTTAGCAACATAGTAAATGCTCGATACTACCCCTTTTTGAGAGATGAACCAGTTGTGGCATGGTGTTGTGTAACTGCAGCATTTGAAAGGAATTTAAAAGAAAGATTAAAAATTAAAGAAAAATATTATACCGAGTATGATAAAAAATATGCAATTTGGAAAACATTCCTTACAGTCAAAACTCAGATCTGTTTTGTTTATGCAAAAGAAAGTGATGGGATGACTTGATTGTGAGGAAAGATTTCTGGTGAAAGATAGGTATTTTTTTTTATGGGAAAAGATATGAGAGGATCTGGTAAATGATCCTGTAAATGGAAGCTAAAATGAAACAATTATAGACAAGATTTTAAATTTTTTTTAACAGAACAATTGAACATCTGCCCTTCCCTTTATTTGCTTCCTGTCTAATAAACTGCAGCCTCTTTTGGACAGAACTTTGACGAGCATGGTTAAACAGTAACTAACTGTTGTAGAATTTGTGTCTAGGGCAAATTAAAAGTAATAAATAGAACTAAATGAAATTAGGAGGAGTCTTTGCATTCATGTGATCGAGGTCTGGCTTGTCATCCAGAGAAAACTAAATTAAGCATAAAACTCACCAGTGGTGCTGTAATCACGGAAGCAAAGTACTAAGTCCGTTGACAAGGAAGTCAGTACTAATTGGCATTAACTTCAGAGGAATTAGCCATGGATTAGGCACTATTGAAGCCTAATGCAATGGTCAGAAGAATCTGGTTGCTTTTTAAGCTGTCCACTGCCCACTGAGGTATTGTCTACTTCTGGTTTGCTCTGATTAGAGAACTATTTCCTGAGCATTGTGTTAGAAGAACTATTTTTTTAAGCATTACAGAATACCAAATTTTTAACTTTCCTTAATTTCTGACATCTTAAGATACATTTTGTGGAGAAAGACTGCCTGTCTCTTCAGGTCACAAAGTGGAGAAGGCATTTGCTATGCACAGTTCATTGACCTCTTAAAATTGTTTGAAAAATTTGTTAAATGTTGATGTATAAAGAAGCTTGATCATTAGGCATATATAAAAATCAGTAATTGTGAAATAAATGCTTTTTTTGAGATCTGAAATATGAACAGCTAAATTTTCTGGTTCTTTATTGTGTTGTAAAGAATGAAATCTGTTTGATCTATTGTTTCCATGTAAAGAAGCATGTAAATACTCCCTTCATATTTTTGCAGATGTCAGTCAGTGACTTGTTATCCTTTTATATATATCTGACTTCAAAAAACTGCTTCTTATTACATGGTAAATTCAATTTTCAGGAGAAAGAAATTCCTTATAATTTATCTTTTGTGTGTGTTTTAGGGAAGCTGGGAGAAGCGAATTCTGAAAAGTCTGAACAGCATGTGCACAGAACTCAATATCCCACTAGCACAGAAGGTAATGTATTGTTAATTTTCTGTAGTCAAACTGACATTTTCTCTTAAATTAAGCCTTGTCTTGCACACTTGTAATGTAATCTTCCTTTTACACATAGCTATCAAGAGCTGTAGGTTCAGTATCTAATTCTAATGCAGAATAATTTTAAGAGATGGTGGCAATGAATGCCTCACCTCAACTTGGGAGAAGATGAAGGCTCTAGGTAGATTTTCCTCTTTGTTGTTGCAGTAATTATCTTCTTGAGGGAGCAGCGTGTTGGAAAGCTAATTACTGTGTTCATTGCTCTTAACAGTATTTTGTGTGCAGACTCAGCTGTAGAACTTGAGCAGCCTGTGTGCGATACAGATGTACTTTGTGTGCAGAGAAGGCTGTAGTTGAACTGGTACACGAGGAGAGAGAGATACTGGTACATTGCTGATTTTGTTTGTCATTCATTCTGGTCTGGTTTTTTTGGGGTTTTTTTTATTAATATAGAGGCTTTAATTTTAAAGATCATGGAATTAGGGAGTAATGTTAGAATGTTTTGTTTGTTGTCCTGTTACACGTCTGTGATAGGTGGCAGAACCTCTATGGTTCACCATGAGATAAAGGATGCAGCTGTATTTGTTTTTCATGACTGCCAGGGACAGGGATTTGATAAAGTCCAACAGCTCCATGGAATGGACAGTAAATCTTCAGTAACATGAAATGAGTACTAAATATCCTGAATTCATTACTAAACACCTGAAAATATTTAATGGGCTCCTTTTCTTCCTGGGACTGGAACTTGGGTTTTCTACAGTGTAATGTACCTTCAGGCTAGGGATAATTTGTAAGCAAATAAGTTTGTATTGCTATTTCATAAAATGTTGCATGAATGTATAGTTGGAATGAATACATATTTGAAATAGGCATGTTTTTATTCATTCTGTTAAAAAAAAGAAGATACACATTTTTGTGCCTTTCAGAGGCCTGTAAATGAACAAAAAGAACTGCTTAATAAATGGAATGAAATGGGAACTGATGAGCCAGGTAAGGTCAGCTAAGTTTACATGCATTAAATTTTTGTACGTAGAAAGGCAGCATGCACATCTACCAGTCAAAGGTTAATCTAATCTCTTCAAGGCAAATTGATTTCAATCTTTCTTTCATTGGTAATGTGTCATTATGCATAAATAAATACTTATTTCATTGTTATTTTGTTTCAAGTTGTTGTACTAATACTGAATCATTACTGAGAGGTTATTGTATAATACTCCATATTCCAGTGCTTTAGAGATTTATTCAACTAGGACACAGCTCCTCTTATTGTAAACTCAGGCTAACAGAAAATGTTCAGAACTATGGATAATTAAGCTCAGATGTTTTCTTCACAAAAGATAAAAATAGCTCTTGCACAGAATAGTCAGTGATATTATACTTTGGGAGAGCAAGGCTAACTCTCGTGTTAGTTCATAGCCAAGTTCCTTAAAAAGGATTTTACAGAGGTGCTGGTTTGTATCACAATACCACCTCTCTGATGACAAACACTTTTCATGGATGGTTTAGTACTACTCCTCAGTTTTCATTTGATAGCAATACATGTAGTTCAACAATCTAAGATGTTAAAAAATACCATGCTTTTGAATATCATATCTCTCCCAAGTCTAAGAATGGTTCAGTCTAAACACTTATGAGGATAAAGTAAAAGCTTCCTGTGATGGCTGTTCACTTCAGAATCATAGAATAGTTTGGTCTGGAAGGGATACCCTCCTCTTCATTTATTCGGGGTTTACAAAAATAAGGCATTATCCATAGCATAATCATGACAGAATGTGTGGTGGTTGTTGCCATGATATTTGTGATGAAATTATTTTGACTTTTGCTCTAATCTGTTATTTAAATTGCTGGATCATGTTATAGATATGGTGTATGTTTTTTTCATGTTTTGGTTTTAACATAGTGTCATTGAAATCTTACTTCAGATCTAAGTCTTTTCCGGCCTGTTTATGCACCTAAAGATTTTCTTGAGGTAAGCATCTATGAAACAGTACTCAGCCATTGGATTGTATCCATTATAGTCTTATGTGAAGCGGGAAAAATACTTGTTAAGTGTATTTCATACTAGTTGTCATTTATAGCAAGTGAAATTTGGCATGGTTTTTATGAGTCCGTGTTCGGTTTACAAAACCAAATGCTGTTGTCCCTTTTTTTTTTAACTGCAGTTTTAAATTGTACTTGTGATAAACTTCTCCAAAGCAAAGTCTGAGCACAACTTTTTTTCCTCTGAGAGCGATTCTCAACTGATTTTGTAAACCATTTTACATTTTAAATTCCAATATAATAAGCTCATAAAACACAATATGTGAAGCTGATAGACTGTTTGATAGTAGATTGCAGACTTGTATGCAGTGGAAATTGTAGGTTGTCTCGGAAGGTGGTAAAAAACCAAACATGAAACAGAACTGTGTGGAATTTCAAGGCTTTTGTACACAATCAAACCGAACCATTAAAAAATTGGTGACTGTGGAATCTTTAAAGTCTGAAATGTCAGTCTTATTCCTCATTGTCTATGACTCATGCACAGATCATCATAATAAAACAGAACTTATTACATATGACTCCTTTTGTTCAGTTAATTGAAATAATGTTGAAAATGTTTTATTTTGTTTTCCATCATTGTACTAACAGCCATGGTGTGTTTTTAATCTTGGATCTGTAAATAAATCCGTCTGGTTTTTTAGCTTTATTCAGTGACCCTCATGATCACTCTCTTTTCTTTTTATACTGTTTTCTTTCCAGAGTTTGCAGTTTCTTTAAATTTACAAGTCTGCCAGTGATATTGTATGGTATTAGAATACTTACAAGAGTGAGAATTGTAGAGGTATGATATTAGGAAAGAATTTAATAAGAGCTGGAAATTCATGTTAGAAAGAATCTTTGCAGTTCAACATCATATCAAAATCTATACCTTGCAATAACAGTATGTAAGAGACTGTAAATTCCTTTATAGATCACAGTTACTTACCTTGACATGAATCCTTGTCCTTTAAATTTTATATTGGCTTTAGGTTTTCAATTCTGTAATTTTTTTTCCTATATGAAAGAAGATATTTTGATATATTGTTATTTAGTAAGGAATTATTTTAGTACCAAATTATTTAGCACTTTTATTGGAAGCTCTGTAAGATTGCCGTTGTAAGAAGATGGATAAAAAATCTTTCAGAAAAAAGTAATACTAAAAAATATCCTAGATCCTGTAGCCATCAGAGATATACTGTTGGCATTGGAATAGCTTCAACGAGGAAATGAATTTTAGTTAAGACATTACTATGTAGCCAGTACTTAATTGCATATATCAAAAATTATTTCTGCTTTTTTATTTCATAATTTGATCTGACTTTTCAAAGTAGAATATGTCAGCTTCCTTAAAAATTTAAATACTTTTTGATTTTGAAAATGTTGAGATATAATTTGATAATTCGGGTCTGTATATATAAATTGTGGGAAATTGTTTTATGCTGAATGTACTATTTGTAATACTGACGATGTTGTGAAGAGTTCTGAATGTAAGCAAGAAATGACAGAGCTACAATTTTTAAGGTACTGATGAATCTTCGAAACCCAAATTATGAAAATGGAGAACAGCCTAGTTTCAGAAATCATCTGGGGCTAATTCAGGTTCCTTTAAAAGTTAAAGATATCCCAGAATTGGTAAGTATATTATTTTCTTATAAGAGGTTTCTTTAAGAGTTATTTTTTTCTTGTTAATGAAAATTATTCTAAAGAATAAAAAAGAATATTAGTATCATCATTAGTTTCTCCTTTTGAAAGTGAAAAATCAATCTAAATATGTAGTTAAAATACAGAGCATAAAGAAGTTATATGAAAAAACATTTTTAATGAAAAATAAAACATAAACAGTAAATTTTCTGCCATTAGGGAAGTTGTCATTTTATACGACACAGGTTTAACTTGTGCCAAAAATACACTTATGTACATGTTATTCACTTAATAATTTTTTTCTGTACAAGAAACTTCAAATTTATAGCACATCTTAATTCTGCAGATGCTCTACAAGATCAGTAGCTTGACAATGAATTAACTTCTGACTGTCTTCTCAATATACTTTTAAATCCCTTTATTGCCAGGTTGTAAATGAAAAGAAATGTTTGAGTACTAGTGTATTATAATTAGAAAATAGGAGAGTTTTTCTAAATGCTTCACTGATGAGCCTCTTGGAGATTTTATGCTGGTAGAAAAACTTTCACCTGGATTGGAAAAGAGATGGGAATTAGAGATCCTTAACCTGATCTTTCATTCACCATTTCACTACATCCAGGTGTAGCTCATACTTGACATGCAAACTGGGGCTTATAACTAAAACTAGAGTAAGAATTGATGTGAGATTCTATTTCAGATGTATGCATTTAGAAGAAATTAATTTGGTTTAGAAAGTATTCACATTAAGCCTTTCAGAAGAAATCTCAAATGATTTAGAGAATTAAACATATTAATTACTTTTTTATGGTTCTGTTTCTTTTCAGAAGGAAGACTTCAGCGAACTAGGTTTAAATACAGGACAGCTAGGTATTGATGATTCAGCACAAGTGCCTCCTGGTAAGCTAATGCCGTGCTTCAGTCATTCAAACAGAACACTAATGAGTAGAATACTTTGAAATTACCAAAAAAATTGTGTATTTGTCCCATAGTAAAGCATAAATATTTGTTCTGTAATGGTGTGAACTATGATGGTAGTGATTTTCTTAGTAAAATATAGCTAATAATAGAAAACATTGTATATATGAAGAGTCAGATTTGGAGAAGATTTAAAATCATCACCTTAAGTTGAGAACACATTAATTTCAATATGTTTGAACACTTCAGGATCTAGAGAACCACATTGCCTGTTTCCAAAAATACAGAAATTATTAATAAATGTTAATCCAGCTAACAGATGGGCGTATATATATATATACAAATATACATACAAACATATTTTAAATAACTGTTGTCAAGAAAATATTACAGGACATATACACATATTAATATTCAGTAACTTAAATAGTGCATAATCTCTATTGGTTTTCCATGTATGCATCTATTGCTGTAGAAAGAGGTTTTAAAATGATCTTTCCACATAAAAATGGAAATCACTATAGTATCACGTGATTTTTCTTTTTAAATGGAAACTTGCCTAATTGAAAATCTAGGTTCACGTAATATAGCGCTGCTTTGATATTTGTGTTTTTGGAACACAAAATTAGTTTTTGAAAAAGAACTTTGATGCAGGTTAACTTTTAGTGATGTTAGCAGTAAATAGCAACTGAACGTAATGGTGTGTAGTAAAAATACAAAATACATTATCAGCTGGAGTGTCTTTTTTTCATTTATTTTTTGCTATTCTTTTCTGTGTCTTTATATTCTAGAGTTCTTTGAAAATGAACATGTACGTGTTGGGCAGAAAGGTATGGATCTGTTTTTATCTGTAATAAACTGTGAGTAGTTAGGAATGCTTTTTGTAAATTTGTATCTTAATTTGTATGTACCTCTTAGAATTTTAAGAACTTAGACTAGCACAAAGCATTATCAGTAATACCATTGTAACTTAGATAGACAGTCACTAATACTGTTGTCATTTAGACAGAGACAGAAAAGCAAACATTTGCAGTCTACCAGTAGCTACCAGATAGAAAGCTCCACAGATATTTCAATAAAAACAAAATAGGAAGCATGTAGACATATCTTCTTGGTGACAAATTAACTTATCCCACTACTGAATTTCAGTTTAAAATCAAAATTCTGTGGAGTCCCTTTTCTGCACATGAAGTTCTCATTACTATAATGGGATTTATGCCTTTGTGTCAGAAGAGTCTTTTTAATGATCAGTTGCAATTGTAGAGTATTGCAGTACGTAGCCACTCTGGAAAATTCACTTACTTGTCTCTCTATACTGCTTTTTCTGAAAAAGTTCCAGGATTGTTTTTGTAGGTAAAGAAATAACCTACAAAAGAAAATGAAAGTTAAAAGAAATAATAATTTAATAGTTTAAGTTTGCTTATAGAAGAAACATACAAGGAATGGTTGAAATCCACCAATATTTACTCATTACTGTCTCTTCTGATTCCTGCTGAACATTAGCACCATCAAAGGAAAAAATAGGCAGGATACTGTCCCAAAAGTGCTCCATCCTAATTTTTTTATTGCAGTAACAAAACAGTGATCTTCCTTTCTTACTTACTTCTTTTGTTGTTGTCTTTCTGTCCTGCACTGTCAATTTTCTAATCCAAGAGCAACTCATTAGGTACTGTTCCACCTCTGTTCTTTTCCCGTTCTTCCAAATATATTTTATAGGCTTCTTGATCTATTCATTCAACTCCACATTGTTGTTCTTATTCATCATCTCTTGTCTGTGCAGAGCAGCTCTGTTCTAGAGAATGCCTTAGCTTTTCCTATATGCAAAGACTAAAAATTTTGTAAAAGTGTGAGTTAAATGTCTTGACCATAAACTGAAATCCCGTTTCATTCAGTGGGAGTCCTGCTGCATGCTCTAATGGGTGTTAGGTATGACTTTGTTTGCCACTGAGGTATTGATTTTGCTTATATGTTAGATGTATTGCCAAGTCTGAGGATTTTATTTTGTTGTGTTTAGTAAAACTCATCTGATATATACCAAAACTACTTTTTAATGTTTTCTATGTCAGTAAGAAAAAATAAGGTAAACCCTCATGGACGCCAAGATGAATCACAGTGTTTCTGAAGTTTTGTGGAGAATGTAGGAATAGGGATTTTTTGCCCTCTTCGTGCAGGAACAAAGGATCATACAATGTCTGTGTTAGAGCTCTGCAGGTTAAACAGTAATTTGGCAAACTGGTCTATTCAGTATTTAAGTGAAGAGGGAAGGAAAGAAAAATCAATTAGATATCTAATTCCAAACCTTGTCCTTCTAAGTTGTATCAGGGCAGATACTGTGAATATCAAATTCAGTGAGATACAGAAAAGCAAGCTGTTTCATAGACATTTCAGAAAAATTAGAGGATATGGATTTGGAAATTTTCGAGTAGCAGTGCAACACGTATCTAATGTCTAGATAATAACACAGAAATTACTCCCAACTCTTATATCTCTGTTGTGAAAGATATTTTGGGTATGAGGCTACAGTTAATCACATAACCTTGGTGAGGAAGACTTTTACCAGATTATGATAGCTAAAGATGTATGTCTTTCAAGTTTTCAGATTTAAGTAGGGTACGAGATAATCTGTTCTGTGGTATGTACAGTACTGTATTCAGCACGAGGCCCTTGTGGCAGAGTAGCCTAAAGCTTCACAACAATGACCCATGTGAGCAAACCTGTCAACAGTAGAGTATTTGTTTTATGTCAATGTGAAGACAAACCAGCATCTTTCAAGAAAGCCTTTATCCTCCGGAGTAAATATACCAATGATGAGAGAACATGACAGTACACTCTGGAATGGAAAATTCTGGCACCACAGTTATCTGTGAAGATACTTATGTAGTTAACGTGAAAAGAAGGGAGACACAAAAAGAGCCAGAATGAGTGGCAATCTCCTATTTGAACTGAGATACTTAAACTGAGATAGTTCCTGCTTGTTCTTCATGATGCCACCTTAGTAGCTGTAACTAGCCTTGATATAGTCATGTGTACATACTAAGGGCTATTTTATAAGACGAGTTAGTACAGCCTTGCTGATTAATACCAATTGCATTGTTTCCCAAGGAATTACTTAAAAATTGCACTGTGGAAATCAAATCTTTTCAGTATTTTCCTATTAGCTAATGCTTACAGCATGGTAAGCCAGTTTTTAAAGTTAAAAATTAAGATATTTGATAGAAGTCTTACACTGCGTCAACTCTTTATCTGCTTTGTTTCTTACAGTTTTAGCAGAGCAAGATAGTGCTGCAGCTCAGCAATATGTTCGTCAGGGATGTCCAACAGCACTCCGAGCTGATCTGTGGGCTCTCATTCTTAACATTTCTAATCAGCCAGAGGTAAGGAGCAAAGGGAGAGTAAAATGTGAAGACTAGATAAGAACACAAAAGTGCAAGCACATATTTTCTAGTGATCTTTTTTCCAAAATAGGAATGCTCTATGGAGTTGTCACAGAAACTGATAAACATTTTATGATTTAAAAAGCTCTGTGCTGTGGTGAAGTATTTGCTGCTCTTCCTAATGTTTTAATACATATGTGAGCAAAATGCTGTAGAACAAATTATTCAGTTGATCTGACTGTCTCCTGAGATTTTCTTATATGATGCTGACTTTTCTAGAAAGGGGCAAGAAAAAAGATGTGGGAAGAAGACTGAACCTCTGTTATCTTTGCTAAGTTTTATAAAAAGATGATGTGTTATATCTTTTTCTGGTTGTTTGACCCTGTCATCATACACATGTACATATCTTATAAATTGCTTTATATATTATGGCATATACTCTGCATATGTACAATCAAAAAGACTTAGGAGCTAGTAAGATGTGGGTTGTTTCCATGTTGCCTTGTACACCAACAGTTTTTCATTGTACCTTATATTTGATGCAAGTCCTCAACAATGAAATCTTTTGCAGTATCTGAAGCCATGCCATAGTTATTATATTTAATATACCTGAAAAAGTTAAATCCCTCTTTAAGATCTTTTCATAATTGGGAAAACTTTGATATGAAGCTTTTATATGTACATACCTTGTGATAATTTTTTACACACTTATCAAATTATATTTGTCAGCTATAGATGAAAAAGAAAAATAAACTATTTACACATACATTATTCTGAGACAGAGTGCAGTAGACATTTTCCTTTAGGAGACATTCTGCAGGATCCAGAGCCTTGAGACTGAACTGAGTAGATTGTGTGCAGGGAATTAGTGGTGAGACAATACTTCGTGATGATGCTGAAAGAACTCTAGAAAGATGAGGACAAGTGGCTAGAAAATGGTAATGATAACATCAACACAAAGTGATAAGGGCAGAAAAAATTATGCAGACTGGGAAATTAGTCTACTACTTTGAAATTGTTAAAATAAAGGATTGAAAACCAGTGAAATACAAAATGCACCCTCATCCCCCATAAAAAACAGAAATTATCAGGTCGGGACAAGATACACTATGTTGGAGAAAATAATTTAAGCTCTGAGGTAAGTGCATGCAAATGTTTTTCTATCATGAGAAACTGAAACTGTTCTAATGTAGCAGCTGTCAGAATATTCTGTCTTCTTTTCCAAGACTATTTTTGCATAGCATTTGTTATCCTGGGTTCTAAGTTAAAATTGTTTTATGGACTTTTAGTACTAAAAGTAAAAATGCATTTAAAAAATAGATTTTCTGAGTGAGACCTAGCAGACTGTCCATGGATCAGGTAGGATAGCATGTGGGTTACCACAGCTATGATGTAAGCTGAATAGCCATGGTTCAGTTTAAGCATTGCAGTTACTAGTGTTTCACAGCAGTAAGCTGTGACTACTGCCAGAATGCTAGCACCCTGAGATGCTCTTCTTGCATAGACTGCATACATGGCTTTAGTTTTTGTAAAGTATAGCAAGCAGTTTCCATATACATGTAGCTGTTTTATGATCTGCTGAATTTCATATAGACTTTATGGATTTAGCTAACACTTATTTTCTCTACCTCGTGTGAATGGTTTCTCTGTTGGAGTTGAGTAGTCTGTTTGCAGGCATTCCTTGCTGTAATATTTCTGATTTGCAGTTTAGGCTCTATTACATTTATAGCTGTATGAATCTCTAAATCACATGAACCATGAATTTCCTTTCTTTAATGTAAAACATTGTGAGGGTTTGGTGTGGGCAGAATTGTGTGTGCTAGCATCCAATATTGTTGTTTGGCAAATTTTATCCAGTAAAGCTCAGCTTCTGTATACAGCTAATATACAGCCAAGCAAGGGATGATACTAACAATCTAGTACTGTAATCATAAAAATGATAAACTGTGAGCTCGGTATGCAGGATTATTTAGAAATGTGTAAACACATTACCTGACAATGAATTGTTTCTTAGTTTTCATTTGTAATGGTACACTTTAGAGGAACTGTGTTGAAAGAGCCTTTTTAAGGTTGCAAAGACAAACATTTGAAGGTGAGCAGTGTCACAGTTAATATTGTCTGTGTAAACAGTCCAATTTACTGTATACATATTTTAATCATATGATCTTGAATCACAGAATCACAGTTATTTCCTGTGGGATGTCTGTCTTATTGCACTAAATGGATGGCACACACTTACTGAGAATCTGTTTTAATTTTTTTTTTCTTCAGTTCATAGTGTTACACAATTTTTTATTCTCTGCATGCTACTGGAACAGTGCTTAGGAAAGAAATTTGTTCATTATCTGATGGGCTTTTTCTTCCCCTCTAATTTTTTTGAGTTAATAGCTGGAAAATCTTCTGAAAATTCCAGCATGCAAAAATTCTATTTCAAGTTATATTTCAAGTGAACATCTTGTCCTTCCGGTCTTCTTAGAATCATAGAATGGTTTGGATTGGAAGGGACCTTAAAGATCATTTAGTTCCAACCGTCCGGCCATGGGTTTTGGTTTTGTTTTGTGGTTTCTTTGGTTTTGGTTGTTTTTTTTTTTAATATTAGCTTCTTGTATTTTAATATAGACAGTAATTGGAGATGGAAAAAAAAATTTATTCATTTGGCAGTGTTACACTTGATTAGACTACAGTATTGATGTTTTAAAATTATGACCTGAGTATTCGAGTAGTTCTTTGTAGCTTTGAAAAACAGAATGTTATGTTCATACTGCAGATAATTTGCGTTTAGTAAATATTTATGTCTGATCCTTCTGAAAGAAATAGTGTAATATTTATACCTCCTCATTTTGTTTCTCAAAAGGAAAATTTAAATACTTTCTCTGTGGGAGGCATCAGTACTTAATAAATACAGCTTTTGTCTTCACTTCAGCTTAACAGTTTAGTAATATATTAATTCCAATAGCTTCTAAGTGTGTACTATTTACCATTCTCCCCCTCTTAAAATTTCATCTTACTTCCCACTTGTTCTTTAAATCTTTACCCTGGACTTCTCCATTTATCAAAGAAAACAGCAGTAAATCTCTAAAGCTTAGAATACAGCAATTTTTGTGTGGTGTCCATATTCCAAGAGGCCTTGGAATCAAAATAGTTTTGTGAAGTGGGAAGGATCCTTGGGATTGCTAATTGAATTTATCAATTAGTTCAAATCAATTAGAAACTGTTATTCAGCTGTAGGTGTAACGGCAGAGAGGTATTCAGGGATTTGGGAGCTGCATGATGACAGTGCAATATTTAATTCTATTTTTCCTTTGCAAGCTCTTTCTAAGAAGGAAGGGATAGAATAAGTAAAAGCAGAGAAGTTTGTTCTGATTCTTCCCCATCATTTCACCCGTGTGTATGTTCTATAGACATTCAGGAAATAATTGGAATTTAGAAACAGGTCCTAGTTCTTTGTACTCTTCACCAGTTTTTTATATATATTTATCATTTCATCTTTGCACAAATTTAAATAGTTTACAGGTTCATACTAGTTTAATGTCAAATATTTGGAGCAACTCATTAATACTATTTGTTGCACCAATTGGAACCTATTAGTGGAGAGGTGCATGAAAATAGATGATGATAAAGAAATAAAACCCAATGATTTTGAGCACTGGAAGGGTTTTAGGTGTAGAGAGAACCAAAGGTTGGAACATATGGGTCTTTGGTTTGAACTGGTCCTTTCATTCTCATTTTATTAATTGTCTGAAGGGTGGGTCGTCTTATAATGTCTCAAATCTCAGTTCTTAGAGCTTAAACTAGAACAAACCATGATAGATGCTTCATAAATATGCAGTGCTTTTTTTCAGTTAAATAAATGCTTTTTTTTTTCAATTGCTGAAAATTAGTTTTTTTAGTTTAAGTATAAATTCAGGTCGTGTCTCAGACTGATCATGATAATATTTTTAATTTTAGGACATGTTGTATTATGAACAGCTTAAGTCAAATGTGATTCAGCACAACCTTTTAGTGGACAGCCTGATTTACAAAGTAAGTAATTAACTAAACGGTGAGCAATTTATGTGCTCATCACACTGGTATCTTGTTGTTGGGTTTTTTTGAACAAGGAAAATACTAGGTGGTTTGGTTTTGAGGAGCGTAAAAATAATTAGTGTGAACTTATTATTGTGAACTCACTCCTTGTGCCTGTGTTGTCTCTCATGTAAGATATTTGAGTTGAACTGTTAAGTCATAAAGGAATGATATCTTCATTTGAAGGAATAACTGGGTTTGTGAGAAAGAACCAACAGGGTATAACTGCTTCCATTTCAAGTTTCAACTCTAAATACTTAATCATCAAGTTAATGTAGCATTTTTTAATTTTAAAATATGGAGTCTAAGGTTAGCTATGGTTCTTTGAATGAAAGTGAAACAGTGTCTTCTATCACCATGTTAAGTTTAGCCTCCATGGGATTCTGAAGAGAGGTCTTTTGGCTTCAAACTCTTGTATTTTTTATTACAGGATGTAAAGCTGACAGCAAGCAACGATGACTATTATTTTGTATTTGAGGATTATTTATATCAGGTATGTAACTATTTTTTGGTTAGAAAACCTAGGAGGTGTACTCCTGTGGGATTGTATCATCTTTGGAGAGAGAACTGCCTTTTTAAGGTAGAGTACAGTGGGACAGATACATTTGTTTGCTGCATTATGTATACTTTCTGTTCTGAATAGCAAACTTGTACACTTAAACAGATTAGCAGGGCAAGCTTCTAAAACTCCTGCTGTGAAGGACCGTACGCGATGTCTTTCCAGTGCACTAAGCTGGAAAATACGAAGTCAGCCATATTTTTCCCCTTTCCAGCTTTGCAGTAAATAACCCCCAACAATTAAAAGCTGTGGTGTACAGAGAAATTAAGACTTGAGAAGTATATTCAGGGTTCCATTTAAAAAACCCCCTTGCTTTACAGTGACCTAGTGCAGTAAGCATAAAAGATATTTTATTGACGTATTTTTAAATTAGAGACATTGATTCTCAAGAAGGTAGTGATAGGTATGGTTACTTGTAGGATTGCTCCCATTGCAAAACTATTTCTAGCAATCAGGAATCCTGCTAATTTATAAAGAATTATCTTTCTTGCTGCCTATCAAATGCCCACAAATAGAAGGAGGTTACTTCTATGAATTTCCTAATGTGTGGTTGATTGCAGTGTCAACATAACAGTCATGCAGCAAACTTAACATTTCCACAGTGCTTTTGATTTCATTAGTCACATCTGTTATGTTAGACTTGCTTAATTTTTTTGTTTAGAGCTATGTGAAACAATTTCTTCTTTGATGGGAATATGTAAAGCTGCTAGTAATTTAACTAGGCAAGAAACTGTCCTTAATGCTGCGTAGTCCATACAGATATAAAAATATGCAGTACTGTTTAAGCATACTACGCAAGCATGTCTTCATGTAGTTTAGTAAACACGCATTTGAACATTAATAGTTAAAACTATAACCTCATGAAATTAAGACCTTTTTTATTTAAAAATAGGTACAATATTAAGATCTGTATCTGAATTTGTTTCAGAATTAAAATTTGCAAACTGAATAATGAGAACTTAAACATTGATATTTGTTCACTGAAATATTTACATGTAAGAGTTTTTCTTGATTTAATGGTCAAAGATGATCTTCATTATTGTAACACTGTATCTTCATCTTGGGGTGTGAAAATCGCATTCCTATTTCTTTTTCAGTGGTTGTGTAGACTACTATGGCATTAATTGGTCATTAACTGACAGGTCCAGTGGACACCAGGTTATAAACTATGAAGAAGTATGAACTAGTATATAATATAATATTTTGTTTTAAGACCATCAGAAATAGATTTTGTTCATCATTCTCAATATATAAACCAGTTGAATGTTTTCCATTTTTTGTATCTCTATTCACTAAAAGAACAGCTACAGAATTAAAATCGTAAAAAAGACTTAACCTGTCTTCAGTAATTTGAAGGAGACTCATCAAAAATCTTTGAAAAATTATGTGGCTAGTTTTACTGCGAGGCTTTGAGGCAGAGAATATCTCAAACTTCTGATTATTTGTTGCTCTAGTTCTGATTGCCATTTTGTGGTAATCTTCAGACTCTACTTTAGAAGAAAGTTATCCATTTTCCTTGATAATTTCCTCTTCCAACCTAATTTGCAAATGCTTTACTGCCAAATTATTTTGTTCTATAGCCCCTGGAAAAATGTTGTAGTATGAGTCACTGTGATATGGGATATTATTTATTGATTTAATATGATAAATGGAATTAAATATTGGTTAATAAGATAGATAATGAAAATGTTAATTTAAACCCGTTACATTATTTCTGTGTTTGCACTGGGTTTATGGCTTTTTTTGACTAGTTACTGCCTCTTAAGTTTTCGAAGTCATTGAGCAGAGTGTGCCTTTTTTGTGTTGTGGAATAGATGAAATGTCTATCAGAACAAGAAAATTCAGGCTTAAAATAATGATGAGAATATTTTGTTGGATTATTGGTACCTCTTTAGTAGCATACAATCCTTCTCAGGAAAAACACTGTGAAATGATGTCATTCATTTCCTTTAATATCTTTGCTTTCTTTATCCCAAAGTTTGCATATTTTTATTACTTCTTCATAACTATTGAAATAAAATACAGGTACTTTTAATAAAGTAATTTCTTTTTGATAAAAGCTTTGACTTTCGGTTTTTTCTTTCGCTCAGTGATTTAAATTCAGTGGTTTTCTTTTCAGTTGGATTATAAATACCCAGTAATTTGCTGAATATTTCTGTACTTGAAAAGGGGTTTGTGACATTGTTTTCTTTAGCACTGTCATTTTGTAAATGAGAAAATAACACATGGATTAATAAATTTGTAAATTCATTATTTCATGCCAGAAGTTCAATTTGAATACTTTAGTCTTACATCCTGCATAATGAATACATGCAAAGAACCTCACCCAGAGTTTTTTAGGTACAGTCATAACTTAGGTTTGAGCTAGAGTCTATCTCTAATAAAGATGCAGAGTCTTCATTTAAAGATTTCCAGATACTGGTACTGGACACTGTATTCCTAAAAAAGAGGGCCTCAAATGAAGGTTACATTCTTTCCCCTATGAGAGAACATAGTTTATGTCCTTTTCAGATTAGTTTCTCTTTCTTTCACCTCAGTTAACATATACATAGAATTACATTTGCCTGTGTATTGTTACTGTCAGTGATATTTTGGCAGCTATGAATATGATTGTGTATTGCACAAAAATAATATTTAGCTTAAACTGTTTGAGATAAAGAAAGTATTTGTTTTTAAAAGATGTTTGTATTTGAGAAAGTTTTGAGGTTCAAAAAAAGAAAAAAGTCTCAAAATATGACCTGCTTTCCATTAAAAAAAAATCTAAAAGCAGTAGTATTTAGATGTTTCATTTTGCATGCTTCCTTTTGACAAATGTGGAAGATGTTTGTACCAATTAGTGGAAAGGAAAAATCCATTCCTTTTTGTTCACAATAAATTATGTGGGGAAACATTTCCACCTTTTACACCTTGACCACAGTTAAAACAAACTCTTAAAATCTTCAAGAGCAGAGTGTTCTAGGTTCAGCTGGGGTAGAGTTAATTTCTTCTCAGTAGCTGTTACAATGCTGTATTTTGGATTGGGAATGAGAATGGTGTTGATAACACACTGATATTTTGGGGTTTTGCTAAGTTGTGTTTATCCTAAGGACTTTTTCCTTGTCTCATGCTCTGCCAGTGAGGAGGTACACAAAAGAAACTGGGAGGGAGCATAGCCCGGACTGATCAAAGGGATGTTCCACACCACAGAACATCATGGCCAGTATATAAACAGGGGGGAGTTACCTGGAATCAGGCGGCCAATCTGGGCTTGGCGAGGGTCTGGCATTAGTCTTTTTATTATCATTATTATTATCATTTGCCATTATTCACTTACTAAACTGTTCTTATCTCAACCTTCAAGTTTTACTTTGATTCTCCTCCCCATTCCACCGGGATGGACAGGGAGGGGGTTGAGCGAGCAGCTGAGTGATGCTTAATTTCCAGCTGGGTTTAAACCCCAACACGGAGGGATTCAGGTGTGCAAAAGTCAGCAGTGAGTTGAAGTCTGCCTTATGTCTGCCCTCTCGTGTACATTCTTCATAGTGCAGCCTTTCAGTGCGTGATAACATGAAGATTTTGAAGTACAGTACTAATTACTGCATTTTTTACAACTCCACATAGGATGAGATTTTATTGTTATTTTTTCTATGAATGCTTTTACCGTTTAATTTTTTACTCAGTTGCTGTGAATAGTTTTTTTCATTTCTGTAAACAATAAACCCCAAATATACTCTACAGTAAATAGTGTGCATTTCTGAACTTTAGGATACAAGGTGAACATTTTAATCTGTTTTTTGAAAGACCTGAATTTCATGCAAACATTTTGTAAAGATCCTGGGAATGAAAGCAAATATAAGTTCTTCCAGAACTGCACACATCCGAGAATGGAAATATTTCATTTGCTTATTCACTTACTAGGACATGCCCAGGTCATAGTAACTGAGTAGAAAAACAGTCTTAAAAATGTAAAAGCAGGCAGGTGCATGCACAGTCACTAATGTTGTGGCAGAAGGGGATAAACACCTGCTGAGAGGGAAGGAGAAGGGTTGAAGAATGTGGATATATAACTGACAACAAATGAAAGTGAGTGTAAAATTATAGCAAGTTCAAAGTGAGCCTGGAAATTTCAACAGGAAAATAAACTAAGTTGGTAAAGAGCTTTCAACCTTACTGGCTCTCTTAAATAGCATCTAATAGGTGCTAATTAAAGCAGGTCCTTAAATTTGTTTGACATTGGTTTCATCCAGTTAGTCAGCTGACTTTCTTTTCTGCAGGTGTTACTGTGTTTTTCCCGAGATACATCTGTATTGGAGCACTTTACTTACAGTAGTGCCACCCCACCCAAATCATACATACGAGGTAAAAAGAGTTGTTTTTAAAAATATCACATAGATTTTTGTTGACTGCTGCAGTAATACAGTATGTGAATTTGCTCTATATTCATTACCCCTAGTAGACACTTAAAAGAATGTTAATAAAAACTCCATGTATCCAGTTGACTTCTGCACAGATTCTATTATGAGAGTTTAGTAGCTGATCACATAAAGGCCAGATTGCAATGTTGTTCTTTTACTCCAGTTTTCTGTGTATAATTCTGCAGTGTTTTACCAGAAAAAATGAAACACAACTATGACATTATGGTAAGATCTTGACAATGTCTGTCTTCATCAGAGCTAGAAATTTAAATAGACAATGTTGTCCTCTGCAACTCCAGTAAATTTAGCAACTGGAAGTCGTTATAGAATGTTGTCTTTCCAAAGCAGTGAGTTTTGCAAATATTTGTAGACAGGAGCAGAACATGTTGCTGAAGAATTGTGGGCTCGGTTCAAAGGTGTGGGAGAGCAGAGCTTTACCAAGCATACATAACATTGATTTTTTTTAAAAAGCATGGCATCTTCCAGAGAATTAGCTTATTTTTGGATGTTCTTTGACTTGAGGTCTCATTTTTCTTAACAGTCTTTAAATTTCTTGATTCAGTCTACTTGCCTTCTCTGCCAACTTCTGATGCCGTTCCTCTGGGTGTTTCCATGTTTCTTAGAACCTCACCTGCCTTGATTTTACCTGGAGGTTCCTAACTTTGCCTTCCTTCTTGAGTCATTCAGTAATCCAGTCACTTTTTTTCCCCCTGTACCTTCACTTTCTTCATTCCCGTTTACTTCCTTGGTCCCTGGTGCCTGTGTATTTAGCCAAATATGATCCCTTAGTATATTTTTTAACACAGGCCCTCTGCTGACAGTTTTCTTCTTGCTGCTTCTTATGTTGCTATGAGTAATGTTTGTTTTATAATTTTTAGTTCCTTTTTTATTGCTTTTTTTTATTCTCTTACATTGAATCATGGGGTTTTCTTTACCTACTCCTTGAAATGAGCAAAGGGCTCACCTGAGAGCAGAACAGCAGTGGAATCCCAGGTTTCACTTCAGACACAGAGCCATGGCAGCCCAGAAACACAGCTATGGGGAACATCCTGTGTATTCCTAGACAAATCTGGGGAATGATATTGCTGATACCTAAATCTGTGCAGTGTAAATCCGAAAGGCTTGTATATCCTATTTTTAGCCAATTTTCCAAGAGATGTGCTTTATGCTAAAAATACTCATCCTCCCAGGTTATAATTCCTGGTTACACAACAAGCAAACTATTGAAAGGAAAAGGAGAAAATATTTTTTAGTTTAATGAAACAACTCATTTGTATAATTGGAAAATACTGGATTTTGTTTTTGTGGGGTAGTAGGCAGGAGTTTTGCAGGTTAATTCTTATTTTATTTTAGTCAGTTCATGCTATAGGAAAATATCAAGGTCCAGATTCCATTGAACCTGACAAAAGTTTCATTTGATTCTCTTCTTCTGTGAAGAGTAAACAGAATACACAGAATATTCTATAAATTTTCATGTAATTAATGAAATTTTTAGTTGAATGTTCTCATTTTAGAACTAAAAGAATTGCAGGTTTTAATTAGTTGAAATTATGCTTAATAACACCTTTATATTTCTACATAAATTGTTAATTGTTATTAAAGGATATTGGATTATTAGGTTCTCTAGTTAAAATATGGTTTAGTAATATAATGTGTTCTTTTTGCAGGGAAGATAAAAAACTTGTATGGTCAGTCTAAATGATCAGTGATTTTCTTGATTTAATTCTTTTGTGTGCAGCAGATTACTTAAATATTTGTTTGTTACATCAGAACATCCATCTTCCTCTCTGTTGCAGACCTAATGAAGCCTTGAATATTTTTTATCTGTGGTTGTATCTGTTTAAATGCCTTTCCTGTCCCTAGGTCGATCTGCCCTTGCTCCCTCCTAGCTTCACTGTCTTCAAAGTCTGCAGCAAACACCTTTAGAGCTCCTAAGACACACCCAAATAGAAATCTCAGTGGAACAGCATTGCTGAAATTTTCCTCCTCTTTTCTGTCGTTTGTCATCCTTCTTTGTTGGTGCTGCATTTCAGTTTTATATCTGACATTGTACCTGTCTCATTGCATTGCCTGCTTGTTTTAGACAATATCAGGTGGTCAGTAATGTAATTAGTTACGATTTTTGTAATTGTAACTTAAAATCTACTTTTTAAATTTAAATGATTTAAATCTTTATACCTTTTTACAGCTTAATTACATTTTCTTTGTGATTTGATGGTTCACAGGAAAACTTGGAATGGAAGAATATGCTGTTTTCTATCCTCCAAATGGTATGAATTATACTATTGCCTCCTCTAGTGGCAGATTGGCAAAATACAGGATTTTTTTCTCAAATACATATTCATTTCTTTTTCTGTTACAAGTTATGTTTTGCTGTCACTCTGTGAAATTCATTAATTTAAAGGAGTAAGCTGAACGGAAGCTACTCCAAACCCACATTCAGCCTGGTGTTAGTAGTCACAAACAGAGTTTGTCTATGTGTGTGGGAAGGAGAAGGAAAACTACTTGTGGTGCAGCAGCTTGCATTCAGTCTTGTATTGGCACTTAGAGGATTTGAATGATACATGCTGGAACTGGCTGACCTCCCAGATTTTCAGTACTCAACAAACCGCACCCTAAAGTCTTTTCCTTTCAAAATGTGTGTTCATATTAAAACTTCAGACACAACAGATCTATGTAATTTTAAGTTAATATCATTGCTGTTGTTATACCTTCAGTTATTAAAATTGTTTTTCTTAGCTCTTACCTTGACCATTTGAATCCCTATTGAATCATTCCTTGCATTTGTATTTTAAGTTCAAGCTCTTTGCTCTTGCTTTCAAGGCCTTACATCACCAGTCTTAAATCTGTGTCTCTGGCCTTGTCTTTTATGTCTTCTGTATTTCAGTGGAGTCATTTGCAGTACATAATTTTGTTTTGCTTTTTTCCATGTTTGCCTCCACGATTCCTTGCAGCTTTGTAGCCATGAAGCATTGTTCTTTTGATCTTTTGCCAAAGCAGCTCCCAGTCTTATATAAAATCTCGTGAATGGGAGCTAAGATCAGCTGGAAAGGAGGAGAGAGCTGTCATGCTACAACTGCCAAGTACTGTGAATGTTCTATCTGAGTACTCCATGAATTACCAGAGGTCTTGGCCTCTTTTTTTCCTACTCCATTTTTTGTCAGTGCATTACATTTATGGGTTGTCATTTATTTGAAATTAGGTTCTGATATCAGCAAAGCTTCTATGTAACAACTTCACGGAAACTGATCTTTACTTGGCTTTCTAGGAGCTATAGCTTGTGTTTAAGTATGTAATTGGTTGTACTGGCGCAGGTGATACTGTACTTAAGTATTTACAAGATGGAGATCTGTGCAGGTGCAATAACAAGGAAATACTTTATTCCTGACGTAGACAGATAATTTTTTTTGCATGGATAAAGAGGACTATAAAAGAACAAAAAATAAATATTTTTGTTTTGTAGGTGTAATTCCTTTTCATGGCTTTTCTATGTATGGTAAGTGTGACTCTCATAAACCAAAACCTCAGGATTGCTTTTTGTCATATTGCAGTTTAAAGCTGTATGTACTTTCCTGCAGCTTTTAAACTTGTGTCTGTGCTTTTATGTTTCTTTGTGTATGAAGATTGTTGAATATAATTTTAAAAATTTCAGGCTGTTTTATTTACTTACAGTACAGCTTGCTGCCATGTGGGAATTCTTTCTTTGAGAGCTAATACCTGAGCTAAGCTATGCATCTTAATGTGTATGAATAGAGAGATAAAGTTTATCAACAAAGTGCTCTTTCCTTGTGTTTCACTTCTGGGTACACCAAGTTACCCATGAAAAGAGTTCTTAAAAACAAGACTAGGGTAAAAGGCCTGTTGCTCTATCCATTTGCCTAGAAGAGGTGTTAAAAGAGCATTACATAATAGAATGGTTGGCTAACTTACTGCACAGAGGAAAGCACAAATATCAACAAGATTTTTAGGAAAAAAGCAGAAAAATCTCCTTGGTTTACAGATGTATTGCGGCTATTGCAGATGTGAGATTAGATGGTTTGGCTTTTCAGTTTTTTGTTTTGGTTTATCAAAGATATTTGTAGCATCACAGGGCAAGCAGATTTTAGGATTATACTTAAAATGCTATTTTTTGCTAATAATAAAGTTTAATGATCACACAATCATGAAAATCATGGAATTTAAATATGAAATGCGAATTTGAACCTGAGTAGGCAATCTAAAGTCTTTGAAGTACTGAGCACTTAAGTTACAAACTCTTCCTTAGGGACTCACTAGGAGGTGTTCACTTGTTCTATGTGAACTGCTTTTCAAAATATTTGGATTTGACTCTGCCCTTGAGAACAGCATCTCCCAAACTAGGGTGTGAGTTTTCCTCCCTCCCTCCTGTTCTCGCTCCTTGCACAGGCTCAGAATACGCTGGCTCTGAGAAGGAGGAAGGGTGAAAAGCAAGGCAGCAGAAACATAGTAATGTAGCTCAAGGCTGTGGGTACAGTGGCTGGGACCAAGCAGAGCGTCCTCTGTATTCCATGCTGTGCTGCTATATGAGGAAGTGTCTGGGTCCTTATGAAAATCCTATACCCTTTTTCCTGTTTGCATGCATACAGTGCCAGGGTGCCAGCTGTCAGAGGCTGTTCTGTTACCCTCTTGGCCTTTATGTACATGTGCACGCTGACAATTCCACCTCCATCTTCAAGCATTAAAAACATGAACATGGGTGACACTCTGCTTTTCTTACCCCTACAGAAACACTTTTCTGTGAACATCTCACCCTACCTTAGCACCCCACCTCTCATACACAGACACCATTTTTTATTAAGCCACCTTCTCTGTTGTTTAGATAGGAAAATAAATTCACATGTGCATATGTCCGTATATATATAAAAAATGTACATATATCTGTGTATGTGTACATACGTATGCAGATAAATGTATCCGTATCCAATGTGTTAAAATGTAAGCTGTCAGCTAAAATGAAGGCACGTGTAAAGTGAAGCAGTCAGTATGAGTGGACAGATCAAAAGGCTGTTCACGAAAAGGTGTAAGGACAACTGTCTGTGAAAATGCATTGAGTGAATGGACTATCAGTCTCAAGGAACTGGTTATGTTTGTGCAGCATATACATAAAACAGATTCATCTAGATGCTAGACTTTTATGAAACAAGAAAGGTTTCAGAGCGCCTGTTTTACAAATGTGATCAATTCTTATTTTGAATCAGGTGTACTAGAACACTTCTAAACAGTAAACTACCAAATGTCCATGATTTACAGATCTTGTAAGAAATAAACACGTCTCTACCAGTTTGTCATATTTAGTGATGTTATTGTGGCAACCAAAAGCTGTTCTTTTAATGTTTTCATTTTCAAAATATCTGTCTTCAAGCAGTCTTACAAATAGGGCATCAATTTGGAGCTGGTCACTGGCCCCATGGCACACTGAAAGTTATAGACAGTTGAAACAAAAACTCGCACTGTTCACATTGCCCTACACTCCAGAGACACTTTCCTTACAGCGTATTTCTTACAGTTCCGAAGCCAGCACTGTGTATGTAGTATGTAGTAAGCAGTTTCTAATCAGTTTAGCTTCTTGAAATGTGTAGGAATAATATATAGAATGTATCATACTCCCTTTTTTGACTTTTTACATTAAATGGTAGACTGTTATTGAATACTTCTTTCTCAATAATTGGTTTAATACTGTTTTTGTAAATTGTGGTACTATAAATTACTTGGCTTTTTCTCATACTTCATGTGCTTAATCATTGAACTCTTTTAGCAGTTTACAGTGTTGAGTCAATTATAATTCTTTTATCCTTTCAGTTGCTCCACTTTGTTTTCTGTACCATGAACCTTCCAAATTGTATCAGATATTCCGTGAGATGTATGTGCGTTTTTTCTTCAGACTCCATTCCATCTCTTCTCATCCCTCTGTAAGTTCATTAGGAATTAAATCCACTCACTTGATACTCTGTTTGCTACAGAACAATAATATACAGTAGCATGGTTTTCTATGTGATTGAACTGTATCCTTTTAAATATAATAAAATATTTCAGGCAAGCTTGGGAAAATTTTTAGGTAATTCCAGTCTGGAGATTGTTGTTTTCTATGTTAGTGTTAGTCTTTGCTATCATGTACCTTATTAAAATAGTAAGTTCTCATTTTGTGAGGGTATAGGGTCTTCTATAAGAGTCAAGTTTTTTAATCTAATAGGTTTCTCAGTTCAAGGGGTCACATAAATGCAAACTCACTTTCATTAAAGACATGTAAATGGACTCTGAAATATTGTCTGGGGTAAAGGGACTAAAACATATGTATAGGGATATTGTTTCAGTGATACCAAGTTAGTGTCTGTTTCTTTAACTGAAGTATCTTGGTATGACAGCACATGCTTTTTAGTACTACTAGATGAGTTTAAATAATTTGGCTGTTTGTGACCAGGACCAGCTGTCTTGAATGTACAACAGTTGTAAAAATTGGCTTGTCTTCTGTTTGTGAAGAATAAAACAGAGTAAATATTTCTTTTTTCCTTCAGAAAGTGCTGAAGAGTTATATTGCTTTTTGAAAATATTTCCTGGTTAGAAGAAAATCCTTTTGTTGGTATACCATTTCAAGGCTATGTATTGTGCTTTCCATCTTTAATAGCAGAGAAAGGGGTCAAATCAGAGTCTATTCATTTCCATGGTAATTTTTGAAACAATTTTTAAAATGTGTTTATGTTTAACTATTTTTGTAGTTATCCCGATTGCTGTTTGGTTTTACTTATCAGAGAGATACTTTTTCTTACATCCTTTATTTTTTAGTGCAACTGAGGTCTGTTTTATCAAAGTGGAAATATTTCAAGTAGATCATATTATAATAACCCACTAAGTACTTCAACCCTGACATACAAACACCATAAGTAACTCAGAGTTGAAAGGGACTATCAGAACGTATTATGTTGCTAATACATACACAGAATTGCAGGAGCAAGGCTTTAGTGACTGAAGGTATTAGAATTGCTTGTGCCTTTCTCACCTGAGTTGAATATTATATCATTAATAGTGTTTTATTGCTTGAATTAAAAATTCATGGACACTTACATGCTGACACTGTTTTCTCAGATTTGACAGGGTGAGTGTTAGTATTCAGGATATGATCTTGTTTCCTTAGGGCATTGTATCATTGTGTTTGCTTTTTGAGACTCTTCTACAAACCCATCTACCCCAGCTCTTCTATCACCTCCGAGAAATTGGAGCTCAGCCGTAAGTACTTCTTTCTAACTTGTTACAAGTATTGCAAATTCATTGTTCTGAAAATGCTGTTCTGTAGTATTTTAATTTAAGATACATGGGAAATTACACAAAGTATAAACATCAGTGTGCCATTTTTCCTTGAGAATCAGATGCAGTGCTTTGTCTAACCTGCATATCTGTGCTTTGTGCATTTCTTCTGTATGCTCTGTGAAAAAGAGAGAATTGCTCTGTGAGAAATGCTATATGCTGCATTATTCAGCTAAGTTTCAGTAATTCATGTTGGATCTGATGGAACTAAGGTATTTCCTAGGGGACAGAAGACACAGAGATGTGTTAGTTGCAGCAGAAGGTACTGGAAGGGGCAAGAGAGCAAGAGTCATTCGATAGTGAACTCATGGCGCCGGGCACAACAGAACCTGAAAACCTTTTCGTCTTAATTGGTATCCATCTTAATAGCATAATAGCAGAAAGGATGAAACATTAAGGGTGGTAATAGCTGAGGATCACTCTAATATGATTGTTTGATCAGAATGATAATGAGAATGATATTAGTACTTTATCAAATGAGATGCTAAATAGTTTTATGATGGCTGTTACAAATTAAAATATTGATTATTAGTGCAGCAAGAGAAAATGCTTACTCTTCCTGGAAGAGAAATGCGGAAGGATAGTGAAATATTTTCCATTTATAGACAATCAGATCATTGTGGGAGGCAGAAATATAATAACCGTTGTTTGTTACTTGTTTGCAGGCTACGAATTTCATTTAAATGGATGGTACGAGCATTTTCTGGTTATTTAGCTACAGACCAGCTCTTGCTTCTGTGGGACAGAATCCTGGGATACAATTCTCTAGAAATTCTTGCTGGTAATAGAATTATTTTTACAAAACATGTGAAGTCTGTGTGAATGTAAGGCAAATACATGTTAGCTTCAATGTATTTTGTGATGAGAAGAAAAGAGTTGCTCTTTGAATGAAGACAGCAAGTTACATACATGTCAAAGCATATATCATCTAGAAAAATGGAATTGCATGAGTACTGCATCTTTAATAGAAAATATGTCAGGTAATTTTTTTTTTTATGGCAGTGCTCAAAAAATGCTAAGTGCTCTCTGAACAGAACATAGGATGTTCTCCCAGATTCAGTAGTAGTGGTAAATGAATTCATCACCTTTCACAAAAAAAAAGATTCATGTTATTTATGGCAACTATTTCTACAGTACTTAAAGCAATTGAGAGTCCCCCGATTATGCTGGATTTCTACCTTTGAAGTGGCGTCTTTTAGGACACTTTGAAAGTTTTGTAGTTAAATAATGTCCTCATATTTCTGAAGGTTTAAGATGGAAGTTTTAAAGAAAACATGTATCTTCAGCTGTGTCAGTTTTTAAATACAAAGTAGGTGAGTAGAAGAGAAAAAGTTTTGGTTCCATTAGTACATGTAAGACAGCTTGTCCCTTTTAATTAAAAGGTAGTCATCTTAAACTCGGGCATTTTCACTCAGACTTTTCTGAAGGAATGTTGTGTTTTTCCTGTCTGTTTGAAAGAGTGGTCAAAGAAACTCAAACACAGCCACCTGTTGTAGATATCTCTTCAGAATCACAATAATTGAACTAAGTGAAAATTGGTATCTTATATCACAATTAATTCTAACCACCACTTACCAGGTTAGAAACTTAAATATTGGACATTTTCTTTCAGTCCTGGCAGCTGCTGTGTTTGCTTTCCGAGCAGTCAACCTGATGGAGGTGACATCACTGGCTGCAGCTGAAGTAAGGATAAGTTTCACTTAGAGGAGATTGAAATAGTTTCTGATGCTTTGCCAGTAAGAGTAACTTAAGCTTCACATGGCACATGGTGCATAGTGCAAATCTTTCTGTCTAAATTCTTACCTTAGATAAAAAAATAAGGAAATTGTGAACATGCAGTACATAATGCTGCTTTTCTGGAGTAAAAGGAAATAAAGCATATTCGCTATAAAAATGCAGTGTTATAAAATTATTTTGTACAATTAGTTTTTTTTCTTTTTTAATATATATTCAGCGTTAGTGGGATATATTGTTTTTGCAATATTGCAGAGGTTTGTACCCTTTTCCTCAGTACATTTTAGTTGCTTCTGTTCTAAAAATTACAAAAATTTTACAAGATTACTTTGTCAATGTGAATCTGAAATTTCACTGTGTGTACTGTTCATAGGAGATGAAGAAAAATTAAGTCATTAGGATGAAGGTTATTATTATTTATACCTAGTAACTTGTTAATTTTTTTTTCAAATATATGGTGATAGATTTTTTTCCAGACTTTGCGAGTTTGTGATCACTTTCTTTGGCTTTTTTTTAAACATACTTTCATGAGAAGACATTGATTATTTGAGGCATTACATTGGACTTACTTCACAAGTACTAGCCAAGCCACAGGATAAGGATTCTTAATTCCCAATTATTTTTAGAAGCAAGTTGAAATGTTAGACCCCTTATTCACCCATGATGCCGTGTATATTTGAAGTAAGGCTAAGGGCTAAAAGAAAGTTACTTGGGTACTATACATTGCCTAAATGTGTTTTTTCTTTGAAATGTTGGAATGAAAAATTATGCAATAAGGTACTAACATAAACCAGTATAATTTGTTTCTAGCCGTATCCAAATCTAATTATTGGTGGTATTGTAGTCAGTAGTTGAATCTTTTCCTGACTTCTTAACTTGCTTTAAGGAAATTTGATTCAAATGTCAAGTTTAACAAGCCTTTTTGATTTTCATCCTAGGCTGTACTTGCTGACCTTTCAACCCTGAAAGTTATGCCTCTTCTTCAAATCTTCTTGTTTGCTACTATCACTTGATCTGCTTCAACAATACTGGTACCACATTCCAGTCTTTCTGGAGAAGCTAAGCATCAACTATGCAATGTCTGCATAAAACCAAAATTAAACTCCATGTATAAAATCAATTTAGAAATAATTACCTTAATATTTTCTAACTGGAAAAAATAACTTTGCACATGATTGTGTGAAGTGCATGCTAATGAATTTCACTGTAAAAGCAATGGTTATTACTTGTACGTTGAGAATGAGTACTTGTACAAGTAAACAATATGAATCATTGTCTAAAATGCATGTAATATTAAATAAAGTAAGTGTAATTTGTGATCTGAGTTTTGTGATGTTATTGTCAGAATTGTAAAAGCTCTTATGCTTTTAATATGAAATTACTTTATCAGGCTTACAGCTTAGAGGATATCAGCTCCAATACTGTCAAGTGAGAAAATAAAGATACTTTTACTTGCAAGATTATTTTTTGTTTTCTAAGCAAAAGATGAGATCATACATCAGTTTTGTTATCCCTATCTTATTTATTATTTTCACAGAAATTTTCTCCATGTTTTTTCTCATGTTAACTGCTCCTGTTTATTCTTTTCGTACACAGAGATGTAGTCACGCATTTCCCATTCATCTTTGGTTAGGTATACATCTATCTCGGGCGTCTGCTGAACTCCTACCCAGAGTCCCATCAAAGGCATAAAATATGTTCCCCTGCAGAGAAGGCCTGAGCATAGCTTCCTTCAGAACCTGTGGAGCCAGTCGTTGCATGAGACAAAATATTCCCCTGAGAATGATGCCAAGAGTCCTTTCGCTGTGCCCCACACCCTCTCTGGGAGAGCAGTGCTACACCTTTGACAGTGTTCCAGCATCTGTTATTTGACAGCTCAGGCTTCAGAGCAAAAGCCCTGCTCATATCGATGTATGATGATTGTCACTACAGTCAGGCTGGCATCATCTGGTTGTGAGGTCTTCCTCACAAAATTTGTTTGATTTGTTTAATACCAAAGTTGGAATCAATAATCTGATTTGATTAAGTGTATCCTAACACCTGAAAAAGTCTCTAAGTCAAAAAACCATAATGGGTTATATAGTTACTGCATTTGCAATAGGACTTCTGTCTTTGCCTGGTTTATGTACATGTACATGCTTATGTACATGCAGTTGTCATTATTTGTCATACTGAGTGTAAACCAGTGAAACATGAATCCTTCATAGTTTGCTCAAAATTTGACAAGTGACCTAAGCTGTAGTCTCAGATAGGGTTATGAGATTTATGTCTGTGAATCTTACTGTCTCTGTCAGGATAATGTAGTAGAAACTTAATAAACTAGTAAATTTATAAGGCTAATTTTAAAAAAGGGAAAATTGTGGACTCGGTGGTATCACTTCCCATATAAAGAACCAAACTGCTTAGCAGATAAAATGTGTGAGAATATGTGGGGAAATTTTGCTCTGGATAACAGAGAAAATGGATGTTTTCCTTAATACTTGCAAGAAGTCCTTTTAACTGTTTAATGAGAATTTTTTCTATGACATTTAGTTTTTAAAAAGACACATGATAGCTTTTATCCTTTAGAGCAAGTATTACCCTGTTTTATATATGGGAAATGAAGGCATAGAAAGATTAAGTGATTTGCTAAAGATTACAGAGTAAATTCCTAGAAGAGGTGAGCAGTCTCTCCTGTCTTGGATTTCTGTTTACATTTCTGGATACTCAGTTTGTGTATTAGTCACAAGATTTTATTTCATCTTCAGAACAGCACATAATATACATCTGCCTCTAAAAATGCAGCATTTTGCAGTTTTTAAAATCCATAAATTGGGTAGCAGTTTAGAAATTTTAATGTTACAAAGCAGTCACAAGGATTGTGGCTCAATAAGGTCATTACAAGGTTACCATGGTGTTCTAAAGAATTAAAAGTATTTACTAAATAGCAAGGGAGATTCTGTACAGGCCTGCTGACCCTCTAATTCCCTTTTCTTTGTACTAGTACATGGTGCAGAATCTGAACAGTAGCTTATCATTTTCCAGATTGGGATTTTGTCTTTCACATTTTCAATAAATTAGGAAATGCCATAAGTAAGCAGAGATAGACACTGCTGGATTCTTGTTTGAACAAGCAGTTCTGTGACTGACAGAATAAAGTCTGTTTTTATCTCCCATCTCCCTTGCATCCCCTCCACCTTCCCCACTGGGGTACTTAAACTGTTCCTGACCTGCACCAGTGTTCTTCTTGATGACTGGACAGGGAACCTTGTACTCTGGAGCTCATGAGGGTCCCCTTCTTGTATACAGGAATACTGAGCATAAGTGCTTTGAAATGAAATTAAGATGAGATTAAAAAATGAACTAGATCCTCACCTTAAGGTTCAACTATACTGTGAGGTTTTTATATATTTTTAAAAATTTATTTTAAAATGTTGCTTTTACTGAAGTGGTGGTGTTTTCGTGTTCCCCTCAGTTACTCATTTAGTTCTAGCAAAATACTCTTTCAGATTCTGGCTGATACTTGTATTTTTAATCTCCCTTGCTTAAATAATACAAATTTATTTTTTTTTTTAATATTAAAACGATTGGTTTCTATCTTGCAGCTAGATACTTCTCTTGTATACATAGGTAGTATCAATTACTTAAGTTTTAATTCTTTAACTTTGGAGCTCTGTACATCTCATCTTAACATCTGTAGTCTGTCATTTGACTTCAAATTCCTAAAACTCCTTTTTCATTTTTGCTGTTTTAAGTAATGGCCAAATGTAATTGTAGACTCATATCTAAATTGGTAATTACATTGGTTTAAACAGGCTCATCTTAATGTCTGATGGCTCGATTTAGTCAAATTGTTTTGGTCTGTTCCTCCCTATCTGAAATCGATATAAACGGACATTTCAGTACAAGAACCAGTTGTCTCCATATTTATAGATAATGATCAAATTTTTTGCTGCTTACCTTAAGATTCTGGCTATGGTCTGTCAAGGGTTTCTTGTAATGTCAAACAGACTGTTGTAAAAATGCAGAAGTAAATAGGCTTGTCTAAAAATGTACCCAAGTTATCTTCCTTCAGTACTTCCAAAAATATGTTGAAGCTCAAATCTTGATGGCTGGATCATGGAACAACTGAATAACTGGAACAGTTTATAATTTTTTGTGGATTTTTTTTTGTCATAGTAACAAATTTTATTATGAGAAATGACGAGAGTATAAAGACTGTAAAACAGATATCCCAGTAAACGGAAAAGGCTGCAAGAAGTCTCCAGTTAAAGAAACATTTCTACTTGTTGCCAGAAAACAGCAAAAAAAAAATGCTGAAGCTTACACCTATTTTACTATCTTATGATGAATTTTATTAAATGCTTCCAACAAAACTGAAGGGAAACATAATTGCTGTATAAAGATCAGTTTGGGGAAAGCAGTACAATGAGCTGTTAATTAAGAATAAAATAAGCATTTTATAAAAGATAGTGAAATATGCTGCAAAACTGAAGGGCTCTATCTTCAGTGAGGAAGGGGAAGAGCCTTTTGACATACTTTAACAAATCAGTAAAATATTCTGTCCAGTATTTTATGTGAGGAAATGGGGGAGGGAGGAGACGGATGCAGCTGGGGCGGTGGGAGCTGCTGGGTGCTTCCTTTTCCCTCTTTTCTTCCAGGCCGTTTCTGTCTGTGCCTGGTTGCTTGCAGCTGCTGGACCAGCGGCTTCCATCCCCACAGCCCATACAGGAAAGGCAATTAGCTGAAGCACGTATTTGAGATCAACAGAGCTTTGTGTTGCCCAGCCAGCTCCAGCAGGTTTCCTCCAGCCCCGGAAAGCTCAGCCGCTGGGCAGGGAGCGCAGCAGGGCCAGGGCCAAGGTGACGGCTCCAGGGAATGGCAGGCAGAGGGGCATTAGCCAGCCTTCCTTTTGGAATGGGCAGCATCAGCCAGGAAACAACCCCTGTGAATAATTCCTCCTCCAGCAGCCATAGGAATGATACTGGGTATGATTCTTGTGGATACTTTCAGAAGAAGTGCTGAAGGACAACTCCAGCACTTGGGATTCAGGGTTTATTTACAGCTTTAGGACTCAGTACAGAAGGGAAAAAGTACCCTTTGGAGTCTTCAGGCTTTTAGCAAAAGGTCGAGCTTGTGGTGAGGGGCTGCATGTCTGTGATCTGAACCACTTATTGCAGCAAATAACCATGGAATAATCTGAAATCTCTAGAATCCAGAGATTGTGTGCTGCTATTTGAAATCACTGAAAGATTTTTCTTTCCTGTACACTTCATGCTCAGCTTCTTCAGTATCTTAACAAAATTGTTAATGCAGGGAAGATCATTTTGATCCAGCAGTGTGACAGTTACACTCTGCTTTAAAACAGTGTTAAAATGTCTCATCTTAGTATTTTTTAAATTAGGCAATTAATAGTATACCTACCAAATTATGGCATTACTGGGCAATTATACTTTGGGGAAGCATCTCGGGATACTTGTCTTTTCTGCAGAGGACACAGTGCAGCACAAGTCAGCAGTTATTAATGGGGACAGAAGGAGTCTGTGGGTAGAACGAGATGTTTGTCTTGGGTTCACCGTGCTTTGTAAGACTGCAACACATAAACAGCGGTATTGCCATCTGACTGTGCTAAATACTAACCAGGGATCAGCCTTAAAATTAATACAAGGGGAGAAATACTGCTTTTTTGTCAATTTTTTTTTTGAGTCTTTGTTTAAGCCCAGGGAGGTTCACCTGATTCTGTGTCGTCAGACACTGCTGGTAACAGGAAGTGAACTTGAGGTTCTCTGAAGAAGGTTGCAGAGGGGCCTCCATGTGCCCACATTTCAAAATCAGCATGTTGTAGATGTTGGACTACTGATATGTGCAAACAGTTGTTTCTAGAGAATTGGCTTTACGGAGGATCACAGTGCTTTGCCAAATGACATTGTGTTTGGCTGAACAGTTTGAACAAATTGTTTCTTTTGGACTTACGACCAAAATAAATGGAATATTTAACAAAAGAGTTAAAGACACAATTTGTGCAAGACAAGGCATGTGACCAATTGTTGTGGGCATAGAGCAGTGATAGGAGCTACAACATCATAAAGTCACCCCAAGACATTAATTTCTGTGCTTTGCTTTAAACATTAAAGTCTGTATCATGTTGCTAAGAGACAAGTTGGAATCTGATAGTCAGCGACAAAATATTATGTTTTATCCACCTAATGTGTTTTAGTAGGTATCTGATTGTTCATTTTATTCAAGAGTCATGTTCTCTGAGTGTTACATTCTGTGGGGAGTTTTTCCTGAAAAACTCTATTTAGGATAGTTATAGCCTAATAAGTCCAATTATAAATAGTAAATCAGCACAAATATATGTTATAAAAAGCAATAATATTTAATTTTCTATGTGTTCAGTACTATTTCTTATCTAAATTTTTTGATAATAAGTCTAGTGTCACAACATTTTCCCTTTTCTCCCTTTTTTCCCAAGTGCATCTGGGTTACAAAAACATAAGCATTGCTTTGAAGCCCAGTCGTGGTTCATTAATGTTAACATCAAGTTCTAACTGTGGAAAACTGGCATAGTTACAGCTTGTGAAGAAAGTTCCAGTTGTTAGCAGCACTCACGTTACTGGTGAAGTTCTCTCCATCATTTCTGACCTTAAGACATAATGAGATGTTTCATTTTAGTTTGTACTACATTCTAACTGTACCCGGTTTCTGAAGGCATTACAGCTAACTGATAGACACGGCAAAGTGGCGTTAGGAGTATTAATGCCCCTCACCATTAACAAAGAGGGAGGAGAGCCCATGTGCCAGCTCTGCCTCACGCTCACAGAATGCGCTTCCGCTGGGGGGAAAGCCATCCTTGAAAGAAAGGGCGTGTGGAAAAAGGTGCTCAAATGCTATAGACTGTGACCTCTGCAACACATAAAGTGATCATTTGCTATTTGTATTTTTAACAAAGTACACTTTCTTCTACTGACTTTATATTGCATCTTTATTCAACAATTTTTTTTAAATTTTAAAAGCTTGAGTAAGTTTTTTTAATCATACAAAAGATAAAATATGATATTTATAACATATCATATTTTTGATATGTTTGTATAAATTTTGAAATTCATAGTTGTACCACTAGACTTTTCTGTCCCAGAGCTTTATCTTCTTCTCTTTTCTCTTTTTGCAATCTTCAACAAATATCCTTACATAGTTTTATCTAATCTGGTTTTCCTGTCTATGTGAATTACAGTTTACAGTTTACAAAAAATAGGAACCTTTCTGATTAGGGTTCTTCTCCTCCCCTGAGAAATATGTTTCTATTCTGTTACAAATAAACCCTGGAAAAACTTTAAAGGTTGGGTATCAGTCCATTCCTGCATTAGGTGGTAATAGGGATAAGGGGTAAGTATTAGAGTGGAGAGTTGGTTTACAGCAAGTATTATTTATTTAGGCAGCTAATCAATAATCAGGCTTGAAACCACACAATTAAAAAATGGAAGTAGTAGATGTTTGGCTTTGCAACAACCTAGGTTAATAAAGACCTGAATAGAAGTTTGCAATCTTAGAAACCCAAATCTATCAAAGACCTTCCTGTCAATGCATTCCTCCCGAAACGGCAGGAAGTGATGCCCAGGCCGTTTTCTTGAACATCCTAGGTCACCATTCTAAATGCAAACACCGGAGAGCTCTGTGGACTAGGGGAGTGCTGCATTGCCAGCCAGGATTTTAGTTAGAAGGGAGTCATGAGAGAGAAGAAGGGAAGTTGCAGACACCAGAGTAAGTGCAAATTTTCTCAGGCTGGATGGTAACCTATGTGTTCACTCAAAGTTAGAAAAAACCCGTCTAAGACCTTGGCCACCTTGGCTTTGAAAGAAATCACACAGCAGTGTTAGGCACTAACTTGCAAGCAAGTAATGGAATATATTGCCAGAAAACTTATTCCTACTACTAGACTTTGGATGAAGGAAGGGCAAAGATAGTAGATTGTACGAATAAACTGCTTTGTTTCGTGTACACTAGATCTTTACACAGTATTCTAGAACATGAGACTAGGACAAAGTGAAAATACTGTTTCCAGAGAAAAGAGAGAGAATGTAAGGATTAGGGTTAAGTTAACCTAGCAATCTGGGCAAAGGAAAAGCCAAGTATCCTCTTGCATGGCATCTACAATAGTAATTCATCATGGTAGAGGCTTGACACTTTTTTCTAGTTTGTCACATTTTTCCTGGTCTCTGCAAAATGATGAGATTCTGCCCCTGAGGTTTGTAATTTTTTTTAAAGTAAACTGTGGCGGGTTTTTTTAATATAAAGAGCAAGAGTCTCTCTGACATGTAAGTTCCATCTTGGCCCATTCAGATGAAATTTTTTGTTTTCATTGAATAATGAACTTTGTATATTATTATATGTATTTGTATTTTCCTAGTTTAAAAACTTGAACTGCAATTCTCACAGTTGTTCTGTATTTTCAACTCAAGGCTACTATTCTTCTTGCTTGGCAATTCTGAACAGTATTATAAAATCTCAGTTCAGTCTGTTTTATTTTTATAAAGCAAATTATCACCTTTTTTTCAGCAGCACAAACACATGCAATGTAAAATGTTATAGAAGAAATAGCCCTTCATAGATAAGAGATTTTTTTTGTTCACAGGTTCCAAACAGTTTAATGAACAATATTCTGAGTTGAACTGGCTTTTTTAGTCCTCTTTCTGTAGAATTTACTGTAGATCTCTGAGAAAACTGGGCACAACCCACAGAAATGGGTATGTTTTTGATGCAAATGTAATCCATCTTTTCAGTTTTCTGTAGATGGAAGTTTTGTTCCTTCTTAGAAGACACCATGGTGAAATTATCAAATGACAAATGCAGGATAAATTAATCTTTCCTGACTTCAGTCCAGATGTTTAAACAGAGATGGTTACTGATACTGCTCAGGAAATTTTTCCAATGCAAACAGGTCAGTGCTGTGCACTCTGCTTTTGGTGGCACCAGGCCTTTCAAAGGCAGGGCTATTACGGAACAGAAATGTTCTTTCAAGACTCAATGCTTTATTAAGATTTTAGTGAGGATTAATGATAGGCATTTAAGCTTTTTATATCCTCCATAATGTAACATATTTTAAATTTTCACTAGCCCACTTATTTCACTGTGAGTTTTCAGGCTGTGAGATCAGTTAGATCTAAAAAGGGAAGTTGATAGCATTTTAAGAAGTACACCACTCATTCTTTTCAGCTTAAAACTCTCAGGACCCTACCTTAAGGAACAATACCCACTGCCATAGTTCGTGGTTTACTGCAATCTCTCTCCAGTAACTCCTTATAAGTGTCACATTACTTCAAGCCTTTATAGTTCAGAAGCCATTAGCAACATACAAGGTGACCTGTAAGGTCCCTGCGAACCCAACCCCTTCTATGATTCTATGAACCTAATTTTTTGCTTCATGTACGTAACAGTTTCTTGAGCTTGGCTCTTTTTACAGATTACAGAGATACCAAGATTGTGTAGAAGAGACTTGTTCTGGGATGATATGGAAAATTCCAGTATTGAATGATTACAGACACTAATTCCAGGAGAAGGGGAACACTGCTAGTGTTAGCACAGACAATCCCACTGGGAATGCATCTTAGCAACCAAATACTCTTCTGAGTCTCTCTTTAGTTGTTTTAGTTCTGAAGATTGTTGCGGTTTGTAGGTTCCTGGTGGTGTTATGGCAAGCCAGAGCCTTCCAGGAGAGCGCAGAAGGGGGTCTCTTGGGGGTAGCAGCTTTGCCGCATCCCGTAGCCTCTTCCAGGCTGCCCCTCGCAAGCTCCAGCTAGCTGAAGCCCCGCAACACAGTGACAATAAAGGATGCGAGAAGGCTCTCCACATGGCTTTATTTCATGGTGGCTCCCAGAAGCCTAGAGCCAGCACATGTGCTGGCTCCCAAAGGTAGAGAGCCAGCATATGGCATGGTTCCCCCAGGCAGAGACTGCTGCCCCAAGGCAAGGCAGAGAGGGAGAGAAAGAGCATACAGCATGCAGTGTCCTTTATCCGGGGAAGAGGGGGGCGGAGAGAGCACATAGACCAATGGTCTCAGAGCACAGGGGTGGTACATGGGCGGAGTTGGGGTAAAGGAACAAATAGGAAAAACCCAAGGGAGTGTTTAAGACTAGGGGCAAAGAAGGGAGGACAATGCGGGAAAGGCAGGCAATTTAGTAAGAAGAGAAATGGGGAAATACAATACCACATCTCCCCCTTTCTTCCTAAATTAAAGAGGGAAGGGCCTTTTCCCAGGTCTCTTACAGTTAATTTTTATACAACAGAAAAATGGTAAAATAATGCAGAACAATTAAATTTAAAATGATGAGGTGGCTGGTTGGTGTTGATGTTGGAGACTGGTGCCGGCTGAGCTCTCACACTGCAGTTGCTTTTGTAGATTCTTCTGCTGGGGCTGCTAAGATGG